>LPNX010478368.1:60158-73318 GCA_001517045.1 Pseudotsuga menziesii | reverse complement strand
GGTCTATTCCAGACCTCTAAACCATGGAGTCTCTCCACATGGTTTGTCTCAATTGCTAGGACTCCCCCGTCCTACTAGCACCTTTTTCATTACCGCTCAACCCGAGCTTTCCAGGACAATCACATGTCCCCATGCACCTCTAGGATGCTCTCATAGTCCTCGCCTCCAGCGATACCTATATTCAAACATTGAATAAATTCACATGTTTAGTTTATTCTCATTATTTTCATCTCTAGAACAAGAGCTTAAAACATCATAACCCATATCATATACACATGTATATTCATAAGCAAAATAATCCAATACTTATCTGTATTGTACGTTTCCTCGTTCGTCCACAGGATCCTGCTTCGCCTTGCAAGCCTTGGGATCACCTATGGACTCAGATGTTAGGTCAGCACGCAGGCTTCTCCTCAACATCGAATAATCAATGTCCAGCCAGTACATAACCATGTCAACTGAGCTTGGAACTTTATCATGACCATTTCCAGGTCTAGGATCTACTATGGATCCTTAGGCATATCACAGCCCATCATACACTTATGTCAACAATGACACATACACTTATATCGCCATACACTTATACCAACATGCACTTATATCAACATGCACTTATATCAACAAAACACTTATATCAACCATTTACTTTCACCTTTAGCCTGTCAACACAAGCAACACAAGCAATACAAGCAAACTCATCAGCATCATTGCTCTAAAACTGTAATCACATTTCATATCATTCACTATCAAATATTGAGACACCAGGAGTGCGTCCACTCCCCAGAGTGTAATCAATATTGAAAACCCTTTCACGACTCGACATCGGAAAAGTGTGCACTCTCTTCCGGTGTGTGCCATGTAGGTCCTATTCATACTCAAGCAATCGGTCATCATGGAAATAAATCAAAACATGTTCTACATATGGAAATTTAATAATTAAACATGCATATTCATAGCAAGGGTTACAGAACACTTATCCATTTGTCGTCGCAGTATGCCTTTATATCAGTTAGGCACCGTCAAGGAACTGGGAAAAACTGAATGCTAAGCTGGTGAGCTCGCTGCGGAGCTAGGAACACCTACACTAGAACTAGCCTGACTTCTATAACACCCACACACACCCAACACAAGGAATCAGTCCTTTCTCTGCTACTTAGTCCCTTAGGCCCTGCATTCCCTTCTAGTGCTATCGCGGGGTCGTGGAGAAGAAAGCCATCCCTCTAGCTCTGTCTGTGTGGTTTCCAATCACCAGGTTTAAGAAAACCAAGGACCCATCCCTGTTTCCAGTTTACGTTTCATATCCACACATGTCTCACTGACATAATCCAAACCATCTCACTCATGCTATCACCAAACATGCAGTGCAGACTAGACATTTTCAAAATGTCTAATGGTGTTTCACCCGAAACCCATTTCCAAGGGAAAACCTTCCCATGAAGTTTGGCTCTTGCAGGTCATCACACATGATCTTCCTGCAGCGTGTACCCCTGACACATTCATCAAATAGCCAAACAGTCAATCATTACCTGATACTATAATCCAAATTGATCGTTCCGTAACCAAGCAATGACATTAGCAATCGAATTCAATAAGAATTTGCGATTCTATCTACTACATAAATTGACTTGCTCATTTGTGGGTCTCCTATAAGCAGCACTACTATGCCCATTATAATTTTATGCTTGCTATCATAACATGAATACCCACTTACCATGTGTCCCTCCTGACACAATCTCACACAAGCCAACAATGATTAGTAGTCGTTAGTACCTCTTAAATCCGAAATCCACAGTTCAAATTTAACAACCCGTACCAACTATTTTTTACAACCATGAGACTTCTTCTCATAAATGGTAGATTTTGGCAGTGGTTAGGGACTTACCTCTCACTGCCGTGTTTGAGATATTCTACCTGAAACATGAGTTTCAAACATCCAAACACAATCTTGTGCAAGCCAATGGTGACTATAAGTGGTCAGCATTTTCTTAAATTTGAAATTCATAACGCAAATCTAACAAGCTATTTTACACGGTAGATTCTAGCATTGGTCAAGGTCTTACCTCTCAATGTCGTTCTCGGAATAATCTACCTGAAATATAAGCTTCAAACAACCAAACACAAGCTTATGCGAGCCAACAATGGCTAGTGGTTGTCAGCAATTTCTCAAATCCGAAATTCACAATTCGAATCCTAATAACCTATTATGCATATCATATGGTAGATTCAGGCATTGGTCAGGGTCTTACCTCTCAATGCCGTTCTTAAAATAATCTACCTGAAACACAAGCTTCAACAACCAAACACAAGCTTATGCAAGCCAATAGTGACTAGTAGTTGTCAGCAATATTTGAAATTCACAATTCAAATTTAACAAGATCTTTTACATGGTAGATTCCAGCATTGGTCAGGGTCTTACCTCTCAATTCCATTCTTAAAATAATCTACTTGAAACATGAGCTTCCATCAACCAAACACTTGGTAAGTATGGATGCATATACTATCTCATTGCTACAACCATCACTGAAGCATTTTCATAATTTATAAAATTCAAATACTTCAAAGGTTAGTCACTTCAGTATATACCAAACTCATTTAATTCATGCAATCATTATCATACTAACATTGCAAGGTATAACCACATCATTCATGCCATTAAATGAAGGTTTAGATACCCTTACTTCACAAGCATACCATTCATACCACCTTGCTCTTCAATAGAGCATTTCTGGCAGCCAATTGATCATGACTATCCTGCATTCATAGCAACCTTCGAAAAAGTTCTAGAATTATCATTAATTCACCATTTCAGTCATTAGTTAGTCCGCATACCACATGCATTCATCTCAATGCATTCATGCCATACACCACAACATTGCACCTACACTTATGCAATCAGTCATTCACACCCTTCATAGGCATACATTCAATGCACAACAACAAGATTCATAAAATCTTCTTAATGCATGTCCATTCAACGCTACCTTGCGTTGATTCAGGAATACTTATGCATTCAACCATACCATGGCCTAACCATGGCTACCTCATATAGGATGCATTACTATAATCAATATCATTAATCATGTATAGGCATGACACCTTTTTACATTCCAATATCCGCATGGTGTGAGGTCTCTTACCTGGACCAATCCATGGAATTTGTCATAAGCAAACTCTTACCTACATGGGTCATAATTACACCCTTGACATGACCAATGGGTTGGTCCTTTGCAGGAGATTGCAGCATCTGTTCACCAACTATTGTCATGGACTTGTTGCCTTATCCCTTCTCCATAGGGTTGCTGATCACACTCCATCAGCATCAGCAACATATTCAGCTAGGTCCATGTCATCGTTGGTTTGTCCACTAATGCCAACATCAAAACAATGATTATCATCAGTGGTTCATTATGCATATACAATTTCCAATATTCTTATCAATCATGCAATATTCTATGCGTGCAATACATATCCTCATGCATTTCAAGCATAAAATTAGGAAATGTAGTTAAAGTCAGCAAGATAGGGTCTAATGAAAACTTCCCTTTTCAAATCCCTCATCTTCTCATGGAATTCCTTTTCCACACAGCAGCTGATTGACTTCCTAGTCCTTGCTGCCCCTGGGCATGCAACTGTCCAGATTTGTCCATTTGATAACAACGGCCATCATTAGCACTTTTCTGCTCCATGCTTAGATTCTGGTCACTTATCCCTGTTCCTTGCTGGATAAGCTTTCCAACTCCTGTTCACACGCGTCATTCCGACCTCGGATGTGAAAACCACACCCCTTCTAAGAATGAAGACTTTCAGCAAACCTTTGCATTTTACACACAGCTGCATTTTGACCGAGAATGTCAACTTCAGCCACCACACTTCCATTGCATCATTCCTCTTTTATGAATTCTAGATTCGACTAAATTGCCCCAAACATAGAGTCTTCTTCTCTCAAGAGCGACTGTCTCAAGGGACGACGGGGGTCAAGGGGGCTTGCTCATTCATCTTTTGTAAATTATTGTTTTTCGCGCAATCTGGCGCATTAGCTCGCTGCCATTTTTCTCAGTTTTAGCTCTGAAAAACAGTTGAAATCAGCTCTTGGAACCATTGTTCCTTCCGTAGAATCGGCTCTTGAGAGCATCAGCACACCCGCTGATTCGGCTCCTCCACCGATCTCCCAACCGCAACGTCGGCTCCCACTTCGATCTCCCAGCCGCAACGTCGGCTCCCACTTCGATCTCTCAGCCGCAACGTCGGCTCCTTGGAAGCTTCAATCCTTCCGACGTCCACTCTTCCTTGGACAAACTTTCCACATCGGGCGTCGGACCATTCTCCCTTCCGATCGTTCCGACACTTAGCCAAATTTTCGATCTCCCTTTGGCGTCGGCGATCGGACGACTCTTGGATCGGACGCGGGATTGCTCCGCCATCCGTAACGGCAGACATTTTACTTTTCCAAGTCTTCCGCAACGGTGGAAGTGCACTTCCTTCAACGGCCCGACCGTTCCATACTTAGCCGGATTTTCGAAATTTTTCTGCGGCGTCGGTGATAGGACGGATCTTCAAACTCTCCGCGGAGTTGGCGATCGGACGGTTCTCGAATCGGACGCGAGATCACTCCGCCACCCGCAACGCCGGCACTTTCGGAATTCGTCCGCAACGTCGGAGGTTAAATTCACTATTCCTTCCACAATAGTTGGACGGGAAACTTCACCCACTCGTCCGCAACGGCGGATGTCAACTTCATCCCCTCTTCCGCAACGGAGGACAGGGGCTTCATGAGACCTTCCGATTTGGCCGTTTGACACCTAGAAAAATTTCCGCGTTCATTTTTCTCCTGCACTATCGGCAACCAGACCCATTGCCACGTCGGCGGTCTAATCATTTTCACAGCCGCAACTGTGGGCTATCAAACGCCAAATCCTTCCGCCACAGTGGAAGTAATCTTTGTTAACTCTTCCGACTGTTCACACTTAGGCGATTTTTCTGAATCCATCTGCTCACTGCTGAACAGAGAAGGTAATTCTACCTTCTTTCACTGCACCTTCTTGGCCCAAAGAGGCCCATTGTTGCAACCATGGCGCTCTGATACCATACTGTCATGTCCCCGTCCCTCCACCTGCGAAGAGGACGCGACGAGCACATCAAATACAACCGGGCAACCGCCCCATGAACATTAACAGAAAATCAAATGCTGAAATTAAAGCTTACAAGCATACACAGATGCTAACTCAATCATACAGCGGAAGCAAAACAAATACATTTCCAGCATTGAACATGTCCATCTTTTCACATAATACAGTATATAGTTGCAGAGGAGAAGTAACAGCAGCACTTATCTCTTGATGAAGAATTCTCCCGCAAGTAGCTACGTCGCTGCAACGTTCCACCCAACCATAGGCCAGCTTGCTCATCTATCTCTCAGCAACGCTGCCTCCCCCGAGCTGCGCATGATTCCTTCAGGATAAGGGACAATTGCAGGCTTATACATAGCCAAGGGGCACAATAGCAAACCAACACAGCTGGGTTTCACAGGCTTTCAACAACCAAGCCAAGCCAGCACATTCCAAGGTTCAACCACTGCATACTAGCAGCAAAACAACCCTTCACAGCTCTGTGAAGAAACAAGGACAACCAGGGATAATCCCAACAAAAGGTGAGACACAGCTCCAGCCTTCAAGGCAAATCAAAGTGGGTTTTGGCCCTATCGTGGCCAAAACAACTCAGCACAGCATCCCAAACCAGGGAAACAACAGCAACAGCCCAATTTCAAAGTAAAAACAATGGCGACTATGCACAGTCCCGAAACCCAGAAACTCAGCCCACGAATTGGAAATCAACGGTGACCCAAAATGAATTTGAGCACCCCATCCCACAAGACGTGGGTGAAATAAACAGCAACCCAATACATGGGTTTAAACCACGGCCAACAAAACGTGGGGAAAACAACAGCCCCAAACAAAACAGTGAGCACGGCTCTCACATGGATAGAACACCCCAACCAATCTGTGCGTGAGTGAAATCTTGCACTGAACAGCAAAAACACAAGGAAAACATACCCGACCTCTGCGTGAGGATTTCAGCCTCTGCGTGAGGATACACAGCAGTAGAGGCCTTGCGTGAGGAGAAAACAACTCCGATTTTGCCCGTGGATGAACAAAACAACAGCAAGGACGCGAATTGCAGTGCGTGGGTGCTTTAGCAACTCGTGGAGAGGAACAAAATGCCTGCGTGAGACCAAATTCGTCCAAAACCTGTGCGTGAGGAACCAACAGACCCAAAATCGTGGTGAGTGAGTGAACTGACCAGGGAGAGTGCGTGAGGGAGAAGAATGGGCAGACATGGGTGGAGTGGGAAAATGGGTAAGGCTGACAGCCTGCCACAACCACCACCACTTCAGCAATAAATGCCCTCAGCCATAACTCCTCAACCACCAGCTGAGCATTAAAGAGGTTGACAAGGTTGGATGAGACAAAAAGGGTGACAAATAAACAAGGTGGTAAAACACAGAGGTTTTTACCCCATAACCAAGGTTTGACATCTTCCACCCCTTATCCTTTGGAAATCATGCCCTTTTCATTCAACGTTGCACTGCCGTAGCTGGTTGTCGTTTATTTTAATTGATGTGCAGGTTTACATGATGCCAAATTAAAATGTGCTGGATAGCACAACATACCATCGGCAATTATCCCCATTGCCGAAACATACATAGCCAAATCGATCGTGGGGCTTTTGCCTTGAGCTCCTCACCATGATTAATTACATTTTACACATCATGCAAACGGGGTCAAAACTGGGGACGTGACAACATGTGTATAAAATGATGCTGAAATCAGATGTGGTCACTTTCAAAAAATAATAAATAATTGTATATTGTGAAATAAATTAACAAAAAAATATGCAGACCACAGTGCATTTTGTGTAGATCATGCTCGTATATATATTTTTTAAAATTATTAATGTAAGATTGAATTATTGGGGATGGAAATGAGCCACTTATTAACTTCTTCAAATTTTAAAGGTCACATAGTTCATTAAATGCAAAATTTTACACATTAAATGACATCGGAATATTTAAAAAAAATATCATCGGGAAGGAAACATAATATTATACAATTTATTTTTTTACTACAAGTCGAAATTCACATGTCATATATGCGTTTCGAGGGCTTTTGTCTAGCACATTAGTAAAAAATTAGGTTTTCATCGCCAAATTTCGCCAAAAAGTGTTACCCACCTTCATGGAATCACCCCATAGTCTTTCCAAAGACTTAGTATGATGTTTTCCATGGTTTAGGAATTAATCCTCAAAACTTAAGCTTTAGACTTTAATAATTTACATGTTATAAAATAAATATCAAGTAAAATTATCAAAACCTCAAAACCCTAACAATAATTCCCACCAAGAAGATTCAGGTCATACAACCCCAACTCTGCGTAAACATAGAAAGTAGGAATAGCTAGGCCATGAATTTATTCCTTTTATCTTTGGTATGCAAAGGATAATGTAGTATAGTTATCATGTCATAGGATGTTACGTTAGTTGTCGTAGATAGATTCCATCAATGAAGTAACCTGCACAAAAAGGGGAAGTTTGCATTAGTTCGCAATGAACTAAGTAAACCCCGTAAAAGTAGGAATAACCTTTTACCTTTCTAATTGGTCCCTTAAGGGATACAAATCCCACAACTCCACCCCTTGACAATTAAAGGCAAGTTAGAACTTTTTATAAATAAAACCACAAACAAAGTACAAAATAGATAACCATGAAGTAAGACTTAACTGAACCAGCATGTGGAAATGTATGTTAAATAGTAAACACTAGAAGATTAATCATTTAACTAGTTCGAGTAATATAAACATAGTGAATAATTACATTAGCATTATATAGGAAAATGCATAGAAAGGTAAAGGAATCTTATGACACTTTGACCTAGTAAACAATGACAGACATATTCCGCAAAAGATGAATTAATGTCCATGATAGGTAGTATTTAACTAGCCTACAAAATTTTTTATTTTCAAATTTTGGGGACATTACAAGTGGTATTAGAGCCCAGTTCCAACACTAAGAGACCTAATGGGCATGCAAAACATTCCTTGAAGAAAATAAATTATGTTTTTGAAATTTTCTTAACTAACATAAAATTTCATGTTATTAAAGTTTTAAATTTGTAGGATTCAAACAACAGTTCATATCATGAACATGGAAGAAGACAACAGCCGACAAGAAAAAATGAATACCCCCACTTAGGAAGAAGAACTAGTGGTTGAATTAAATTTTGATATACTTAAAACCATACAAAGTCTTCAAGCAGAATTACATAGTTTCAAGGATGATAATATGAATGAAAGAAAATAACAACAAGAAATTAATGAATCTTTGGTGCGGAACATGACATGAGGAAGCACGCATGGATAGCCCACTCATTCAACCAACAAGTTCAAGAAATATTTCTATCATAAATGGGCCTGCAACCCAAAGGAAGCAGGAAAAGAATAACATACCCATGAACCTCCAGAAAGATATTATCACAGTATTTCTAGTGATAATTCCCTTTCTCCTTGCAGAATTAAATAGAAGAATGATGACAATCTCCAAGGAGAGTTCAGAAAGATAAGAGTCCCAACCTATGAAGGGGAGATGAACACCAGGGAAAAAGCTGAAGAATGGATTCTTGGTATGAGAAAATACTTCTGAGTACAAAACTACGTGAGTGAGATGAAAGCCTATCTAGCCATCTATAATTTAAATGGAAAAGCAACTAGATGGTGGAGAGACCTAAAGCATACCAGGAAAGATGAGGTAAAAGAAATACGATGGAGTAACTTTCACATAATTTTTTAGGAAAAATAAATGTCTGGAAGATTCTTTGACATGAAGGTGAAAGAGTTTCACGAGTTAAGGATGGGTTCCATGACCATGGATGCGTTTATTAACAAAATTTTGGATCTGTTACATTATGTGCCATACATAAAGGACGATAAAGTGAAAATACAACAGTTTTTAGGATGTCTTCCTCCCAACTTTCAGGAGAGGATTGAATTTGACATGCCTAAAACATTGGACACCACCCTACATAAAGCTAGTCTTTTCTATGAGCATGGGCAGCTGAGATAGGAAAAAAACAACAAAAGCATATACAGGTCTAGGACCTTCATGGACAACCACAAACCAGGTTTCAACCCATCTCCTTACAGAAAATAGAATAACAGTTTTCAATATAATAAGAACTTAAACAAGACAGGTACAAATCCATATGTACCAGCTTCAAATGCTAACAATTCGACAACAAATGGGGGAGACAATGTTGTCCAGCTACAAATAAAATGTTGGAAATGCCAACGGCCCCATTATGCCTGAGACTATAAGAACAAGAACAATGGAGTCTAGGATAATTTATAGGAAGAACCAACGGTAAATGAATTATCTGGAACATCAAGAATTCATGTAGCCTTGGATGGGCGACAGGAAGACCATCAGGCTACTATGGTTGAGATAGAAGGTAAGCTTTGCAACACTTCTATTTCAATATTGATTGACCCCGGTGCTTGCCGAGGCTATGTATCATCTAAAATTATTGATTTATATAAACTAGACAAAGTTAAACATGAGAAATCCTAGCTGGTGCAATTATCCACAGGTACGAAACGAAAGGTTTCTAAAATAGTTATAGATTGTGAGGTAAACTTGAATGGTTTCCCTGCTAGGATCAATATGAACCTTCTACCTTTACGATCATATGATATACTTATGGGCATGGACTGGTTGGATTAACACCATGATATGCTCGATTGTCTACATAAGTCAATCTCATGTACATATAGCCAAAGGAAACAGATAAAGATTCAATGCATACCTAAGAAAGTTTTCATAAGGAAAATATATGCTTTACAAGAAAAGAAGCGCATTAGGAAAGGCTTCAAACTGTTTGTAGTAAACATCCAGGACATAGAAGCTGAAAGAGAACCGCACATCGAGGAATTTCCAATTCTTGTAGACTTTATAGATGTATTTCCTGAGGAGATATCAGGATTACCATCGAAATGAGACTTAGATTTTTCCATAGAACTGACACCAAGGTCAGTTCCAACTTCAAAATCCCCTTACCGCATGAGCACACCAGATTTGGTGGAACTCAAGCTACAGTTGCAGGAGTTGATTGAGAAGAGATATATCCCACTGAGTGTGTCCCCTTGGGTAGCATCGATACTTTTCGTAAAGAAGAAGTACAATACAATGCGAATGTGCATGGATTACCGCCAACTTAACAAAATGACCATCAAGAACTAATACCCACTCCCTAGGATCGATGAATTGTTCGATAAAGTAGGAGGAGCAAAGAGCTTTTCGAATATTGACCTGTAGTACGGATCCTCGATGAGGATATTCATAAAAACTCCTTTCGTAAAAGGTATGACCACTAAAATTTTGTAGTATTTCCATTTGGGTTGACCAATGCACCCACAAACTTTATGTGTATGATGAACAATATATTCAACAAATACCTAGATAAATTTGTATTGGTCTTTATAAACGACATCCTAGTTTACTCTAAGAGTAAATAGGAACACAAGGATCATCTCCGCGGAACACAAGGATCATCTCTGCATAGTACTACATGTGTTATGAAAACAATGGCTCTACGACAAGTTAGTAAATGTGATTTTTACAAACCATAGATACAGTAATTAGGTCACATCATCTCCAAGAAGGGGATAGTTGTTGACCCAGAAAAAATAAAAGCCATAGAGAATTGGCCTACTCCTAATAGTGTCACCAAAATTAGGTCCTTTTTGGGATTAGCCAGTTACTACCAAAAGTTCATTGAGAACTTTTCGAGGATAGCTTGTCCCATGACCGCTTTGCAAAAGAAGACGAACAAGTTCTTATGGACGACCAAGTGTAAGGAAAATTTTCAGAATTTTAAATAGCTTTTGATCACTGCACCAATACTATGAATTGTAGATCCTAATGGGGATTTTGTTATTTGCATAGATATAAGAAAGGAAGGGCTCGAACGAGTCCTCTTGCGATTGCGCGATTTGTTATGAATCACAGAAGTTAAAGGAACACGAACAAATCTACCCCACCCATGATCTTGAGTTAGCAGTCATCATCCACACCTTAAATATGTGGAGGCACTACCTCATGGGGAATAAATTTCGTCTGAAAATAAACAATATGAGCTGGAAGTATTTATTCGAGCAGCTGGATCTAAATTCCAGGAAGGCCAAATAGTTGGATTTCCTTAGCGAGTACCATTTCGAGTTAAAGCATATAAAGGGAAAGGAGAATAAAATTGTTGATGCTTTAAGATGACAAGCTCATATGTTATATGAGAAAACTTTAAGTAAAACCAAATCATAATTACACAAGAGGAATAGAATGGCCAACGAAGTTGACCCTTACTATGTTGAAATCCTCAAGAACATCCAAGAGGACAGGTTTTTTCAGCAACAAAAAGAGTACAAGGTATATGAAATGAGACTGCTGAGGTCGAAAGAAAGATTGTATGTTCCAGAAAGAGGGGACATTAGGTCCAGCATCCTCATGAAATTTCATCGAACACCCTACTCAAGGAATCCGAGATATCAAAAGATGACATCTGCAGTAAAGAAACACTTTTTCTGGCCTAATTTAAAGGCCGACATAGCATTGTTTATTGGGAAATATCAAGAATGTCTGCTGGTCAAATATTAGCACCATCATACTTCAAGATGCTGCAACCTTTACCCATTCCGTAATGGAAGTGGGAGGTCATTAGTATGGAGTTTATTAAGGGTCTACGAAAGAGTAAGAAGCAAAGTGATTCTATATTTTTAGTAGTCGATAAGTTGTCAAAAGGAGCACACTTCATTCCAGTGAAGTCGAACTACAAGGCAGTACACATTGATGACATCTTCTTAAAGAAGATATTGATATTGCACGAGATATCTAAGGCAAACGGCTCATATCAAGATATAAAGTTTACTAGGAACTTTTGGAGATCCTTATTCTCTGGATTAGAGATGCAGTTGAATTTTAGTATTGCTTACCACCTGTAAACAAATGGGTAGAGAGAATGGATAAACTAGATTGTAGAATACATGCCTAGGATGTATGTCATGAACAACCCCACCAAGTGGGAAGATTACATGCATCTTACAGAGTTTGCATATAACAATGGATACTAGACCTCCACCAGGATGAGTCCCTTTGAGGTACCCTATGGACAGAAGTAGAAAAGTGGTTACTTAGGATAGCCTAGTGGATCAGCTCATGTTAGGGCCTGACTTACTAAAGCACTTGGAACAATTGGTTACAAAGTTCCAACTGAACCTTAAAGAACGACAAGACCGCTAGAAGACTTATGTTGGGGCGCATACTCCATAGGGGGTAACTCCGCGGTTAATTTGTAAGCGGAGCGTTGGGTCAAAATAGTCTTAGGGGTGTCGGGGTAAGTCAAAACCCTCTCTTTTTGTAATCAACCCATGGTTTAAATTCAGGGTTTAGGGTTTTGTGGGTGCCCATGGTTTAAGACCATGGTTTTTGTAAAGCTGCGCAGTATAAATAAGCGCTTATGGAAAATGGATAGGTTAGGATTTTTGAGGTAAGAAAGATAAGGTGAAGTAAGGTCAGTTTTTGGCAAGGAAAGGACAAGTCCCAGCTGTGTGCGTGGACGACCTCTGCAGCTGTGTGCGCAGAGGGTTTTTGTAAGAAAGTAAGAAAGGTCTGCAGCTGTGTGCGCAGAAGCCTGCTGCTGTGTGCGCAGCTGTCAAAGGAAGAAGGAATCTGCAGCTGAGTGCGTAGATAAACTGTGGTTTTGAGGAAAGAGGAATAAAACGCAGTTTGTGGACGTAGCCCCTACACTGGGGGTGAACCACGTTATATTTGGTGTTGTGGTTTTGTTGTGTTGTTCCTGTTTTGTTATTTTCATGCATTAAACTGAATATATCTAATAATATAAGATCTCTGTTAATACTAAGCTGCGCTGTGAATTCCCGGTAGTGGGTCATGCAAGTTTGGTTTGTTTATTATGCTGTGAAGTTATATGTGAATGAATGATAAGTTAACAAGAAGTTGATTAGTAATTATTTAGAAAGGCTAAGGTACAATAATCCCCTCTCTGCATGCAGAAACCTGATTCTGCGGCACCCCATTGCTGTTTTGGGTGAGACTACAACCT
>LPNX010478368.1:3275-54962 GCA_001517045.1 Pseudotsuga menziesii | reverse complement strand
TATCAGCAACAGATTGCAGAACTACAACTACGCATTCCTCCCGAGACTCCTCCAGAGGAACGAGAACAGCGCCAACAGGATATCAAGGCTTCAGCAACAAAAACATCAGACAACATGGCTAGTGTCGCAAAACTACTGGAAGACAGCATAGAAGCCTGGGCAAATTTACAGGATCATCCCGATGTAGGGAAAATTCAGGAAACCATCAAGATGCGCCAGGACGAGCTCGACGCAGTCCGAATAGAGATCAAGACGCTGCCACCTATGCAGAAGATGGCCAGAGTAAAACGCAGCAAGGAACTTCAGCAGGAGATCGAGTCCTGCAGGACGAAGGTGACAATGTTGGAAAGTGCACTACAGCCCCTGGTAGATGAAGCCTTAGAGTTGACCAATGTTGCGGAAAGCCAGCTCAAAATTTTGAAGACATATGACAATTTTGCACAGGAAAAGGCTGATACAGACTCTTCTTCAGTACTACAGGAGATGGTGGAAAAGGAGCAAGCCACTGATGAAATACTGTATAATCTCACCAGTCGTTTCCAGACCCTCGTGCAGAAGATTCGGCCACCAGCGAAGACGCCGAGTGTCCCGGGACGGGCCACTAGTGAGTCTTAGGGGCCTGTTGGGGCGCATACTCCATAGGGGGTAACTCCGCGGTTAATTTGTAAGCGGAGCGTTGGGTCAAAATAGTCTTAGGGGTGTCGGGGTAAGTCAAAACCCTCTCTTTTTGTAATAAACCCATGGTTTAAATTCAGGGTTTAGGGTTTTGTGGGTGCCCATGGTTTAAGACCATGGTTTTTGTAAAGCTGCGCAGTATAAATAAGCGCTTATGGAAAATGGATAGGTTAGGCTTTTTGAGGTAAGAAAGATAAGGTGAAGTAAGTTCAGTTTTTGGCAAGGAAAGGACAAGTCCCAGCTGTGTGCGTGGACGACCTCTGCAGCTGTGTGCGCAGAGGGTTTTTGTAAGAAAGTAAGAAAGGTCTGCAGCTGTGTGCGCAGAAGCCTACTGCTGTGTGCGCGGCTGTCAAAGGAAGAAGGAATCTGCAGCTGAGTGCGCAGATAAACTGTGGTTTTGAGGAAAGAGGAATAAAACGCAGTTTGTGGACGTAGCCCCTACACTGGGGGTGAACCACGTTATATTTGGTGTTGTGGTTTTGTTGTGTTGTTCCTGTTTTGTTATTTTCATGCATTAAACCGAATATATCTGATAATATAAGATCTCTGTTAATACTAAGTTGCGCTGTGAATTCCCGGTAGTGGGTCATGCAAGATTGGTTTGTTTATTATGCTGTGAAGTTATATGTGAATGAATGATAAGTTAACAAGAAGTTGATTAGTAATTATTTAGAAAGTTTAAGGTACAGTAATCCCCTCTCTGCATGCAGAAACCTGATTCTGCGGCACCCCATTGCTGTTTCGGGTGAGACTACAACCTGCGCGCAGGTTGTTGCCGAAAGGGCCAACACAGTGGGTCTTTTGTTGGTGCGACGTATAAAGCATTAACCCGGGTCTGCCCAAGTGCCCAACAACTTACGTGGAAAATAAAATAAAAGATAATTATTATTAGGTAGGAGACCATGTTTACTTGAAATTAAACACAAAAAGAAGCTCATTGAGCTTGGGAAGGTGCGAAAATTTGGCACCAATATTTTGTGGACCCTTTGAGATACTGTACAAGAAAGGGACAGTGGCATATGAGCTAGCTTTACCTGCTTACATAATTTCATAATGTTTTCCACACATCCTTAATAAATAAATATGTATATGATACTAAACATGTGATTAATTGGTCCTTGTTACAGGTAGAACCTAAAGGGGAGTTTGTATCTATATCCCTTCATATATTGCACAAGAGAGAGGTGCAGCTCAGGAAGTGCACCATAGTCTAGTTGAAAGTGCACTGGAATCACTTTGAGGATGATGAGGCCACTTGGGAGAATGAAGCCACCACCAGAGAGGCTTACTCCAACTTGTTTCATGATTTCATTCCTACTCCCTAGAATACCATGGACGGTGTTGTTCTAAGCAGAGAGGGATGTAATATCCCAAATTTTTGACCTGACACTTACGAGAATAAACCCCATTGCATATGATGTTGCTTTGATGTTGTATTTTGCATGTTGGGAATAATACCCCACTACACAAGCGAATGATGATTTGTTTGATATATTGGGCATAAGACAATTACATATGTTTTATGTATATGATTTCATGTGTTGTGCATGGACCCTAAAGCACATAATTGATGAGATGTTTGTGTTGAGCATGAGCTCTAAGGCACATGAGTATTTGATGAGATAATCCCTCCCAAAATAGAGTGAAATACTCTGTCACACACAAGTACAGATGTAAGGGCCTATGGTGTTTCACAAGGCTTACCCGTTAAAGGGTTACATAGATAGTCCAGAGAGCCACAAATAATCCACGAATTCCAAGACACACTTGTCACCAACAAAATTGAAACACAAACCCATGAGAAGTATGGTGAAACCTCAACTAAGCAAGTGATTAAAATAGTGCTACAAAACCATGATTTAGCACATACTTATAGATGTAGGGGCAGTTGATACCCCATACAGCATAAATTCCCAAGAGACAAAACCACACAGAACACCGAGAGCAGAGCCAAATGAATCACATAATGACCAAGCCATTGTTTGAGGCACGTTTCCCACTCTTTCCAAAGGGCCATAAATGTGCCACCCTAGTTCCCACTATCAATGTGATTTTTTACCCACCTCTCCATAGTTAAAACAACAACATTTTCACAATTGCACTAAACCCCCATCAAATCCATCTTTGGTATCATTAATTCATATTTCATGGCCATATGAAATATGCCATGAAAGTTTTTCACATAACCCATAGTCTTTCCAAAGACTTAGTATAAAGTTTTCCATGGTTTATGAATTAATATTTAAACCTTAGGCTTTACACTTTAACAATTTACATGTTATAAAATAAAGATCAAGTAAAATTATCATAACATAAAAATCCTAATAGTAATGCTAACTAATAAGATTCAGGTCATACAACCCCAACTCTGCAGAAACATAGAAAGTAGGACCAGTTAGGTCAGGACTTTATACTTTTGTATTCAATATGTATAGGAGTGTAGCATAGTTAGCATGCTATAGGATGTTATGTTAGCTATTGTAGATAGATTCTGTCAATGAAGTAACCTGCACAAAAAGGGGAAGTTTGCATTAGTTCGCAATGAACTAAGTAAACCCAATAAAACAAGAAGGAAACTTTTACCTCTCCGAGTGGTCCCTTAAGGGATACAAATCCCACCACTCCACCGCTTGACAGTTAAAGGAAAGTCAAAACTTTTCATAAATAAAACCATAAAAAAGTACAAAACAGATAACCATGAAGTAAGACATAACTGAACCAGCATACGCAAATGTATGTTAAATAGTAAACACTATTAGAGTAATCATTTAATCAGTTTGATTAATATAAAAATAGTGCATAATTACATCAAAATTACATAGGAAAATACATAGAAAGGTAAAGGAACCTTACGACAATTTGACCTAGTAAACAATGACAAGTATATTTTGCAAAATATGAATTAATGTCCACGATAGGCAGCATTTAACTAGCCTACAAATGTTTTGTTATTTTCAAAATTTGGGGACATTACACAGTCCCTAGAACACCAGGGACAATGTTTTTCTAAGTGTGGAGGGATGTAATATCCCGAATTTTTGACCTGACACTTATGGGCATAAGCCCCATTTCATATGATGTTTGTTTGATGTTTTATTTTGTATATTGAACATAAAGACCCCAATGCACATGAGAGTGATGATTTGTTCGATATATTGGGCGTAAGCCAATTGCATATGGCTTATGTATATGATTTGATGTCTTGGTCGTGGACCTTGAAGCACATAATTGATGAGATGTTTGTGTTGAGAGAGAACTCCGAGTCACATGAGTATTTGATGTTTGTGTTGAGAAAGAAGCTTTGGGGCACATGAGTATTTGATATTTGTGTTGAGCAAGAATATCTGGAGCACATGAGTATTTGATGTTTGTGTTGAGCAAGAGGGTCTAGAGCACATGAGTTTTTTAAATGTTTTTGTTGAGTGAGAAGCTCTGGAGCACATTAGTTATGAAACCTTTTTGTTGAGCATGAAGCTCTGAAGCACATGAAAATATAAGAATTGGAAGTGTTGGGAATAAGCCCTCGAGCATTCCAAGTTGATGTTGAGCATAAGCTCTAGAACATCGAATCCTTGTCCAATGTATCCCCAGGTGTATCCTACAAATACATCCTAGCATTAGTGTTGAGCAAGGAGATCTGGAATTGCACTAAGTTGTAAGTCCATGTTTCTTATCGTCGAGTATGGGCTCTAGATAAATGCTAGGAGTTACTAAAAATTAATACGTTGAGTGAAAATGACTGATAAAACATTGATCTTGTATTACTTTTTTTAAGTGGTTAAATAAAATTTCAAATTTCTGTATCTCATCAAGTACTGAAGAACTACCATGTTATACGAGGTAATCCAACATGAGGTTTAGAGTTTCCCAACCTAGTTGACCTAACCCCTACCTGAAGGCCTTAATAAGAAGTGACTATAAGCTAAAAAGAAAAGTATCATGCAATATGATACCTAAATTAAACATGTTAACAATGGTATATATATATATATATATATATATAACTTGAATAAAAGGTTAAGCATATGTATTAATACTAGTAACTATGAATAATAATGAAATGTTATATGTATTATTATTTATTACTAATATTAATTAAATATTAAATACCTAAAGGAGTCAAAATAGGAACTAGTCAAAGAGTTCCTAAGTTAAATTAAATAAATATTAAATTCACCTAAATTAAGTAAAAAGATTATTTCAAGAAAACAAATGATTTTTTATTTAACTTCCCATTTTCCTAAAGTCTGTCTATAAAGACCCAAGTCAAAGAGAGGCTTGGGAATATTTTGATTATTCCACTATTCTACCTGATTATTCTTAAGAGAGTTCTTGGAGAGCATTTTTTCCCAAGAGGGAAAGCAAATTGGTACAGAACCTGTTATCCTAGATAGGGAAGCCTTACCTTAAGAGCTCTAATCTACTTGTATGTTGGAACTAGCTCGGGGGGGGGGGGTGTCTGGATTGAAACCAAGAACAGTTTTTGCTCATGGTTAGGTGGAACGTGGTAGTTCCCAAGTTATTCCGTTAACTGAACAGAGGTCAGAACTATCTATGTCCTTGTTAATGCTGCGTGTTTGAGTGTGCAAGATTTTCGGCCATTAACATAGCTTCAAATTGCAGGTATGAGGTTTCTTTATCTTCCTTAAAGTTCATACAGTTTTCTTGTTTAATGAAGGGATTAAATTCTCGGAGGAAAATATGCGATATTATCTTCCTGTTATTGCTACGTTATTTCTACATAACCTTAAAAGAACAACTAGGGTTATTTTAGTTACATAACCTTAAAAGAACAACTAGGGTTATTTTAGTTTACATATGCAGACAAACCCTAGAAATAATTTTTATGCTACAGGAGTGTTTTTAAAACCATGATTGTCTAGTTAGGAAAATATAGATCTTATTCTTATTATTAATTTTAGAAGCTCACATATACCTTTATCAGTTTCAAAACCATAGGAAAATATGGTCTCTGTTATTTTTTCCTTAATCTTTCATCATTTATATTTTAAACTCAGTCTTCTCTAATGGTGTATTTTTCTAACAAACTCGATATTATTTAAGTTAGCTAGATTCCTGATTATTATTCAAACTTAAATACAAAAGTAAAAGAGAGTTTATATACAGGTAAACCAATTTATAAAATCCACAAACTAGCGGTCAAATCTCTGAGTGGAAGAACTTCAACTAAAATTAAATCATATTAACAATAACTAATAAACTACCAACCAAGAGAACTAATTAAAATACATAGAAATGAAACTATCCCTATATAAATCCAAATCTACATTTCCACTGCTGACATATTACATATTGCCAACACGCTTATTATTATTTCACCCATAAAATCCATTATATACATAATACAAACCAAATAATTGTGCCAAGAGGGGCTTTCTACGAGATAATGTTGACGCTGATGTGGCACATGTAAGCTCAATAAAAATAATAATAATAAAAAGTAAAAAATAAAAAACTTATAACATGTCGGCTTATAATTAAAAGAATAAGAAATAAAAAATATTATACTCATATAAATATACAACCATATTAGGGAAATACTCACAACCTTACAAACTGTGTAGTAAAATATTAGTAGTAAAATTCAATTGACTTTACTATTAAAAAGAAAATTTAAAATTTAGTTTACTTGAGTAGTAAAAAGAAAAATTATAAAACCAAGAACATATAAAGTTTAATTTTAGATTAGCTAAAATGTAAAACACATTTTGTTGACTTTACAAAATAATAGCGATTACAATAACAACACTAGATTTAGCTTAGAAAACCCCGTAGGGAAAAACCAACCTTCAATAATAAATTTATTATTGGTCATCCAAGGCTAAGAGCATCTCTCCTTCTCACTTTGGAACATTACAATGGAATATTACAAACATAATTATAAGGTTATTTAAATGCAAATACAACTATCAAGAAACCACCGACCACTAAAACCATGTGCTTTAAACCACTTACATCCTTGCTCATTCCCTAGTCAAGATTAACCTTAACATGTAAATGTTCATTTTTAGTTATAGAGAAAAGCAAGTCATTTCTCAAAAACATTCGGCAAATGTTTAAAATAATTTTTTGATCGTAATTTTTTTTTTAAATTCCAATTTATTCTGGAAATCTATATGGATTATTTTACTCATTAACTACTCTTAATATTTATTATTAGTTTTAAAGAAAGAAAAGTAAAGCAATTTTTGGAAAACTATTTGATTATATGATTATTAATGTTACTCAACTCATTTTCTTCTAGTGATATTTACCCTATTTTGAAATTACTTAAGAAAGTTGGCCAAGTAGGAATACTTATTAGACATTTTTATAAATTAAAAAGGGTTTGCACCTAAAGAGAACTTGATCCCTCTCGGCACTGGGTAGAGCCATAGTTAAGATGGATCTGGTTAACCAACATATCCATTTAAACACCCAGGATTGAATCCTGTCGGCATCGTTTCCAAAACAATAATATACACGCTGTGTTAAAACACCAGTCCACATGCTAGACAACCCAGGATTGAATCCTATAGGCTTATGGTGTATTAATGTTGCATTAATACACCATTCCACACATTAGATAGCCCGAGATATAATAATATAGGCTTGTGTTATTACAAAGAAAAATTAAATTGAATTACATGCCTAGGAATCAAATCTTGTAGGTATGGATTTTAAAACACCAATGTATTAACTCTATAAAGGGTTCACATTATAGGATTCCCACAAAAGCTTCAACATAAACCACAATTTACACCAAATATGAAATATGCTAGCAGAACCAAAACACACAAAGAATAAATTAAAAACAAAATGTGCCAGCTACGTATTCACCGCAAAGGCCGAGCTAGGCTCACGACTGTGAGGAGAAACCCCAGCCACAACCAACAACGAATTATACCCAACAAAACTAATTTCGAGAAGGGATAATTCAAACCCTACTGTCAACAACTTATAGTCATGATAACAAACCATACATTCCACAAATTTAATACATCAACAGTAAATTAACACGGGAACAAAATACACAGTGCCATTGCAAGAAATGGCATGGTAATGCCAAATATTTCTCATCATATAAATCCAAACACGACACCCTTCCATTAAAACATCAACCCATACGATTTAGTTGCAACCCAATATTGTAGCTAGGAATTTTGCACCTCCTATGAATAGGATTTGTTCCTCTAGTCTGAATGGTTCAGATCTAGAACAAATGGTACAAAACAATATTGGAAGACATTCCCTCGAATGGGTGGAAATCTAGAATCAAGTCTCTTTGATGCACTAGTATAGTTATATCCTGCAAAGATGATCCGTTAGGGATGTAACTGTATAATCATAAGAAAAACAACACGAGATCAAATAGAACCAGAATATAATCCACTATTCTCTATTGATGACTAAAGAATTCAATAATAAAACATATGTTAATGACATAATATATTTTATGGGAAGAGAACCAATTTTCATTAAAAAATAGAGAAGAAGTTTGCAACCTATTCCTTAGTGTCGATGTACTCCTTCATAAAGCTAACATCTCATCCCCAATAGCTCCAACTTGATCCCTCAAGCTCACTAAACTGATTTAGGCCAAAATATCAAAGCAACAACATGAATTTACTCTCTCCTCAACCATGGAGATTGAGCCTGCTTTTATAGGCTTGGAATGGATAGAGATGGTTCAGAAATTGGTGGGTGAGGTGGCTAGGAGATCCTGCAAGGATGGATCTTGAGCCTAACTGGCCCTAGTGATCAGGGATAAGGATGCCACGAAGCCTTCTTTCGAGAATCTTGATGAGAACCTCTCTTTTTCACTTTTTACCAAGGGCACCACTTATTCCTCACTGAGATAGAGCGGTGAGAGGGCAGAACCACACCTTGATCAAAGGGTAAAGGTGGTGCCATCGCTTACTGTCAACACATTACACACGGTGCTGAAGAAGGTACCACTTTTTTACTGAAAGGTCAAGGCGGTGCTAGATTTTCACATATAGATTTGATGTCTGGACCAATATTCTTACTCCACAATTTGGGATTAAGGGAAAACATTGAATTTTGGGATCTCATCGCATGCTGATGATGAGATGTGAAATCATGAATCTGGGTGTCTATTTTGGGGGGGCAGGGGGGTTATGAGAAAAGCAGTGTTTTTTTTTCAAGTTTGCAACTTTGAGCAAAGAAAAATTAGATTTGTATTTAGAATTTCATTTTGTAGTAAAACCAAAATTCGTAGAGAATCGTGTTATCTTTCTATCGGTTACTTTTTAGATTTTTTTATTGGCATTTGATATGTCATTTTTGCAAGTGTTTGATAGTATGTTATTAATTAATGAAATTATGATAAATAGTCATGTTTTTTTACACCGGTTTATTCATTATTCAACTATTATGCATTAAAAACAAAATATGTTATGATGATCTAGACAGATTGTACTAAAGTCTTTCTATAAGTTTGTATCCAACAAACACATGCAATAATTATTAGACTTTTTCAAAGTTGACCAATTTGAAAAAATAGCATAAAACTGACATGTTTAGTTTGACACAGCATATTCCCTAATTTCCAATTTAAAAAAAAAACTAAAAGTACCCTTTTGAAGACAACACATCAATGTTGGGCATCATGATTTTTCCAAAAAAATTATCGTGTCTTTAAGAAGTTATTGAATTTTCATTTCAATGAATTCTATTAAATTTTGAAGTGGTCCACACACCTTCTAAGAAATATAATAAATAAAATTAGTGGATCACACCAAATTCAAAAACATTAGCATCTATAGAAAGTAGATTGAATTATGCAACTAATGGTATTATTTGTGAAGAGAAATTGTAAGTATTTGATATGATCCGATCTATCCGAAATTGGAAGAAGAGTAAAAAATCAAATGGAATTCCATTTCTAAAAATTTACAGGTTTTCAGCCGAACAAATCTTTAAGCCGAAAGTTACTTTTAACAGATACCGTTAATTTTAATGTTAGAAAGTTAGAAAGTTAGTTCTTTCCAACTTTAAAGTTAATGGTATCCATAAACAGTAACTTTTGATCAAACTATTTTTTGGTCAAAAGTTAGTTCTATGTTTTTGGACGAAAACATAAATTAGTTCGTCCGAAATATTACGGAATATGGATTCAGAAAAATTATTCGCACGGAATAGACACCCATATTTATGATTTCACCCTATAAGAAATATCTATTTATAGAGTCAAGTATTCATTTGGACAATCATGATTCACCAACGTTTTTACATTTGAAACTTCCAGGAACAAGTCAATTATAGTCGCATCTCTCGGATGCCCAACACCATACAAAGGCCCCAAACCAACTATCAAAGTATACAAATCAAAACTACATAGAGATGCACCCTCTCAAAATAGAGTGCAACACTCATTCACCCACAAGCGCAGAGGTAAATGGATATGTTGTTTCACAAGGCCTACCCATTAAAGTGTTGCGTAGATATTCCACAGAGACACCGGTGAGCCATGAGTCCAAGCCACCCTGTCACCTGCAAAATCTGAAACGCAGAGGCACGAGAAATATGTTGAAACCTCAACTGAAGCAAAAAAAAAATAGTGTTGCAAAACCAGGCTGAAAGAATACCTTTCAACGTGGGGGAAGTTGTTATTCCATGCAGCATAAACACCTGAGATCCAAAACCACACAAAACACCAGAAGTAGATCCAAATGCATCACGCACCTGACCAAGCCAGGGTTTGTGGCTTGTTTCCCACTCTTTCCAAGGAGCCATAAATGTGCCACCCTCGTTTCCACTATCAACGTGATTTTTACCCACATCTCCATAGTTAAAACCAAAACGAATTTGCTTTAGCACTAAACCCCCATCAAAACCCTCCTTGGTATCATTAAGCCATAGTTTCATGGTATATGAAATATTCCATGAAAGGTTTACACATAACCCATAGTATTTCGAAAGACTTATCGTAAAGTTTGCAATGACATATGATTTAAGCATTAAACCGTAGGATTTACACATTACAAATTACATGTTACAAACTAAATATCAAGTGGATAAAAATATCATAACCTCAAACCATAATAATAATGCCAACCATAAATATTTAGGTCATACACCCCCAACTCTGCGTAAACATAGAAAGTAGGTACAGTTAGCGAAAGACATTAGTCGTTTTATCTTCGTTATGCATAGGATAGTGTAGCATAGCTATCATGCCGTAGAATGTTATTTTTTACTGTTGTAGATAGGTTCCGTCAATGAAGTAACCTACACAAAAAGGGGAATTTTGCATTAGTTAGAAATGAACTAAGTAAACCTTGTAAGAGCAGGAGGAACCTTTTACCTCTCCGAGTGGTCCCTTAAGGGATACAAATCCCTCAACTCCACCCCTTGAAATTTAAAGGAAAGTCAGAACTTTTAATAAATAAAAACATAAACGAAGTACAAAATAGATAAATATGAAGTAAGACATAACTGAACCAGCAAACACAAATGTATGTTAACTGGTAAACACTAGCAGAGTAATCACATAACCAGTTCAAGTAATATAACAATAGTGCATAATTACATCAGTATTACATAGGACAATACATAGAAAGAGAAAGGCAGCTTATGGCACTTAGATCTAGTAAACAATGACAGACATATTCTGCAAAAGATAAATTAATGTCCATGATGTGTAGTATTTAACTAGCCTACAAATTTATTTATTTTCAAAATTTGGGGACATTACAATGTAGGATCATGTAAACTTCTTTAGGTACCATAGCAAAATAAAATTGACGCAATAAACCAAGATAAACTAAGAGTCCAATGCTACAATTGCTGCTAAAGAAATCTCATCATTGTCTAAACAAGGATGAAACAAGTTGATCATTATCTAGAGAAAGGAAAAAAAGGCTATATGCATAATATTGGGGCCTATTTCTTACACCAGTAAATGCCAATGTTGAAAGGGGAGACTTATTCATCACTTGTGATGTGGTATAACATACAATAAATGGTTTAGCAAAGAAAAGTAAAATAGAACATTACATATTAGTCAAAGATTCAAAAGGGTGAGTTTTCTATCCAACCAATGTAAATTAATTTGGTCTTATATTGTAAAGTATTTTCTCTTCATAATTCAGTTATACCATGTGCACAATTCATTAAGGATCGAGGCCCATGCTAGGCCCATAATTTAGTTATACCAAGTGCACAATTCATTGAGGATCGAGGCCCATGCTATACCAAGAGCACAATTAATTAAGGATCAAGGCCCATGCTAGGCCCGTGGAATACTATGAAAGCACTATGCGTTGAGAGATGGTATCACATTAATTTATTTATTTGTGACAAATTAAATTAATAAAGTATGTTTATGAAAATGGTGAAAATGTCAATATCATTTTCTCAATCTAGGTAATTCCACGTAGACAAGTTACAATCGTGTAATATTATAATTGCTTGAATAACACATGGAAGGCTCATGCATTGAATTTCGATTGTTGCTTCTCTTCAACAAATGGCAGGCTATGTTCCTCCTATGCACCATGGGGATTGACCTTGAGCACTGTAATGTCCCAAAAAATTGAAAATAAAAAACAAAATTATAGGCTAGTGAAAACTACTCCAAAGGGGATCATTATTACTTGTGCGGAATTACATGCACTACTTATACTTTCGATCTCTTCAGAAACTGCCCATACTGTCTTGTTAATCTCTCATCCATTCAGTGGTTATTAGTTCATTTACATCTTATGTCTTAGTTCTGTTGTTGAAACTATTTATACATCTTAGTTATTACTGTCGGTGAATTAATGAATTGTATAGATCATTGTTTTACTCCTGCACATGTGTACTTTGTTTATTTAATAAAAACTAACTTAACTTTGTTGATGGGAACAAAGTGGTGGAGTGGTGGGACTTGTTCTCCCATGACGATCTGAGAGGTAAGGCATTACTTGGTTACGTAGGATTACTTAGTTCAATCGAACTAAGAAACCTCTTTTATTTACTTACACAGTTCATTACTTTGCAACGGGATCTAGTGTAAAGTGTGTTGACCGTCTTGATCCTAGAGGATCCACTGCTAGTTGTTATGTTTCTTATAGACTTGGTTTTATAACTTGATAAGTGTCGTTTTCGTCAATGTAGCTACTATGACTAAATTTATTGTACACTAATTAATCTTCGTTATGTTTTAAATTCACTAGTATATAATTCATTAATACATTTTATGTTCTATATATATTTTTATTATACCTATTAACATCTCTTATGTTTCTTTTTTTGGCAGGTTATTATATTGTCTCCAGAGCAGACCTTTGATCTTTTATGAGGGTTAAAAAATTTAACATGGCATATTGCATATGCCATGTTCACTAAGCATTTAAGCTTAACACATCTCGTATTATCTTTTAATATAAGGCTGGAATCCTAAAGTGTATATCATTTAACTTATAAGAGGTGTGCCTTATGGTATTACACCTTGGGCTAACGCATCCTATGGACTATGTACTATTGTAAACTCACCATAATGAAAGCATTGTAACACGTTAACATTGGGATAGCATTTGGGTGGCGAAACTATATTGTATGGTATAAACATATGGTAGCACTGTTTAAGCTTTAAGTGAGAGGTGGTCACATTGTAATGCAGCAAAACAAAACTATGGAGAGTGGGTTTTTATGTGGATTTAATGGTTTCTAGCTGGTGCATTCAATGTGTTTGGTGAAAGGTAACAACCTTCCCTTAGGCTTGGCTCACAATGATTGTGTGTTGTTTGTCATTTGGGGTTTTGCACTTTGGCTCTGTGTAGGGGGAAACCATGGAGGAGACCTCCAGACTGTGAGGTATGTCCACGTTGTTTTTAACACGCCTGTACATTGATTTGGTTTAACGTTTGTTCATGGCCATACTTCTCATCCCTCGTTTGGCTTGTGTTTGCAGGTGCTAAAAGGGAATGAGTACCAGTGTGGCTATGCTTCTATGGGCTCCAAACGTTTGCACTCGTTGCTACGGTAAGACTATGAGCGAGTTTTTAATTACTACCCTTCGGCCCTCTTGGGCAGACTACACATAGATTTTTGTTTGGTTTT
Organism: Pseudotsuga menziesii; assembly: GCA_001517045.1. Lineage (NCBI taxonomy): Eukaryota > Viridiplantae > Streptophyta > Pinopsida > Pinales > Pinaceae > Pseudotsuga > Pseudotsuga menziesii. The sequence goes on along the minus strand of LPNX010478368.1, from coordinate 41,216 downwards.
GGGTTTTATGCTATGGGTTTCGATGTGGGGTTTTAAATTTCTCCTTCGGGCATACGATTACATACTTGGGTTTTGAACAATGTTAAAATGGCTTCGGCCTTGGGTGATGTCACATGCCCCAATTTTGTAAAACAATGTTATCTTATTTTGATATTATTCCCAAACATTATGTTAAATTTACTGCTAAGTGGAAACTAATGACTTAGCAGAGTCAAGGATGTGGAATGTACTTCTGAATATTTAATTTTTAATAAATAAAAGTGGAGACAACAGCTTGGGAGAGCTGTTAAAAAGAGTGTTACTGGTCAATTGGTGGAAGGAACTAGGTGGAGAGCAAAAAATACAAGTGGAAGCATCCTCAAACACTTCCTATGTTGCAAGTGGCAACTTCCCTACATTTGGGGTCATGATCCCTTGAGAAAGTGGGATCAGAGCAGGTGGCTCAATTAATGACAACTAACCCAAAAACACCTAGGCAATCTTACTAAAAGTGCCCAATGTAGAGAGCCGAGGCTGCTCATTCCAAGAGAAGAATCATTCAGGTGAATGCACTTCAAGGAATCTATTGGGAAAGGGAAATTAAAGGAAGGTGTTTGAGGGGTAAACTGTAGGAAGTTGATCTAGTACAGCTTTGCAGCTAAAAGATCTTACTGCAGTATGCAGAGTTGGTATTGATTCTCAGGACTGGTACTTTATTGATTGCTCCACCTAGTTCCAACCAAAAATACCTGATCAGGCTTGGGGGTCCTGAGAAGTCATTGTTTGAGTGTTCTCCAGGAGTTGGTAGGGACGAATGGCCTCCCATTGCTGTTGTCGTCCAACTTAAAAGATAGGTTTCATTATCTTTAATTCCTGCGTTATAATTTATCTCTATATATGATCAGTAAATGAATGATGTTATGATATGCGGTGTTAAAACCTCTTAGTTATTCTAGATTAAATTTGTACCGTGATGAAAGATAAATCCTACCTGTGTTTTTCCCCATCTGAAGTAATCCATATCGTACTCTAGCATAGGTATTTTTTTTAAGTAAATAAAGTATGATAGGATTATAAATGAATTGAATATTTATGTTCAGAGTAATGAAATGTTACTTTTCAGTCGATAGAAGATTTCTAGAAATATTATTAATTTGTTTGCAGACATGTCATTAGAAATAGATTGTGCAAATAGCATATTAATACATAATATTACTCATAGTATTGTTTGACATTAGTAGGTAAATTTTATCAATTATTTTCTACACAATCTTTATTTACATAGACTGTACTTTACTTGAAAATAAAAGAATTAGTCTTATCAACTGGAAGTTAACAGTTTATGATAGATATAAATATAGTACTGATAGTTTTTCCCTTTAGTAACAACTAATCTTCTTGTATATATTTGATCTATAACTAAATAATATGATAAAGGTTACAGTAGTCCTTACTGAGCTTAATAGCTAAAGGACAGAAGTAAATTAGGGTTTTAAGTAAATGATGTAAACCATATTATACTTTTGTAGAACTGTGTAAATATAAAGAATACTGATAAGTATGGAGGTTCTTTAATTTTGTATTCTAAATAATCAAGACATACAAATTAAATTAAACTAACGCAATTATTACAAACTGCTTTCAATCATAACCATTATATAAACCAGATTTAACATAAACTTAAGAATGTATGTTCTACCTAAATAATAGTACTATAAATGTAAATAACATTATTATTATTCTTAAACAGAGAAAACTATAGGTTAATAATTTATAAATACAAATTAAATAAAAACTATATACAGTAATAAAAATTACAAGGTAATAACATAAGAAACATTATCGTATTTAAAATGAAAGGGAGTAAAACCCTAGCTCATGAATTGAGCATAAATGAGAAATATTAAAATATAAATTATAAATAATTCTAAGTACTGTAGTAACCTAGGTCATACTTAGGTTAATTTCTTTTCAAATTATTGTCTAACAGGTGCAATTTCCTTTATAAAAGAAATAGAGTCTATTAATAACAACATATATCTAATAACTGGGATTCAAACCCTTAAAACTAATAAATTACCATTACCGACATAATAATAATTTCTCGTGTAAACTATGTAATCATCTTAGATAGTTAAATAATCCATTATGAGTCCTTTAAGGACAAATAGACTAAAATAAGAAACAACATAATTATTAACTTAAGAGTAAAATAAACCAAACAAGGGTTTTACAGGTTAAACCCTAACCTAGGAATTTCATCAAATACTCAAGATTTATATCACAGCTATGAGTACAGCTTTAAAAATTTAACATATAAAAACCTGATAAATACTCAAACAGAGTTTAACTTCATTAATTTTCAAAAAGGGTATAAAACCTAAGTTTTACAGAGTACAGCTCAACGGCTAGCAATCAAAAACAAGTTGTAGTGAAGCTATGTTCACAAGTACACATCCAAAACTGACTGTGAAGCCAAGCTTCAACCAAAAACATTACACTTACAAAACGCATCCATACTAACAAGGGTTTGATTTTAAAACATGTTTATAATAACCTGTAACAGTATAAAAACAACACAATATAACTCGTGGCAAGACAAGAAAGGGTATTCAAATTCTGGGTGAGTCCAATGACCACCCCAACTGCATTTAAGGAGAGAACCGATCCTTCAAACCACAGGGATTGCCCGAAATGGAGCCATGAGCGAAGGCTATTGCAATTGTATTCTTCTTATCCTTGTACGAGCTGCACTTCAATGAGCACCTACATCAAGTGAAAACCCTTGTCAGCAAATCATCTTACATGTGAAAAGCCTGAAAGTATTTTCTTAATCGAAACTTGTTGCATACAAAAGAAAGGTTTATGTAATCTTTACCTATCACGGGGAGTATGGTGAGCCATTTTGCGAGCACTGTCACCTACAAACGACACAGTGGAGAACCCATCAACTGTCAAAACCTCACATAGTAGCAAGCTACGAAGAGCCGAGAAGAAAACTAAAGATTCACCAAACTACACAGAACTTGGGGAGAAGATTTCACAGGCAGCTAAACACAAATAGCAAGAAGAACAACTCCACGACTGATAGAGAAACAACTAGAAAATCAAAACCACTCAATGGAGGATGGAGGCAGCACAAAGTCAAGGCATAATGCGATGGTAACTAGGAGAACGGCGACGGTCATGGAAGACGAGCCCAAGCAACCCTGGAGAAGCATAAACTATGGGACAACAATGCTTTAGGTTAAGTTTCCCAAGTGTTTTATACTCTCTACACATGGACAGGATTCCTCCACGTAGCTTTAAATTTATTTAACAATGAGGGTCGTGATCCATAGTTCCTTCAAGGAGAAATATATTATTTGTTTGATTTTGCAACTCGGGGTAAAACTATATCAACAGCTCAATAATTTGGAGCCAACCTCTAATCATTGGCATTATGTATTATATGAACCCAATCACCAAATTATTATCATGGAAGGGTTTACGTTGACCAAGCAAGGTATCACGTATAACCATAAACATAAACCCGGTGTGGAATAAGCCAAACCCTCGCTACATCGACATATATTGTTTTATATTAAACTTTATCATAACGAGTTAAGCGATGGCATAACTATTTTCTTACTTGGTCTTAATAAGTGAGATAGCATATGATATCTGTTATGTTTTTATATTAGGACATAGTTGAGTCTTAGTATAGTTTTTCTTGAGTGCATATTAACTATTACAAGACCATGGCGATTGTAGTAACAAATCTTTAAGACCCTTGAGTTGTTCATTGCAAACTTGAAATCGATGAAGGTTGGGATTTGAGTGCTTGGTAAGTTAACATTTGATATACCACTCATTTTTATAGCTTGGGTATAATAAACCGTTTTTACTTTAAGAATATTCTAAGTCTAGAATTTATAGATAGTATCTTATAATAATAATGCCAAGAAGTTAAGGCTAGGATTGAATATGTGACAATAACAAACTTTTGTAGATGGATGGATAATCAAACAAGTCAATTATCCATAACTAATAATTATAAATGAACTGATAACTCCCATAGCATCGAAACTATGAAGTAGTACAAATTTTAAAGATAAAAGTATTATCAGAAAATTATGTCGTATAGTTTATGCGACATTACTTTGTTAATACTTGGGAGTATTTCCAACTTGGTTTTATGTTCATACAAAGTGTCTAGTGGATGGTAAGACAATTACAGAGATAAAACTGATGATAGGAATAAGGATGATCCTATTACATTTTCAAAAGTAAATGGAACTTAGAGTTATACTTGGGAACAAAGTATGGGTAGCCTTAAGCTCTTGTAGAAGAGTATAATGGTCATAGTTTCTACATTCAAAGTTCTTACTATTTATAAGATAATAGGATATGAGTACCCTTTAGAAATAAGTTAAGGGCCAATGATTATACAAGCAAGACAAGATGATATTGAAATATATTGTCAAGTAAAACAATGTTTTGAGTATTACTAACCACTTAGACTAGAGAAGAAATACACATATATGAGATTCTAGTGGTAAAGTCGCATTTATGCTGTACTGTCATTACACTTTTTCCAAGCTTGTTTATTTGAACAATTGATGAAAATCAAATGATTTTACCTTACATGAGCTATCTAGTGTTTAGCAGCCTATTGTACTAAGCTTTTTAATTTGCAAACAAAATACTGTTGACATTGTTAAATCTTTAAAAAATATATACTCAATTGATCATACCTGTAAAAAACTGTAGGAAATAGTATTCATCTGCGTTAGCATGAATGCTAAGTAAGCCCCAAATCTAAAAGTAGATTCCACCTACTGACATAAAAGAGCTAATCAGTAAACTGAAGCAATTAACACACAAAAGGATTTTATCCTGCTACGAAAAATTATACTGATAAGAAACCACTTACTTATCTTATATTTATGCTAACTGTTAGCTGTTAGTAGAACCATAGGTTATAACATTTATTTTAACTCAAAAATTATAAATTTTTATGAAAAATTGGGGTTGTGACATGTGGTATCAGAGCACAAGGTTCAAACACTAGGCCTTGATGCAGCCCAACTAGCTTTCATAAAATAGTAAATTAAATTCTTATGCTAATGTATTTTAATTTTTTTTTTGTTATTCAACAGAGAATTGTCTTTTTCTGAAGTTTAACAGGAAGGTATGGAAAGGCTGGGAGAGTATGCACAGGAGGATTCTCCAGCTACAGAAACCAGAAATTTACCCAGAGATCCTATACTAGGGGATGTAACTACAAATTCCTCCGAGCTGTTACAGACTGTAAAAGGTTTGAAAACTGAAATGGAGTCTGTAAAGAAAGAGAATGAAAGGATTTTGAGAGCTCAAGAAGAGTTGAATCAGATCCTAGTGGAAAAGTTTCAAACCAAAGGAACGGGTAGAAGGTCAGAATCTGAAGATGCTAGTCATCCAAGAAAATCTAAAAAGATGAAGCACACAAAGACTGAAAGTAGTTCATCGTCAGAAGTGTTTGGTGAACGACAAAGTTATCATACTACTAGTGATAGTAGTGATGATGATCTGTACATCAAGAAGAGGAAATATAAACCTTATGAGGAAATCTTAGGAGAATTCAAAAAGATAAAACCACCAACCTTTAATGGAGAGACTGAGAAAGGGGAGGAAGCCGAGTCCTGGTCGTCCGAGATGAAGAAGTACTTCCAAATATATAATTATTCTAACCAGTTAAAGGCTAGGATGGCTATATATAACCTCTCAGGAAAGGCTGATATTTGGTGGCAGGACTTGAAGAGAGTTAAGGGTATAAAAGAGAAGGAAGTTAACTGGAGTACCTTTAAGCGGTATTTTAAAAAGAAATTTCTATTTGAGCAGTATTACGAGGAAAGGGCTAAGGATTTTTATGAACTAAATTTAGTTTCAATGACAATGAAGGATCTGAATAGTAAATTCTTAAGTCTACTTAGGTATGTACCCTACCTAGTGGATGAGAAACCAAAAGTACAATGATTCCTTAGTTGTTTACCATATCATATTAAGGATAGAATTGAATATGATAATCCAAAGACCCTGGAGGAAGCTATGAGGAAGGATAATTTTTTCTTTGAGCATAATCGAAATAAAGAAAGCCTAGCCAATTGGAAGGCTAAGAAAAATAACAATCAGTCCGCATTCAAGAAGAAGGATTTTGTGCCTAACGGGAATTTTAAGAACAATAAGGCCAAAAACTATTCTAATAACAAGAATTTACAGAGAAATAGGACTAGTACATTCAACAATCAGAACAGTTTTAAGGGTAAGGAAACTACAAATAATCCTGGAAGTTTTACCAAGAATTTTGAGCATAAAGAGCCTGTCAAGTGCTGGGAATGTAATGGCCCGCACTATGCTTCAGTCTGTCCAAAATAGAAGAAGACTGTTAGTAACATTCTTACTGTACAGGAGGAGATGATTGTTGGGGAACTAGCAAGGAGCATGCCCAGAATCAACGCATCCTTGGAGAACCGACAAGCTGAATATCACACTTCCATGGTGGAAGTAGAAGGTATGATTAATCAGACCCCTATAAACATTTTAATTGATCCAGGAGCTAGTCTCAGTTATATTGCACCCCAGATAGTGGAAAAATGTAAGTTATCTGTCGATAAGTTTGAGAATTCAAGGTTAGTTCAGTTAGCCACTAGGGCTAAAAGAAAAGTAACTTGCTTTGTGAAAGAATGTTCTTTACTTATGGATAAACTTGAAACTATTATTAAACTTAATGTTTTTCCACTTGGATCATATGATTTGTTGATTGGTATGGACTAGTTAGAATAGCATAGAGTAATTTTAAACTGCTACGATAAAACTTTCACATGCTTAAACAATGGTGAACAACCAGTAATTGTTAAGGGTATCCCTAGAAAAACTATGGTAAAGAAGATTTCTGCTTTACAACTTAAAAGAGTTGTTAGAAAAGGATGTAAAGCTTACGCTGTAACAATTACTGATGAAGAAAGTAAAATCGAAACAGATAAGTTAAAAATATAAGATATCCCGGTTTTAAAAGAATATGTTGATGTATTCCCAGAAGAAATTCTGGGATTACCTCCAAAAAGGGAGTTGGATTTTACTATTGTGCTGGTACCAGGTACAGTACCCAGCTCAAAGTCCCCTCACCAAATGAACATATTGGAGCTTAATGAGATAAAATCACAATTAAAAGAGTTAATAGATAAAAAATACATTCGGCCAATTGTGTCTCCCTGGGGGGCACCTGTCATATTTGTTAAAAAGAAAGACAAAACTATGCGATTATGCATAGACTACCATCAGCTAAACAAGATGACTATTAAAAATCGATAGCCATTGCCCCATATTGATGATTTATTTGATCAACTACGTGGAGCCACAGTGTTTTCGAATATAGACTTAAGGTCAGGATATCATCAAGTGAGGATTAAAGATGAAGACATCTTCAAGACAGCCTTTAGAACAAGATATGGACACTACAAATTTGTCATAATGCCATTCAGGATTACTAATGCCCCAGCTGTCTTTATGTGTTTAATGAACAATATAATGCATAAGTATTTAGATAAGTTCGTGTTCGTGTTCATCGATGACATCTTAATCTATTCAAAAACTGAAGAAGAACATAAAGAACACCTAAAAATTGTTTTGCAAGAGTTGCGAGAACATCAACTCTTCACAAAGTTTAGTAAGTGTGACTTCTTTAAGGATAAGATTCAATATTTAGGTCATGTAGTGACCAAGGAAGAAATTTCTGTAGATCCTGAAAAGATACGGGAAATAGAAGATTGGTCGGTTCCTAAAGATGTGATGGATGTTAGATCTTTCATGGGCATTACCGGTTACTACCGGAGGTTCATTGAAGGTTTCTCGAGGATAGCCAATCCGATAACTTCCTTGCATAAGAAAGGAAAGAAGTTCGACTGGAACCAAAAATGCGAAGAAAGCTTTAAGAAGTTGAAAACTTTATTAACTAATGCACCTATTTTAAGAATAGAATATCCTAATAAAGAGTTTGTAGTATGCACTGATGCTTGTAATGAAGGCTTATACGGTGTTTTGACTCAAGAAGGGCATGTTATTGCCTATGAGTCTAGAAAGTTAAAAATTCATGAAAAGAATTACACAACATATGATTTGGAACGAGCAGATGTGATACACAACTTAAAAATGTGGCAACACCACTTAATCGGTAGAAAATTTGTTTTAATGACTGATAATAAAGGACTGAAATATCTTTTAGATCAGCCAAATTTAAATGCTAGACAAGCTAGGTGGTTAGCTTTCTTAAGCGAGTATGATTTTGAAATACAACATATAAAAGGTAAAGAAAATAAAGTCACTAATGCATTAAGTAGGAACGCAAGGATGAATTTTGCAACAGTAATCAGCACTTACGATTCAGACTTATATGAACAGCTTAAAGAAGGGGTAAAACAAGATGAAATTTATTAGAAATTGCAAGTTAAGGCTAAGGAAAACCCCACAGAAAACTTAATAAAAGGTTACAGTTTAAATGAAAAAGAGTTTTTATTGTTTAAAGATAAACTATATGTACCTAACGTACCTAAAGTTAAGCTATTAATTTTGGATGAAATCCATAAAACACCATATTGATGACATCTAGGTTATCAAAAAACTATAACCATGCTAAGAAAAGAGTATTTTTGGCCAAATATGAAAAATGAAGTAGCCGATTATATTGCAAAATGTTTAGAATGTCAATAGGTAGTAACTGAATGCCAACACCCAGCTGGTTTGCTACAGCCTTTACCTATTCCTAGCTAGAAATGGGAAGTGATTAGTTTAGACTTTATTACTAGACTGCATAGAAATCAGAATCAGAATGACTCTATTATGGTAGTGGTTGATAAGTTAAGTAAGGTAGCTCATTTTATACCTGTTAAAACTACTTACAAGGCTGCCAATATAGCTGATATTTTTCTAAAGCAGATCTTTCGATTACATGGGATACCAAAAACCATAATCTCAGACAGATATCCTAAGTTCACGGGGAACTTTTGGAAGTCCTTGTTTAAAGGATTAAATACAACATTGAATTTCAGTACTTCTTTCCATCATCAAATAGATGGACAAACTGAAAGGGTAAACCAGGTACTGGAAGATTTATTGAGAATGTATGTGATGTGAAAATTGAACCTAGGTGTTAGAACAATTACACTCACAAAAATGGCCAATTACACATGCAAATTACACACAAAGGAGACTAAATATGGAGCAGAACACTAATCTGTATTGAATAAGTGTACAATAGCCAACCCTATGAAGTCATAGGATACCATAATAAATAATTACATGACAGATTCGAATGCATAAGGATGCCATTCAAATTTGGTCAAAAGCAAGCTTACTGAATCTAAGAAAATCCCCTATAGGTGCATAAAGCATTTTCCAAATCTGTCTAGGAGCCCATGAATTGGAAAAATCAATTAGGAAAACTAATAGATGATGGAAGGACAACTCATACATGCTTTTCTTAGGAGAAAAGAGTGGAGGATGATGAGGACAAAAAACAAGTTAACTTCACCTAGTCAAACTTTCCCAGTTGCCTTAAAACTAAGAAAAAGCAGGCAATAAAGTAGAAAAAGCAGACATGCGCTAGGAAGGCCAGGAATAAATAAGATTTGATTCCAAGTGGTTTCCCAAGCACTCCATGACTCAAATTTAGCAAGTTTAACCACTTTGGAGATGTGGAGGACAACTTGCATAAGGTGGAATATGGAAACTAGGCAAATAAGACAAAAATGGATTAATTAATGTCTAAGGTAGCTAACTATGGGTTGATTATTCTAACACCCCCCCTTCAGTCTGAATTATGAGTAAAAAATCAGAAAATTATAGGGACTAGCAACAAGGCTTAGTCACCCTTTACATACTACATGTCCATTTAACCAAGGAAAGAGGAAAAAACCCAGTGGGAAAAATCCTCCCTTAAACATGGACAGTAAAACAAAATTTGAAAATATTGTTATCACTCATGCTTCATAGCATGATCAATAATCCCTAGTAGTGATTTGAGATTACTGAATGTCTTCTCACAAAAAAAATTGGTGAAGATATCTGCTACTTGTTCTGAAGATGAACAGAAGAGTAAGTGAATGGTGCCATCATGCACAAGCTGTCTGATGTAGTGCATATGAATCTCAATGTGTTTGGTTCTCTATCTCTGAACTGGATCATTGAAGATTTGAATGGTACTCTGATTATCACAATAGATATTAGTTGATTATTCTGATTCGAATCCACACTCACCAAGTAACCCCTGCAACCATAAGCATTGAGTTGTTGCATTTACAACTCCTCTGTAATCTGCTTCTATAGATGAGAGTGCAATGACACTCTGTTTCTTGCTTGACCAGCTGATTGGTCCTTTAGCAAGCATGAACACATAACCTGATGTTGACTTTCGATCTGTGTTGTCACCTACCCAATCACTATCAGTAAACCCAATCAAATCAAGATCATATTTAGCTTTATAGAAGATCCCATGAGTCCTTGTTCCCTGAACAAAGTTAAGGATCCTTTTGGCTACTCTCCAATGGATCTCATGAGGCTGATCCATGTATCTCGAAGCCACACTTACTGCATAATAAATATCAGGTCGAGTATGTGTAAGGTACAACAAACACCCAATCAATTTCCTATACAGTGTATTGTTTACCATAGGTGAAGAATCTGCTTCTTCAAGCTTAACTCCTGAAAGGAAGGGAGTCTTGCTTGGCCTGCAATCCTTCATGTTGAATTTTTTTAGAAAATACAAGTAATACTTGGACTGATGTACTTTTATTCCATTTTTTGTTTGAGCAATCTCAAGACCGAAGAACTGGCTCAATAACCCCAAGTCTGTGATTGAAAATGCATGCTTCATTGCATCCTTCAAGGAGGCAATTTCTTCCTTTGAGGTTCCTGTAATGAGAAAGTCATCAACATAAAAGGAAATAATAATTAATGAACCATGAATCATCTTGAAATAGACATTAGGATCTGACTTGCATCGATCAAAATTCAATGATAGCAGAAATCTATCAATCTTGGCATACCAAGCCCTGGGGGCTTGCTTAAGCCCATACAATGATTTCTTTAGCCTGCACACAAGAGATGGATTAGTAGAAAATCCTTGAGGCTGATACATGTAAATATATTTAGTAATATCTCCATTTAGGAAAGCACACTTCACATCCATGTGATGTACCTCCCACTGCTTCAAAGCTGCAATGGCTAAGGCTAGCCTGATGGAGTCCATCTTCGCCACTGGTGCAAAGGCCTCATTGTAGTCTATGCCATGTACTTGTGAGTAGCCCTTGGCTACCAATATGGCATTATATTTCAAAGTTGAACCATCAGTAGAAAATTTGGTTTTGTAAACCCACTTACACTGAACTAGCTTCCTCCCTGGGGGAAGATCAACCAGCTCCCAAGTGTTGTTTTTCTGGAGTGAGCTGAAATCTTCTTTCATAGTTGTTTGCCATCTTGGATCATGTGATGCATATTCATATGTCTATGGGTCTGAGTCAACCATCAGATAGAATTTCTCTGCAAACATAGGATCTTTCATGCACAGAGCACTCTCAAACTGAGATCTAGTCCTCCTAAGATCATTAGGATTTCCAGCTAGTTCTCCAGCTGCATGAGTGGTATTTGCTACCCATTTTGGTCTTGTAGGAATGTTAGGATCTGCAATTAAATCACCATTATCAGACATATCACAATCAACAAGTTCAACTATCTCTTCACTTACATTCAGTGGTTCTGGTGGTGAAGAGGTTTCTCCAACTTCCACTACTGCTAAAGGCTCTTCTTGCAATTGAACACACCTTTCAATGAAGGATTTGTTTGTGCTAAAATTGATCAGTTTGTACCCTTTTGAATCTTCAGAGTACCCAACAAATAGACACTCTTGGCTTTGGGGCTGCAAATCCTTCCTCTTTTCTGTTGGAATTCTAGCCCAAGCCCTTGCGCCAAAAATCCTGAAATGGGTCACATCTGGCTTGTGCCCACTCCATGCTTTGAAAGGATTCATACCATCAAGTTGTTTATGAGGCAAACTATTCTAGATATAGGATGCACAGTTTATAGCTTCGGCCCAAAACTTTGGTGGCAAATTCTTACCCTCCATCATGCAGGTTGCCATCTCTTTCAGTGATCTCTTCTTCCTCTCAGCAACACCATTTTGTTGTGGTGTGTAAGGGATAGAATGCTGCATCTGAATACTTGCATCTACACAATATTGAATGAACTCAGACTTGACATACTCACCACCATTTTCATATCTGAGGACCTTGAGTTTCCTCCCAGACTGGTTTTCAACCAAAGCCTTAAAGACTTTGAAGAGGCCATAAACTTCAGACTTGTGTTTCAGGAATTAAACCCAACAATACCTGGAAAAGTCATCTATGAATGTCAATGCATATTTGTCCTGACTCATTGAAATATGAGGAAATGGGCTAGCAACATCACTATGGATCAACTCAAGAGGTGCAGAGCTTCTCTCATGACTAGCTTTCTCAAATTTATGCTCTGGGTGTTTTCCTAAGATGCAACCTTGATAGAATCCTTTGGAAAACTTAATATTTGGTAACCCTATGGCCATTTCTTTTTCAATAAGATCAGAAAGATACTTGTAATTAAGGTGGCCAAATATTTCATGCCAAATCTTGCTTGCCTCAGTAGCATGAATCAGAAAAGCAGAGGGGTTTGAGTAGGGTAGGATGTGTGAGAACATGTATACCTTCGAAGTGTGATTTGCAACTCCTTTTGCAATGAATTTACCACTTTAGATATCTGTGATCTCAAGTTCATAAGGGGAGAATATGACCTTATTTGGAGACTCTGAGTGGGTCATCTGATACACTGATAAGAGGTTAGAGGCAAGACCTGGAACATACAATACATTTCTGAACTTACCATGGTCAAGATTAATCCTCCCTTTGCCCAAAATTTTAGTGAGAGAGTCATCTCCCAGTACTATTGGTGGACCTTTCGACATGTCAAGTGAGGTGAATGCCTCCTTGGTTGAAACCATATGTGTTGAAGCTCCAGAATCAATGATCAAACTAGGTGAGCTTGATGTGCCAACAACCAACGCATGAACTCCCTCTCTGTCTTCTAAATTTGATTCTCCTTCCCTCTTCTTTGATCTTTCAGGAAGGGAGATGCCATTCTTCTCTAGGATTTGGGTCAGCATGTCAATTTGCTTCTTCATGCAGGAGCTTTCAGGATGATTGCCCTTACTGCAGTATGCGCACTTGCTCATTTCTCCTTTGTTCTTCTTCTTTTGGGGGTTCTTCTTGGAACCTTGGGGCTCCTCTGGAGACTTGTTCTTGTCTCTATTTTACTCAGGTGGCTTCTTATATTTCTTCTTGACTTTTGAATCTAGACTCGAATATCCAGAAACCAGAGCTTGGTCTTTGGAAGGTTTGATGGTGCCCATCATCACTAATTTATCTTGTTCTTGTGTGAGAGATTCCATAAAATCTGCAAGGCTAGGCATTTTCCAGGCTCAAGCTGTCAACTTTTGTGGAAATTTAAACTAGGTGTTAGAACAATTACACTCACAACAATTACCAATTACAAATGCAAATTACTCACACAAGGAGACTGAATATGGAGCTGAACACTAATCTGTATTGAATAAGTGTACAATAGGCAACCCTATGAAGTCATAGGCTACCACAATAAATAATCACATGAGAGATTCGAATGCATGAAGATTCCATTCGAATTTAGTCAAAAGCAGGCTTACTAAATCTAAGCAAATCGCCCATAGGTGCATAAAGCACATTCCAAATCTATCTAGGAGCTCACGAATTGGAAAAATCAATTAGGAAATCTAATAGATGGTGGAAGGACAATTCATACATGCTTTTCATAGGAGAAAAGAGTGGAGTATGTTGAGGACAAAAAAAAAGTTAACTTCACCTAGTCAAACTTTCCCAATTGCCTTAAAACTCAGAAAAAGAAGGAAATAAAGCAGAAAAAGCAAACATGCGCTAGGGAGGCCAGGAATAAAGTAGATTTGATTCCAAGATGTTTCCCAAGCACTCCATGACTCAAATTTAGCAATTTTGACCACTATGGATGTGTGGAGGACAACTTGCATTAGGTGGAATATGGAAACTAGGCAAATAAGACAAAAATTGGATTAATTATTGTCTAAGGTAGCTAACTATGGGTTGATTATTCTAACACCTCCCCTTAATACTAACTTATGAATAAAATATCAGAAAATTATAGGGCCTAGCAACAAGGCTTAGTCACCCTTTACATACTGCATGTCCATTTAACCAAGGAAAGAAGCAAAAACCCTGTGGGAAAATCCTCCCTTAAACATGGACTGTAAAACAAAATTTGGAAATCTTGTCATCACTCATGCTTCACAGCATGATCAGCAATCCCTAGTAGTGATTTGAGATTGCTGAATGTCTTCTCACAAAAAAATTTGGTGAAGATATCTTCTACTTGTTCTGAAGATGAACAAAATAGTAGGTGAATGGTGCCATCATGCACAAGCTGTCCGATGTAGTGCATATAGATATCAATGTGTTTGGTTCTCTACTTCTGAACTGGATCATTACAAATTTGAATGGTACTCTTATTATCACAATAGAAAGTAGTTGATTATTCTAATTCAAAGCCACACTCTCCAAGTAACCCCTGCAACCATAAACATTGAGTTGTTGCATTTACAACTCCTCTGTACTCTGCTTCTGTAGATGAGAGTGCAATGGCACTCTGTTTCTTGCTTAACCAGCTGATTGGCCCTTCTGCAAGCACGAACACATATCTTGATGTTGACTTTCGATCTGTGATATCACCTGCCCAATCACTGTCAGTAAACCCAATCAAATCAAGATTAGATTTAGCTTTATAGAATATCCCATGTGTCCTTGTTCCTGAACAAAGTTAAGGATCCTTTTGGCTGCTCTCCAATGGATCTCATGAGGCTGATCCATGTATATTGAAGCAATGCTTACTACATAATAAATATCAGGTATATTATGTGTAAGATACAACAAACATCCAATCAATTGCCTATACAGTGTATCGTTTACCATAGGTGAAGAATCAGCTTCTTCAAGCTTCACTCCTGAAAGGAAAGGAGTCTTGCTTGGCTTGCAATCCTTCATCTTGAATTTGTTCAGCAAATACAAGGCATACTTGGACTGATGTAATTTGATTCCTTCTTTGGTTTGATTAATCTCGAGCCCCAATAATTGGCTCAATAAGCCCAAATCTGTCATTGAGAAGGCATGGTTCATTGCATCCTTCAAGGAGGCAATCTCATCCTTTGAGCTTCCTGTAATGAGAAGGTAATCAACATATAAAACAATGATCATTAATGAACCATGAATCAGCTTCAAGTAGAAATTTGAATCTGATTTGCATCGACCAAAATTTAGTGATAGCAGAAAGCTATCAATCTTGGCATACCAAGCCGTGGGGGATTGCTTAATCCCATACAATGACTTCTTTAGACTACACACAAGAGATGGGTTAGTAGCAAATACTTGAGGCTGCTGCATGTATATCTCTTCAGTGATATATCCATTCAGGAAAGCACACTTCACATCCATGTGATGTACTTCCCATTGCTTTGAAGTTGTAATGGCTAAGGCTAGCCTGATGGAGTCCATATTTGCCACTGGTGCAAAGGTCTCATTGTAGTCTATGCCATGAACCTGTGAGTAGCCCTTGGCTACAAATCTGGCCTTGTAATTTATAGGTGAACCATCAGCAGCAAATTTGGTTTTGTACACCCACTTACACTGAACTAGCTTCCTCCCCGGGGGAAGATCAACCAGCTCCCAAGTGTTGCTCTTCTCGAGTGAGCTGAACTCTTCCTTCATGGCTGCTTGCCATCTTGGATCATTTGATGCATCTTCATATGTCTATGGATCTGATTCAATCATCATATAGCATTTCTCTGCAAACACAGGATCTTTCATGCACAGAGCACTCTCAAACTGAGATCTAGTCCTCCTAGGATCATTAGGATTTCCAGCTAGTTCTCTAGCTGCATGAATGGTATTGGCTGCCCATTTTGGTCTTGTAGGACTATTAGGATCTACAATAAAATCATCATTATCAGACATATCAGATTCAGCATGTTCAACTATCTCTTCACTTACATTCAGAGGCTCTGGTGGTGAAGAGGATTCTCCAACTTCCACTGCTGCTAGGGGCTCTTCTTGAAACTGAACACACCTTTCAATGAAGGCTTTGTTTGTGCTCAAATTTATCAGCTTGTACCCTTTTGAATATTCATAGTACCGAAAAAATAGACACTCTTGGATTTGGGACTTCAAAGCCTTCCTCTTTTCTGTTGGAATTCTAGCCCAAGCCCTTGAGCCAAAAATCCTGAAATGGGTCACATCTGGCTTGTGCCCACTCCATGCTTTGAAAGGATTCATACCTTCAAGTTTTTTATGAGGAACCCTATTCTAGATATATGCTGCACATTTTATAGCTTCGGTCTAGTACTTTGGTGGCAAAGTTTTAACCTCCATCATGCAGGTTGCCATCTCTTTCAGTGATCTGTTCTTCCTCTCAGCAACACCATTCTGCTATGGTGTGTAAGGGATAGAATGCTACATCTAAATACATGCATCTACACAATATTGAATAAACTTAGACTTGAAATACTCACCACCATTGTCAAATCTGAGGACCTTGAGTTTCCTCCCAGACTGGTTTTCAACCAAAGCCTTAAAGACTTTGAAGAGGCCAAAAACTTCATACTTGTGTTTCAAGAAGTGAACCCAGCAATACCTGGAAAAGTCATCTATGAATGTCAATGCATATTTGGCCTGAATCATTGACATATGAGGAAATGGGCCAGCAACATCACTGTGGATCAACTCAAGAGGTGCAGAGGTTCTCTCATGACTAGCTCTCTCAAATTTATGCTCTGGGTGTTTTCCTAGGATGCAACCTTGACAGACTCCTTTGGAAAACTTAATCTTGGGTAACCCTATGACCATTTCTTTTTCACTAAGATCAGAAATATACTTGTAATTTAGGTGGCCAAATCTTTCATGCCAAATCTTGCTTGCCTCATTAGCATGAATCAGAAGAGCACAAGGGTTTGAGTAGGGTAGGAAGTGTGAGAACATGTATACCTTCGAAGTGTGATTTGCAACTCCTTTTGCAATGACTTTACCACTTGAGATCTCTGTGATCTCAAGTTCATAAGGGGAGAATATGACCTTCTTTGGAGACCCTGTGTGGGTCATCTGATACACTGATAAGAGGTTAGAGGCAATACCTAGAACATACAACACATTGTTGAACTTACCATGGTCAAGATCAATCCTCCCTTTGCCCAAACTTTCAGTGAGAGAGTCATATCTCAGTACTATTGGTGGACCTTTCGACATGTCAAGTGAGGTGAATTCCTCCTTGGTCGAAACCATATGTCTTGAAGCTCCAGAATCAATGATGAAACTAGGTGAGCTTGATGTGCCAGCAACCAATGCATGAACTCTCTCTCTATCTTCTAAATTTGATCCTCCTTCCCTCTTCTTTGAGCTATCTGGAAGGGAGATGCCATTCTTCTCCAGGAGTTGGGTCAGCATGTCTATTTGCTTCTTCATGCAGGAACTTTCAGAATGATTTTCCTTACTTCAGTATGCGCACTTGCTCATTTCTCCTTTGTTCTTCTTCTTCTAGGGGTTTTTCTTGGAACCTTGAGGCTCCTCTGGAGACTTGTTCTTGTCTCTCTTTTGCTTAGGTGGATTTTTAGCTTTCTTCTTTCTTTTTGAATCCACCCTCGAATCTCTAGAAACCATAGCTTGGTCTTTGGATGGTTTGATGGTGCCCATCATCACCAATTTATCTTGTTCTTGTGTGAGATATTCCATGAAATATGCAAGGCTAGGCATTTTCTAGGCTCGAGCTATCAACTTTGTGGCATAGAAGGTAAAAAAAACACTGAATATTTAGGGCCAAGCTTCAAGAGTATGGCCAAGACCAGCTGATCATCCTTCTTTTCGATCCCACATTGTTTTAGCTGCAAAACAAGTGCTTTGAACTTGGAAAAATAGAGTTGCAGGGATTCAAAGCTATTGGGACTCAGGGAGATCAATTCATTTTCAATTTGATGTCCCCTCATCTCATCTGTTTTTCCAAAAATATAAAAAATCTTCTCCCATACTTCATTCGGTGATGTCAATCCATCAAGATGGAAAAGGAGGTCTCTAGATATACTCAGACACAGGAGACCATAGGCCTCATCCCTCATGTTGTGCCATTTAATATTCTCTACAGCTGCATTGGGCTCTTCTTCTGTTGCCATAGTCACTCTATAGAGGCATTTTTCTCTCAACAGTATCTCCATCTCTTCTTTCCATTCAAAGAATTTAAATGGAGTCAAGATGATCTTGTGAGATTGATCCATAGCTCAGAAATTGTCCCTTCAGTCAGCAGAATGCTCCCAGTCAATGATGTCAAAACTGCAAAACAAATTAGAAGGAGAGAAATCGATCTACAAAGGCTCTAATACCATGTGGAAATTGAACCTAGGTGTTAGAACAATTACACTCACAACAATTGCCAATTACACATGCAAATTACTCACAAAAGGAGACTGAATATGGAGCTGAACACTAATCTGTATTGAATAAGTGTACACTAGACAACCCTGTGAAGTCATAGGCTGCCACAATAAATAATTACATGAGAGATTCGAATGCATGAATATGCCATTCGAATTTAGTCAAAAGCATGCTTACTAAATCTAAGCAAATCCCCCATAGGTGCATAAAGCACATTCCAAATCTGTCTAGTAGCTCACGAATTGGCAAAATCAATTAGGCAAGATAATAGATGGTGGAAGGAAAACTCTTACATGCTTTTCATAGGAGAAAAGAGTGGAGGATGTTGAGGACAAAAAACAAGTTAACTTCACCTAGTCAAACTTTCCCAATTGCATTAAAACTCAAAAAAGCAGGCAATAAAGCAGAAAAAGCAGACATGCGCTAGGGAGGCCAGGAATAAAGCAGATTTGATTCCAAGAGGTTTCCCAAGTGCTCCATGACTCAAATTTAGCAATTTTGACCACTATGGATGTGTGGAGGACAACTTGCATAAGGTGGAATATGGAAACTAGGAAAATAAGACAAAAATTGGATTAATTAATGTCTAAGGTAGCTAACTATGGGTTGATTATTCTAACAACTTTGTGGCATAGAATGTCAAGACAAACATTGAATAGCCAGGGCCAAGCTTCGAGAGTATGGCCAAAACTAGTTGCTCATCCTTCTTTTCGATCCCACACTGTTTTAGCTACAAAACAATGGCTTTGAACTTGGAAAATAGAGTTGCAGGGATTCAAAGCTATTGGGACTTAGGGAGATCAATTCATTTTCAATTTGATGTCCCCTCATCTCATATATCTTACCAAAAATCTCAACAAGCTTCTCCCATACTTCATTTGGTGATGTTAATCCATCAAGATGGAAAAGGAGGTCTCTGGATATGCTCAGACAGAGGAGACCATAGGCCTCATCCCTCCTGTTGTGCCATTTAATTTTCTCTGCAGCTGCATTGGGATCTGCTTCTGTTGCCATATCCACTTTGTAGAGGCCTTTTTCTCTCAACAGTATCTCCATCTCTACTTTCCATTCAAAGAAGTTAAATGGAGTCAAGATGATCTTCTGAGATTGATCCATAGCTCAGAAATTGTCCCTTCAGTCAGCACAATGCTCCCAGTCAATGATGTCGAACCTGCAATACAAATGGGAAGGAGAAAAATTGATCTACAAAGGCTTTGATACCATGTGGAAATTGAACCTGGGTGTTAGAACAATTACACTCACAAAAATTTCCAATTACACATGCAAATTACACACAAAGGAGACTGAATATGGAGCAGAACACTAATCTATATTGAATACGTGTACAATAGACAACCCTATGAAGTCATAGGCTGCTACAATAAATAATTATATGAGAGATTTGAAGGCATAAGGATGCCATTCGAGTTTGGTCAAAAGCAGGCTTACTAAATCTAAGCAAATCCCCCATAGGTGCATAAAGCAGTTTTCAAATTTGTCTAGGAGCTCACGAATTGGAAAAATAAATTAGGCAAGCTAATAGATGATGGAATGACAACTTATACATGCTTTTCTTAGGAGAAAAGAGTGGAGGATGATGAGGACAAAAAACAAGTTAACTTCACCTAGTCAAACTTTCCCAATTTCCTTAAAACTCAGAAAAAGCAGGCAATAAAGCAGAAAAAGTAGACATGTGCTAGGAAGGCCAAGAATAAAGTAGATTTGATTCCAAGTGGTTTCCCAAGATATCCATGACTCAAATTTAGCAAGTTTGACCACTTTGGAGATGTGGAGGACAACTTGCATAAGGTGGAATATGGAAACTAGGCAAATAAGACAAAAATGGATTAATTAATGTTTAAGGTAGCTAACTATGGGTTGATTATTCTAACATGTAAAATATCATCCAGGTAAGTGGGAAGACTATTTACATCTAGTATAATTTGCATATAATAACAATTATCAGGCATCAACTAGATTCAGTCCATTTGAAATTTTGTACGGACGAAAATGTAATACTCCTATCTCTTGGAGTAATCCAGTAGATAGATTGGTATTGGGTCCAGAATTGTTGAAAGAAATGGAGGAAATTGTGAAATAAGTGCACGGAAATTTAAAAGTGGCACAGGATCGGCAGAAGAGTCAAGCAGACTTGAAAATAACTCCAAAGGAGTTTCAGGTAGGTGAACATGTGTTCATCAAGGTAAGCCCCAAGAAAATCTCCCTAAGACTGGGGAGTTGTGCAAAATTGGCACCTTGTTACTGTGGTCCATTTGAAATATTTTCTAGGATTGGTCAAGTAGCCTATCAATTAGCATTACCACCCGACTTAAGAGTACATAATGTTTTTCATATTTCCATTTTAAAGAAATATGTTCATGATGCTACTCATGTGGTTAATTGGAATGTTGTACAGGTGGAGCCAGAAGGAGAATTCCTGGTGGAACCGTACTGTATCCTCAGGAGGAGGGAAATTACACTTCAGAACCGCACCATTGGACAGGTGAAGGTGCAATAGAAGCACCTTAGTCTTCAAGAAGCCACCTGGGAATTGGAAAGTAAGATGCGAGATGCATATCCAATTCTGTTCCAAGGGACTTCGGAGGATGAGGAATAAATAACATCGAGGCCGATGTTATATTTTAAGGGGGTGTGTATGTCACATGCCCCAATTTTGTAAAACAATGTTATCTTATTTTGATATTATTCCCAAACATTATGTTAAATTTAATGCTAAGTGGAAACTAATGAATCAGCAGAGTCAAGGATGTGGAATGTAATTCTGAATATTTAATTTTTAATAAATAAAAGTGGAGAAAACAGGCTGGGAGAGCTGTTAAAAAAAATGTTACTGGTCAAGTGGTGGAAGGAACTAGGTGGAGAGCAAAAAATACAAGTGGCAGCATCCTCAAACACTTCCTATGTTGCAGGTGGCAAATTCCCTACATTTGGGGTCATGATCCCCCAAGAAAGTGGGATCAGAGTAGGTGGCTCAATTAATGACAGCTAACCCAAAAAGACTTAGGCAATCTTATTAAAAGTGCCCAATCTAGAGAGTTGAGGCTGCTCATTCCAGGAGAAGAACCATTCAGGTGAATGCACTTCAAGGAATTTATTGGGAAAGGGAAATTGAAGGAAGGTGTTTGAGGGGTAAACTGCAGGAAGTTGATCTATTACAGCTTTGCAGTTCAAAGACCTTACGACAGTATGCAGAGTTGGTATTGAGTATCAGGACTAGTACTTTGTTGATTGCTCCACCTAGTTCCATCCAAGCAGACCAAATCAGGCTCGGGGGTCCTGAGAAGTCGTTGTTTGAGCGCTCTCCAGGAGTTGGTAGGGAGGAACGGCCTCCCATTTCTCTTGTCGTCCAACTTGAAAGACAAGTTTCATTATCTTTAATTCCTGTGTTATAGTTTATCTCTATATATAATCAGTAAATGAATGATGTTATTATATGCGGTGTTAAAACCTCTTGGTTATTCTAGATTAAATAGGTACTGTGATGAAAGATAAATCCTACCTGTGTTTTCCCCCATCTGAAGTAATCTAGATCGTACTCTAGCATAGGTAGTTTTTTTAAGTAAATAAAGTATGATAGGATTATAAATGAATTGAATATTTATGTTCAGAGTAATAAAATGTTACTTTTCAGTAGATAGAAGCCTTCTAGAAATATTATTAATTTGTTTGTAGACATGTCATTAGAAATAGACTATGCAAATAGCATATTAATACAGAATATTACTCATAGTATTTTTTGACATTACTAGGTAAATTTTATCAATTATTTTCTACACAGTCTTTATTTACATAGACTGTACCTTACTTGAAAATAAAAGAATTAGTCTTATCAACTGGAAGTTAATAGTTTATGATAGATATAAACATAGTACTGATATTTTTTCCCTTTAGTAACAATTAATCTTCTTGTATCTATTTGATCTATAATTAAATAATATGATAAAGGTTACAGTAGTCCTTACTGAGCTTAATAGCTAAAGGACAGAAGTAACTTAGGGTTTTAAGTAAATACTATAAACCATATTATACTTTTGTAGAACTATGTAAATATAAAGAATACTGATAAGTATGGAGGTTCTTTAATTTTGTATTCTAAATAATCCACAGGTACAAATTAAATTAAACTAACGCAATTATTATAGATTGCTTTTAGTCATAACCATTATATAAACAAGATTTAACATAAACTTAAGAATGTATGTTCTACTTAAATAATAGTACTATAAATGTAAATAACATTATTATTATTCTTAAACATAGAAAACTATAGGTTAATAATTTATAAATAGAAATTAAAGAAAAACTGTATACAGTAATAAAAATTACAAGGTAATAACATAAGAAACATTATCCTATTTAAAATGAAAGGGAGTAAAACCCTAGCTCATGAATTGAGCATAAATGAGAAATATTGAAATATAAATTATAAATAATTCTAAGTACTGTAGTAACCTAGGTCATACTTAGGTTAATTTCTTTTCAAATTATTGTCTAACAGGTGCAATTGCCTTTATAAAAG
Source organism: Pseudotsuga menziesii (assembly GCA_001517045.1). NCBI lineage: Eukaryota > Viridiplantae > Streptophyta > Pinopsida > Pinales > Pinaceae > Pseudotsuga > Pseudotsuga menziesii. The sequence goes on along the minus strand of LPNX010478368.1, from coordinate 18,125 downwards.
AAACAGAGTCTATTAATAAGAGCATATATCCAATAACTGGGATTCAAACCCTTAAAACTAATACATTACCATTACCGACATAATAATCATTTCTCCTGTAAACTGTGTAATCATATTAGATAATTAAATAATCCATTCTCAGTCCTTTAAGGACAAATAGACTAAAATAAGAAACAACATAATTATTAACTTAAGAGTAAAATAAACCAAACAAGGGTTTTATAAATTAAACCCTAACCTGCGAATTTCATCAAATACTCAAGATTTATATCACAGCTGTGAGTACAGCTTTCAAAATTTAACATATAAAAACCTGATAAATACTCAAACAGAGTTTAACTTCATTAATTTTCAAAAAGGGTATAAACCCTAAATTTTACAGAGTACAGCTTAACGACTAGCAATAAAAAACAAGTTGCAGCGAAGCTATCTTCGCAAGTACACATCCAAAACTGACTGTGAAGCCAAGCTTCGACCAAAAACACTACACTCACAAAGTGCATCCACCGTAACAAGGGTTTGATTTTAAAACATGTTTATAATAATCTGCAACAGCATAAAAACAACACAATATAACTCATGGCAAGACGAGAAAGGGTATTCAAACCCTGGGTGAGTCCAACGACCACCCTAACTACATTTAAGGAGAGAACCCATCCTTCAGACCACGGGGCTTACCCAAAATGGAGCCACAAGCTACGACTGTTGCAAGGGTAGTCTTCTTATCCCTATACGAGCTGCACTTCAATGAGCACCTATAGCAAGTGAAAACCCTTGTCAACAAATCATCTTACATGTAAAAATATTGAAAGTATTTTCTTAATCAAAACTTGCTGCATACAAAAGAAAGGTTTATGTAATCTTTACCTATCACGGGGAGTATGGTGATGCGTTTTGTGAGCACTGTCACCTACAAATGGCACAGTGGAGAACCCATCAACTGTCAAAACCTGACACAGTAGCAAGCTATGAAGAGGCGAGAAGAAAACTGAAGATTCACCAAACTACACAGACCTTGGGGAGAAGATTTCATAGGCAACGAAACGCAAACAGCAAGAAGAACAACTCCATGACTGATAGAGAAAGAACTAGCAAATCAAAACCACTCAATGGAGGACGGAGGAAGCACAGAGTCAAGGCATAATGCGATGGTAACCAGGAGAACGACGACGACCATGGAAGACGAGCCCAAGCAACCCTGGAGCAGTGTAAACTGCAGGACAACAATGCTTTAGGTTAAGTTTCCCAAGTGTTTTATACTCTCTACACATGGACAGGATTCCTCCACGTAGCTTTAAATTTATTCAACAATGAGGGTCGTGATCCATAGTTCCTGCAAGGATAAATATATTATTTGTTTAATTTTGCAGCGCGGGGTAAAACTATATCAACAGCTCAATAATTTGGAGCCAACATCTAATCATTTGCATTATGTATTATATGAACCCAATCATCAAATTATTATCATGGAATATTTTACGTTGACCAAGCAAGGTGTCACGTATAACCATAAACATAAACCCGGCGTGGAATAAGCCAAACCCTCGCTACATCAACGTATATTGTTTTATATTAAACTTTATCATAATGAGTTAAGTGATGGCATAATTATTTTCTAACTTGGTCTTAATAAGTTAGATAGCATATGATATATGTTATGTTTTTAGATTAGGACATAGTTGAGTCTTAGTATAGTTTTTCTAGAATCACATATTAACTATTACAAGACCATGGCGACTCTAGTAACAAAGCTTTAAGACCCTTGAGTTGTTCCTTGCAAACTTGAACTCGATGAAGGTTGGGATTTGAGTGCTTGGTAAGTTAATATTTGATATACCACTCATTTTTATAGCTTGGGTATAATAAACCCTTTTTACTTTAAGAATATTCTAAGTCTAGCATTTATAAATAGTATCTTATAATAATAATGCCAAGAAGTTAAGGCTAGGATTGAATATGTGACAATAACAAACTTTTGTAGATGGATGGCTCATCAAACAAGTCAATTATGCATAACTAAGAATTATAAATGAACCGATAATTCCCATAGCATCGAAACTATGAAGTAGTACAAATTTTAAAGATAAAAGTATTATTACAAAATTATGTCGTATAGTTTATGCGACATTACTTTGTTAATACTTGGGAGTATTTCCAACTTGGTTTTATGTTCATGCAAAGTGTCTAGTGGACAGTAAGATAATTACAGAGATAAAACTGATGATAGGAATAAGGACAATCCTATTACATTTTCAAAAGTAAATAGAACTTAGAGTTATACTTGGGAACAAAGTATGGGTAGCCTTAAGCTCTTGTAGAAGAGTATAATGGTTATAGTTTCTACATTCAAAGTTCTTACTGTTTATAAGATAATAGGATATGAGTACCCTTTAGAAATAAGTTAAGGGCCAATCATTATACAAGCAAGACAAGATGATATTGCAAAATATTGTCAAGTAAAACAATGTTTTGAGTATTACTAACCACTTAGACTAGAGAAGAAATACACATATCTGAGATTCTAGTGGTAAAGTCGCATTTATGCTGTACTTTCATTACACTTTTTCCAAGCTTGTTTATTTGAACAATTGATGAAAATCAAATGATTTTACCTTACAGGAGATGTCTAGTGTTTAGCAACTTATTGTACTAAGCTTTTTAATTTGCAAACAAAATACTGCTGACACTGTTAAATCTTTAAAAAATATATACTCGATCGATCATACCTGTAAAAACCTGTAAGAAATAGTATTCATCTGCATTATCACAAATGCTAAGTAAGCCCCGAATCTAAAAGTAGATTCCACCTACTGACATAAAAGAGCTAATCAATAAACTGAAGCAATTAACACACAAAAGGATTTTATTTTGCTACGAAAAATTAAACTGATAAGAAACCACTTACTTAACTGATCTTTAGGCTAACTGTTAGCTGTTAGTAGAACTGCAGGTTATAACATTTATTTTAACTCGAAAATTTTAAATTTTTATGAAATATTGGGGTTGTGACAGGTGAATTCCCACTCGCTTTGGTTCTTTGTGTAAATTTGGGTTTGTAAAAGTTACTTGGGTTGTTAGCAGCGAAAAAGAGGAATGTTTGGGATTCTAGCATACTTGGTTTTGGTTTATGCAAATCGTGTTTTTGTTGGGGAATTTTAGCCATGGGCTGCACCATTGCTTGCAATGTTGTGTTAGCCCATTGACATGCCTTTGTAAAATTGTTTATAAATTTTAATATGATGACTGTGTAGTTTACTTGGAAAGCATTTGAATAAGTGGATGCATACTGTTTTTATTAATTGATTACCATGGTTTAACTTATTATGTGCTTAGCACGATTTCGTTGTGTTATTCTGTAGTTATGGTGGATTCTGTGGGCATTTTCCAGCTTGAAGGTTTTGTGTATTATGATGTTATTTAGTTTGTAATATCAGAATATGGACAGCGTGGGTATAGGCCATGCCGTGAATGGCATGAGCCTTCCTGTAGTGCTACGATAGTATAGCATATGGTTAATTTTGGTAGGACGGTGTATTAGATTTAAAGATTGGTCGAGGCCATTACTTATATGAGTGTTGTGCAATCATTGGTTTCGTAGTGCCAGGGTTTAAAAACCATTGATGGAATTTGTTGTTTAATATGTATTGGTTGTATTTTAATAACCACAGCTAGCATACAATTTGATCTATACCATGGCCTGTGTAAAATGGTTATAGGATTTGGTTGTCATTTTGTACATACATTACTTATGGTTTGTTATTATGGCTTTGCCTTGGTCTGGACATCCATGGGATCAATGTCGCGACCTCTGTTGGAAAGCAGGGTTTTTAATGTAATGAGTTGTAATGAAATGTATTTTAATTAATAACAATAATCTGGGCTTACATGCCCATAGGATTTGATTCATGTTATTGTTTGCAATATATGGATTTATGATATGATTTTGATGTTGTTTTACTATGGTATGATTTACTGTATATGATGTATTATTTTAATTTGGCTATGGTAATGTTTGTTGAGTTATGTAATTTTGTTTATGGTTATGTTTAGATGGAAAAGTTAGAACTGTGGATTCTTTTATAGGAAATATGATCAAATAATTGTAAAGGACCACATGGATGGTCACGATGCCTCCTCTGATTATTGATAATGTTACTTCATTTATGTGGAGTATTGTTAATGTAAATTTGTAATATGGATACATACCTTGAAAGGTCTTAGATGAGTTATTTAATTTTGGAATTAAATGTATAGATATTTTTCATATGTGTTTATACCTGATGGCCTTATATATATGAATATATATATATATATATATATATATAAAGTTTTTCTGTTTGTAAATAATACCCCAAGGTATCTATTTAGTATATTTATTTCTTTAAACTTACTCCTATGATTAAATCTACTATAATCTGAAACATGTCTCTACTGACAAATGTAATATGTTAGTAGAGATATAAATAATAGGTGAACAATAAATAGAAGGTCTGGATTTACCTAGTTTACAGTATTAATTTTTGAATATTGAATGAATACAGAAACAAACTTTAGAGATGAAATCCTAGATATATACAGCCTATGATAATATTTACATCCCCAGGGAGTATTTGAAGAGAATACAAACCATAGCAGAACCTAGGCATAACTTTATTTACATAGGGTTAGTAAATACATTGGAAAATTCATCTAACACATTCATTATATAATATAGAAGATAGCATGGACAGTCTAGGGTTAGATTTTAAGAAAAATTAACCCTAGTAGATATGGACAAAACCATCATTTCCAGAGTTAAAATATATAAAGAGCATTTATATAAAGAAGCCAACATTTTACCCTATAAATGAACTTGACATACTAAGAACTCATACCTGTAATTTTTATTCCTGAAGTTCCTTTAATTTCTAAACCTGCACACTTTTTAAATAACCAACATTATCAATTTAAGACATATCTGACCTCTAATTTTGATGACCAAATCACTTGGGAACTACCACGTTCCTCCCAACCACGAGGCAAAACCATTCCTGGTTCTAATATGGATCGCCCCAAACCAAAATCCAACATGCAAGTATCTTAGAGCTCCTAAGGTAGGGTGTCCTAACTGGTAATCAGTTCTGAATTAATCCTCTTTTGCTTACAGGAAACATTCTCCAAGAAAACACTTGAGAGAAAAATAGGCTGAATAATGTTTCTCCTAGATAAAAATCAGAACCCCAAGCCTTTTCTTGGATTGAATCTTTATAGACATACTTTTTAGTCAAAGGGGCAGTTAAATCAAGAAATCATTGATTTCTTGATTTTACCCTTTTTAATTTACTGGGGTAATTTTCAATTCTTAACCTAGGAACTTTTAACTAGTTCCTAGTTAGTCTTTCATAGATATTTCACTATTTATTAATCCTTTAATAATACATAATAATTGGTGGAGCTTCCCTTCTTTCTTTATTTAATTATATGATTAATCATAATTAATTCTATATACATACTATGTATAAAATACATAGTGTTAAAATACTTGTTGACGTTTGTCTTCGAGCATCATGTATCATAATCCCTAGACTTACCAACACTTCTTTATGAAGGTCAAGTAGATAGATGGTTTAGGTCTACTAGGCTAGGAAACTCTAAACATCCTTGCATGTTGGATTTCCCTCATATAACATGGTAGTTATTCAGTACTTGATGAGAATACAGAAATTCAAAGTTTCAATTAATCACTTATAAATAAGTATGATGAGATCAGTATTATTTTCTCGAGTCGTTTTCACTTGGAAGTTATTAAATTATTTTCAATAACCTCTAGTGCTTACAAGAGCCCATACTCAATGCTTATAACAGGGAGTTACAAACATAGTGCAATTCCAGAGCTCTTGCTCAACAATAAAAGCTAGGATGTACTTGTATGATACACCTAGGGATATAATGGCCAAGGATCTGATGCTCCAGAGCTTATGCTCAACATTAACATGCAGTGCTCTAGAACTTATGCCCAACATTTCCAATTATATTTTCATGTGTTCCAGAGCTTTATGCTCAACACAAATGTAAGTACTCATGTGTTCCAGAGCCTCTCACTCAACACAAAACATCTCACCGATCATATGCTTCAGGGTGCACACCCAACACAAAACATTTCATCAATCATGTGCTTCAAATTCCATGCCCAACACAACCAACAGATATATACATATATATCATAAACAATTGTCTTATGCTCAATATACAAAGAAAATCATCATGTTCATATGCAGTGGGGTCTTTGACCCAATATAAAAATAAAACATCAATATAATCGTCATGATCAATAGGCTCATGCCTATAAATGGTAGGTCCAAAATTCAAGATATTACATCCCTCCTAGCTTAGTACAACACTATCCCTAGTGTTCTAGGGACTTTGAATGATATCATGAAACAAGGCAGGGTAAGCCTTTCTCATGGTGGCCTCATTCTCCCAGGTAGCCTCATTTACCTCAAAGTGCTTCCACTGCACTTTCGGTTGGACTACAGTGTGCCTCTGAAGCTGTACTTCTCTCTTGTCCAATATATGCAAAGGATAAGGGGAAAATCCCCCCTTAGGTTCCACCTGTAATAATGACCAATCAATGACATGCTTAGAGTCAAAAAAATATTTCTTTTATAAAGATGTATGGAAAACATTATGAACTCTTACGTGTACAGGTATTGCAAGTTCATAAGCCATTGGTCCTTTCCTGGCCAGAATTTCAAAAGGTCCACAAAATATAGCTGCTAAATTACCACACCTACCCAAGCTCAACGAGCTCCGTTTTTCTTTCACTTTCAAGTAGACATGATCACCTAAAAGATAGTCTTTATCTTTTATTTTCTTATCCGCATAACTTTTCTAACAGTCTTGTGCTTCTTTAAGGTTTCCCTTGACCTTGGTAACTAACTGTTTCAAGTCCAATAACGGGTCAGGCCCTAACATGAGTTGATCCATCAGACTGTCCCAAGTAACTAGGGTCCTACACTTTCATCCATAGAGTACCTTGAAAGGACTCATCTTGGCGGAAGCTTGATACCCGTTATTATATGCAAACTCTGGAAGGTGTATATAGTCCTCCTACTTGGTGGGGTTGTTCATGACATACATTCGAAGCATGTCTTCAACAATTTGGTTTACTCTTTCAGTCTATCCATCTGTATGTGGGTGATAAGCAATGCTAAAGTTCAACTGCGTCTCTAATCCATAGAATAAATATCTCCAAAAGTTTCCTATAAACTTAACATCTCGATATGAGATAATTTCTTTGGGTATCCCATGCAAATTAAATATCTCTTTTAGGAAGATATCGGCAATGTTCATGGCCTTGTAGGTCGATTTCATGGGGATGAAGTGTGCTTCCTTTGACAAATTTTCAATGACTATGAAGATGGAATCATTTTTCTTCTTGCTTTTTGGTAAGCCAGTAATAAAATCCATACTGATAACCTCCCACTTCCATTCCATAATGGGAAATGGCTGTAGCAATCCTGAAGGATGTTGGTGCTCAACTTTAGCTAGCTGGAATTCCTGACATTTCACAATAAACATTGCAATGTCAGCCTTTAACTTAGGCTAGAAAAGGTGTCTCTTGATGGCAGATATCATCTTTTGATATCCCGGGTTCCCCGAGTAGGGTTCCCTATGAAATTCTATGAGGATGCTGGACCGAATGTCCCCTCTATCTGGAACATACAATCTATCCTTGGACCATAGTAGTCCAGAGTCATACACCTTGTATTCCTTCTATTGTTGAAACAACCGATCCTCTTGGACCTTCTTGAGGATTTCCACATAGAATGGGTCAACCTTGTTGGCCATTCTAATCTTATCATGGAAATCAGCATCAGTTTGACTCAGGCTCACCTCATATATCATATGAGTTCATCGACTCAAAGCATCTGCAACTTTGTTATCTTTGCCCTTAATATGCTTTAGTTCAAAGTGATACTCACTTAGGAAAGCCAACCATCTGGCTTGCCTCACATTCAGATCGGGTTAGTCGAATAAATATTTTAGACTCATATTGTCAGTCTTTAGAAGGAACTTCCTCCCCATGAGGTAGTGCCTCCACATCTTCATAGCGTGGACAATGGATGCCAACTCAAGATCGTGCATAGGGTAATTTTTCTCATGTTCTTTAAACTTCCACGATTTGTAACAGATTGCGTGATCATTTTGCAAGAGGAATCCTCCAAGTCCTTCCTTGCTTGCATCCGTGCAAACAACAAAATCCTCGTCAGGATCCGCAATCACAACACTGGTGCGGTCATCAAAATCTGCTTAAGATTTTGAAAACTTCCTTCGCACTTGTCCGTCCATATGAACTTATTTTCTGTCTTATGCAAAGTAGTCATGGGGAAAGTGATTCTTGAGAAGTTCTCAATGAACTTTTGATAATATCCAGCTAATCCTAAGAATGGCCTAATGTCAGTGACACTAGTCGGGGTAGGCCAATCCTATATAGCTTGAATATTTTCTGGGGCCACAGCTATTCCTGCCTCGGATATGATGTGCCATAGGTACTGTATTTGTGGTTTGTAAAAATCACATTTACTAAACTTAGCATAGAGATGGTGTTCTCTCAACACTCGAAGTACTATGCGAAGGTGTTCTTCGTGTTCCTCTTTATTCTTGGAATAAACTAAAATGTCGTCAATAAAGACTAGTACAAACTTATCTAGATATTTATTGAATATGTTGTTCATCACACACATAAAGTTTGTGGGTGCCTTGGTCAACCTAAACAACATCACTACAAAATCATAGTGCCCATACCTTGTATGAAAGGAGGTCTTGGGAATATCTTCGTCTTGGATCCATACCTGATGGTACCCGGATCGTAGGTCAATCTTTGAAAATATTTTGGCTCCTCCCACCTGGTCGAACAAATCATCGATCCTAGGGAGTGGGTAATAGTTCTTTATAGTCATTTTTTTCAACTGACGGTAATCAATGCACATCCACATCGTTCTATCCTTCTTCTTTACGAACAAAATCGGTGCTCCCCCAGTGCCCAGGCTGGGTCGGATATACCATTTCTTTATTAAATCCTACAACTGTAGTTTGAGTTCCACCAATTCTGGTGCACTCATATGGTAAGGGGCTTTGGAGGCCGGAACTGATCCTGGGGTTAGTTCGATGGAAAAGTCTAGGTCTCGTTTCGGAGTTAATCCAAGGATTTCCTCGAGAAACACATCCTTGAATTCTTCAAGAATGGAGAAGTATTCTATGTGTTGTTCTCTATCAGACTCTACGTCTCGGATGTTCACCGCAAACAACTTGCAGCCCTTCCTAATACACTTCTTTACTTGTAAGGCATAGATTTGTCTTACACAAACTTTCTTTGGGATTCCTTGAACCTTCATTTGGTTCCCTTGGCTATCAGTACACAATATAGACTTGTGTAGACAATCGAGCATAACATGATGTTGTTCCAACCAGTCCATGCTGATAAGAATATCATACGATCCTAAAGGTAGGATGTTTAGGTTTACCTTAGTAAGGAATGATTCAGGTTTACTTCACATTATTTAACAATTTATGAAACCTTCCATTTTGTACCAATGGCTAAATGTACCAGCCAAGGTTTAGCATGCTTTACCTTGCCTAAATTGCATAAATCAACAATATTAGGTGCAACATAGCTCTGGCAAGCACCAAGATCAATAAGTATTGAAACATAGGTGTTCAAGATCTTACCTTCGATCTCGACCATTGTAGCTTGATGGTTCGCCTGTCAGCCATATAATGCTGCATAGATTCACAGGGTTCCCGCTATATCCTCAATGGTAGGTTATTCTTGCAGGTTATTTAAAATTCCATTGTTATTATTCTTACATTCTCTGGCATAATGCGACCCGTTGCACTTCCAGCACATGATCGCTAAACGGGTAGCATTGGCTCCATTGGCCACTTGCTTATTACCATTAAGAGATGGTACATAAGGCTTCGTACCAGTTTTGTTGAAGTTCTTGTTTGCTTGAAAGCTATTATTTTTCTTTCTATAAGGCTGCAGGTTTGACCCAGGATTGCAGTTATCAGAAAAGTTTCTAGACTTTTCTCTGTTTCCGTTTTGGTTTTCTTGCCGTAACTTCCCATGCTCATAGCATAGTTGGGCCTTGTGCAGTGTAATATCCAGTGTCTTTGGCATGTCGAATTCAATCCCATCCTAAAAACTCGGAGGAATAAATCCTAGGAACTGCTGGATCTTCAACTTCTCTTCTTTGATATAGGGTCATAATGCAGCATATCTAGAAATTTGTTTATAAATGCATCCATAGTCATGGACCCCATGCGCAGTTCATCGAACTCTTTTACCTTGCAGTCAAAAAACCTTTCTGACATGTATTTTTATTGGAAAATATTTCCGAAATTTTCCCAACTTATTTCTCGCAGCTCATCTTTCTTGGTGTGCTTTAAATATCTCCACCATCTTCATGCCTTACCATCCAGGTTGTAGATAGAAATCCTAGCTTGCATCAAAATTGAATAGTTATGAACCTAGAAATAATTACTCATTCCCAGCAACCATTCTTTAGCCTTTTATCCCGCATTTACTTCACCTTCATAGGTCAGGGCTCTTATTTTTCGAAACTCCCCCTGAAGACTGTCATCATTTCATTTCCTCTTTCCCTGTGGAGAAAGTGAGTCACCACTAGCAGGACTGTGATGATCTCCTTTATTTTATTTAGGTGTACCTCCTTTTTCTGCTTCTCTTGGGATGCTGGCCCACTCATGGTATGGTTCTCTTTTGGATCTGTTGGTGGACTGGGTAGGTTTACCTTGCGTGCTCCATCCCGTCATGTTACGCAATAATGCTTCATTTATAGCTTATTGTTCCTTTCTTTCATTTAGACTGTATTCTCTGAAAATTTTCAGTTCAACTTGAAGACTGTACAAATTTTTCAGAACATCAGAGTTTAGCTCGACCACCAAGTTCACTTCCAGAGTGGGGGTGGTCATTTCTTGCTATCGGTTGTTTTCTTCCTCAGTATTCATAAACTAAACAGCACTGTCAAATTTTTCCTGTAACACAAAAAAATTTAATAGCAGCAAATATTTCTGTTAGTAAAAAAAATTACTTATCATACTTTATTTTCTCTGCGTGAATGCCTAGTGCACCCATGAGTCTCTCAGTATTGAAACTGGCCTCTGATACCACTTGTAATGTCCCCAAAAATTGAAAATAAGAAAAAAAATTATAGGCTAGTGAAAACTACCCCAAAGGGGATCATTATTACTCATGCAGAATTACATGCACTACTTATACTTTCGATCTCTTCAGAAACTACCCATACTGTCTTGTTAATCTCTTATCCATTTGGTGATTATTAGTTTGTTTACTTCTTATGTCTTAATTCTGTTATTTAAACTATTTATACATTGTAGTTATTATTGTCGGTGAATTAATGAATTGTATAGATCATTGTTTTACTCTTGCACATGTGTACTTTGTTTATTTAATAAAAACTAACTTAACTTTGTTGATGGGAACAAAGTGCTGGAGTGGAAGGACTTGTTCTCCCATGACAATCTAAGAGAAAAGGTATTATTTGGTTATGGAGGCTTACTTAGTTCAATCGAACTAAGGAACCTCTTTTATTTACTTACGTAGTTCATTACTTTGCGACGAGATTTGGTGTAAAGTGTGTTGACCATGTTGATCCTAGAGGGCATGCTTCTAGTTGTTATGCTGGTTATAGACTTGGTTTTATAATTTGGTAAGTGTCGTTATCATCATTGTAGCTACTACGGCTAAATTTCCTATACACTAATTAATCTTCGTTATGTTTTAAATTCACTAGTCTATAAGTTATTAATACATTTTACGTTCTATATATATTTTTAATATACCTATTAACATCTCTTATGTTCCTTTATTTGGTAGGTTTATATACTTGCTCCAGAGAAGACCTTTGATTTTTTTATGAGGGTTAAAAAGTTTAACATGGCATATTGCATATTCCATGTTCACTAAGCGTTTAAGCTTAACACATCTCGTATTAGCTTTTAATATAAGGTTATAAGCCTAAAGTGTATATCATTTAAATTATAAGGGGTGCGCCTTATGGCATTACACCTTGGGATAACGCATCCTATGGACTATGTACTATTGTAAACTTACCATAATGAAAACATTGTAACACGTTAACATTGGGATAGCGTTTGGGTGGAGAAATTACATTGTATGGTATAAACATATGGTAGAAGGGTTTAAGATTTATGTGAGAGGTGGTCACATTGTAATGCAATGAAACGAGACTATGGAGAGTGGGTTTTTATGTGGATTTAATGGTTTTCAGCTGGTGCATTCAATGCATTTGGTGAAACGTGACAGCCTTCCCTTAGGCTTGGCTCAAAATGATTGTGTTGTTTGTCATTTGGGGTTTTGCACTTTGGCTTTGCGCAGGGGGGAAACCATAAAGGCGACCTCCAAACCGTGAGGTATGTCCACGTTGGTTTTAACACGCGTGCACATTGGTTTGGTTTAACATTTGTTCATGGCCATACTTCTTATCCCTCGTTTGGCTTGTGGTTGCAGGTGCCGAAAGGGAATGAGGAGCAGCATGGCTTTTCTTCTGTGGGCTCCAAATGTTTGCACTTGTTTCTAAAGTAAGACTATGAGTGAGTTTTTACTTGCTACCGTTCGGCCCTCTTGGGCAGCCTGTGCATAGATTTTTGTTTGGTTTTGGGTTTTATGCTGTGGGTTTCGATGTGGGGTTTTAAATTTCTCCTTCGGGCATACGATTACAGACTTGGGTTTTGAACAATGTTGAAATGGATTCAACCGTGGGTGAAGTCGTACCCCCTCTGGTTTTGTGTATAAATTAGGGTTTGTAAAAGTTACTTGGGCTGTTAGTAGTGAAAAGGGGAATGTTTGGGCTTCTACAATACTTGGTTTTGGTTTATGCAAATAGTGTTTTTCGTTGGGGAATTTTAGCCATGGGCTGCACCATTGCTTGCAATGGTGCGTTAGCACATTCGCATGCCTTTGTAAACTTGTTTATAAATTTTAATATGATGACTGTGTAGTTTACTTAGCAAGCATTTGAATAACTAGATGCATACTATTTTGATTAATTGATTACCATTGTTTAAATTATGATGTGCATAGCACGATTTCACTGTGTTATTCTTTTGTTATGGTGGATTATGTGGGCATTTGCTTGCTTAACGGTTATGTGTATTATGGCGTTACTTAGTTTGTAATTTAAGGATATGGACAGCGTGGGTATAGGCCATGCCGTGAATGGCATGAGCCTTCCCATAGGGCTGTGATTGTATAGCATAGGGTTGATTTTGGTAGGACTGTGTATTAAATTTAAAGTTTAGCCGAGGTCATTACTTATGTGAGTGTTGTGCAATCGTTCGTTTCGTAGTGCCAAGGTTTAAAAACCCTCGATGGATTTTGTTTTTTAATATGTATTGGTTGTATTTTAATAACCACAGCTCGCATATGATTTGATGTATAGCGTGGCCTGTGTAAAGTGGTTATAGGATTTGGTTGTCGTTTTCTATATACATTACTTATGGTTTGTTATTATGGCTTTTCTTTGGTCTGGACATTCATGGGATCGATGTGGCGACCTCTGTTGGCAAGCAGGGTTTTTAATGTAACGAGTTGTAATGAAATGTATTTTAATAAATAACAACAAACTAGGCTTACATGCCCAGAGTATTTGATTCCTGTTACTGTTTGCAATGTATGGATTTATGATATGAATTTGATGTTGTTTTACTATGATATGATTTACTGTATATGATGTACTATTTTAATTTCACTATGGTAATGTTTGTTGAGTTATGTAATTTTGTTTATGGTTATGTTTAGATGGAAAAGTTAGAACTATGGATTCTTTCATAGGAAATACGATCAAAGAATTGTAAAGGGCCACATGGATGGTCATGATGCCTCCTTTGATTATTGATAATGTTGTTTCATTTATGTGGAGTATTGTTAATGTAAATTTGTAAGATGGATACAGACCTTGAAAGGTCTTAGATAAGTTATTTAATTTTGAAATTAAATGTATAGATAGTTTTTATATGTGTTTATACCTGATGGAATTATCTGTGTATATATATATATATATATATATATCTAAAGTCGTTCTGTTTGTAAATAATACCCTAAGGTATCTATTTAGTATATTTGTTTCTTTAAACTTACTCATATGATTAAATCTACTATAATGTGAAACATGTCTCTATTGACAAATGTAATATGTCAGTAGAGATATAAATAATAGGTGAACAATAAATAGGAGGTCTGGATTTACCTAGTTTACAGTATTAATTTCTGAATATTGAATGAATACAGAAACAAACTTTAGAGATGAAATCCTAGACATATACAACCTATGATAATATTTACAACCCTAGGGAGTATTTGAAGAGAATACAAACCCTAGAACAACCTAGGTAGAACTTCATTTACATAGGGTTAGTAAATATATTGGAAATTTCATCTAACATATGGGTGAATCCATGGACCTGGGTAACACTTTTTGGCAAGCGGATTTGGGCAAAACCAAAAAAACATACCTCGACCGAGGTTTTATTAAGCCCTCAACCGAGGTTTTAATACCTCGACCGAGGGTTGATAAAGCCCTCGATCGAGGTTTTCTTCAGCCCTCGGTCGAGGTATTTATTAACCCTCGGTCGAGATATTGAAACCTCGACCGAGGGTTAGTAAATACCTCGACCGAGGTATGGACCTCGACCGAGGTACGTTTTAAAAAAAAAAATATAAATAGGGGCCGCGCGGGCCCCCAACGTCATTTTCAATCGCTCGACCGAGATACGGAGCTCGACCGAGGGAGGGAACTTGACCTAGGG
>LPNX010478354.1:213260-291038 GCA_001517045.1 Pseudotsuga menziesii | reverse complement strand
ATATATATATATATATATATATATATATATATATATCCTTCCACTTTTGAACATAGATAAGCCGCCATAGATAAGTCTATATATATATATAAAAGAGTGTTTTACAAAAAATATGGTCTCGAGACCCCGACTGAAGCACACTGGCTTTTAGATATACAAAATGAAAAAAATAATGAAGCTAGATAGATTTTAGTGTATACAACACATGGGATAGCTAATGATGCTCGTGGTAACACATAATAGCTCTTGCTACCCTCCATAGAAAACGCCCAAAGCAACCTGATACTCCAATAGTGTGCCTCTAGTAACTCCTAGGGATATCATCTATAGAAATGTCTAGAATATCTAGAGTTAACCAGTTGAGTTTCTCCTCTAACTTAGTCAACTTGTCATTTCCTCTGTGGATGAAGCAGGCCCCCACTTGCCTTTCAATTGGGGAGGAACCCCCAGGTCATGCATCTCCCACATATGCATCAAATTTTGGTCTCATTAACATCCATAAAAATTATAAAACATAAAATACAAAAACAATCAATGTCCTAGTATTCTACTTACCAATGTTGCCCCATTGGGAACCTACTAGTAGGGCTAGGTCTGGATCCCCTCTAAAGTCAGTCCTGGCGTATGTTTAGTCCTCAATCATAAGTAGTTGGTCATCCAACCAATGAAAGAAGGCACTCCCATACTTGACTTTATACCTTTCGCCACCATGGAGGGCCATCACCTCTACCCAACACAACATGTGAGGGTCTCGTGATATTATCTTAGTGAAAGATACCTACGGCCTCAAATGAGGTACCTGCTCAAAGAAGAAGGATTCCAAGAAAGTACCATATCCAAAATGATCGAGATCTCCTTATCGACACTTGGTCAACTGCTCTTTGAAAGTGCTCAGTAAATCCTCAACCCATTTGAATAATGTGGGTGCCATAGCCTCCAAAGCATAAAACATATGTCATCGAGAAGCCTGATGAGTCCCTTCGCTACCTAAAAGTCACAACATAGTAAAAATCACCGTACGAAGAGGAAATTCCATTACCTCTTTGATTGGGATTTTCTTCCTAGATATCTGAGTGCCTGGAAAGCAGTGACAGCCTATGAGCTCATGTGTGGTGACATATCCTCCCCGAGGACCTATTAGTGATATAGGCACCCCATGCCTGGACAACCTCGTAATGAAATATGTCTTTTACTTCCACAGTAAGAATGTGAACCCCCAACTCGAATATTGTTGCTTTGGGTTCCACATCCTCAGTATATACTCCAATAGTCTCACATGAGACCTCATGCTTGGAACATTAAAAAATTTCAAGAGGTTGCAACCTCATAGAGCGACCATAACACCAGGATCCGCTCCAGCCCTAGAATCATCAAGTTCATGTTTCCTTTCTTTCCAGACAACCATATTCGCCAAAGTAACCGGCCAAAAGGTCAATTTGAAGTATTAGAACATCATCCCAACCATTAAAAATACTTAAAAATATTTCTTTTGGCTTGGGTATTGTGCATTTTAGGACAATCTGTGACACCTCTCCTTTCCCTTTAAGACATAGTGGTGGCACTGCCGATTTTGGCATGAAAAATGTGGTGTCGCTAGGGCACTACCTTTCCCTAAAGGAGAAAGCGCATTACCCTGCGGGCATTTTTTACCCTTGGGTAAAACTCCCAAAACCATAAAAAAATTGCATGGGATGGAAAAGTACAACCATACAAATGTTAGGAATAATTTTATCTCTTACCTGGAGCTAACAGATCGAAAAATGGTTAGTTGGTGACTCTGAAATCCTCGCCTAAAGATTGCACACAAATAGCTCCAAATGGCTCTCCAATTGGTAAATAGTGAAATGGTAAGTTTTTTCAGTATTCATTAGCTTTTATATGAAATATTTTGGGTTTTATTATATTATTTTAAAATATTTTAATTATTTTATTAAATAATTACCCTTTAAATAGTCAGTAAAAGCTTGTTTTTCAAATCTTTTGGAGGTCTAATAGTCTTTTCAAAGGTTTTGCAGGGACGAGAATCAAAAGATTTTGGTTATGTAAAAGTTCATTTTTTACTTTTTCATACTTTCATAAAACAGAAAAAGTCCTTGAGCGCTAATTTTGAAACCTTGGTCATGCTCTTTAAACCTAGTACCAAATTTTTTAGTCAACTTTCACTTCTTTTTAGACTCGTTAAACTCCTTTATCACGAAAATAAACCCTAATGAATTCTTCTTTAATCTCTTTTCAGACTCCTTAAATGTGAAAATATCGTTGAGCAAACTTGTCTTCTTCACACTCATAAAAGTACTTGAAGAGTCGTATTTTCGACGATAGTTTACCCTTTTTTTGGTTCGGATTGACTAGTTTACGAAAAAGGAATACTCTAATTGATCTCAGGTAGAAGAGTTCTCTCGGGCATTATTTTATACTTTTCGGGCCCTAGGGACTAAATCATACGAAAAAGTACCTTTTGGAGTCTTCTTTCGTTTTTGTTCAGACTCTCTAAACATGAACGATACCAAGTGAACTTTCAATGGAATCGTTAAATTAAACACTGAGAAACCCTCTTTTTGGGAATGAACCCCTCCTTTCTCTGGTTCATGAAACATATGAGAATGGACTTATCTTATGATAAGCTGCAATGAGTGTTTGTTACCCTCTTTGAAATCGTAAAAATGAAAAGAGGCACTCATCAATCATGATGGGGAAATTAAGGGAAGGGAAGTATATTTCATTTGCAATAAATGGAAGTTGTTATTCACCTTTGAACATTACACTTTTCTACATTTCATTCAGTCAATTGGCTATTCATCTTGCTTCTAAGTCGATCCAATTTCATGAATCATGTCACTCCTTTGAGTGTTTCAAAGAATGCATCGTTCGTCGTTGCATTATGTCTTGGTATCTGCATGGTCAATTCAATGCTACCAAGTATTCAGCCATGTCTCCCAATGTTCAAACAGAAGTCATGTTGAGATTTTACATCTGCAGTCAAAAAAGCATTTGTGTCAATTACCTTTGATTTAGTCCTATGGTTACATCATACTCAAATTCCAGAACTTTGTTACGAGTTTCGTGTCATCGATGTGGGATTCATCATGGCCCTCCTTCAACGAGACTATTCCTGTCGACTTCAGCTCATCATCTAGGAATTATTCTTAGAAACAAAAAACAAGTACCTTGAGATCTGTATGCATCAATGATAGATCCTCTCGCTTTCAACATAGGTTTATATCATTGAACTTTGATCGAAATATTCAACTAAGTGTTCGACATCAGACCATCTATTCACACTCGGGATATTGTACTATGGAACCTTGGGAATCATCGACATCAATGGTGATATCCCTCGCACTTGTTAATGGTTTTCATCATTGGAGGGTAATCAAGTGGTTTCTACCATGTTCAACATCAAGACATTGTAATCACATGGATAGAATCATACCTTATGGAAAATGAGACAAAGACCCTAGGTGTTTATTAAGCACTCATTGCTTTCCCCAGGCTACAATGGAGTATTTTTATGAGTCCTAGCATGGATCCATGTTTGTATGGTCGTGGTTGTTCTCAAATTTGCATCCATATGAAATAGATCTACATTGTATGTCCGATAGCTATGTCAAAATTTGAGTCTTCTTTGCATGGATATACGTTGTATTGTAGTAGCCATGTTTGTTCATCCCTCACATGGATCTGCTATGTATTGGTCTGTGGCCATGGTGAGGATTCATTTGTAAATGAGTCAAATTATTGATGTATTACATAAAAGTTGGGTTGATGAAGATCTCCAATCAAGTGATTTCTTGCCTCAAAGCGACAACTTGTTCTTACAAAGCTTTCACCTATCCTATTCCTCTATCCCCATGCTTTGGGGGGCATTTTGTTACACATAATTCTTGTCATAACCATTTAAGGAGAATCAAAACATCAGAATTAGCCAAAAATACTCAAAATATGAAGTGAGACTCAAGCCAGGACACATGATTTTACACTTGTGCCCACCACCATGTTTTCCCTTTGTGCAATGTGTGTTACCCTTGTCAGTAACACCATTTCTCAGTTGACAATGAGCGGTGCCACCACCTAATCCATTTGAGCAATAAGCGGTGCAGCCCTGCTAATGCTCTATCTCCATGTAAAAAGAGCAGTGCTCGAGTTTTAAAAGGAAAAAGAGAAGATTCACGAAGCTTCTCAAAGATTGGCTTCATGGCACCCTCACCCTACTATTTTGGACCATCTGGACTCAAGATCCCACCTAGTAGTATCTCCCTTCCACCTCATCCACCATTTTCTAAACCATTCCTATCCTCCCAAGATCTATAAGTAGTGGCTCACCCCCCATGGGTAAGGGGAGGAAAGTTATGCTACAACACCAAAATTCTGGCCAAATATATGGTGAGTATAAGGAAGACAAGTTGAAGCTTTGGGAACAAGACTTTTCTTGGGAGGAGACATATCAACACTAAGGCATATCGGTTGTAATATCTCCCTTCATTTGATTATGCAATAAAAAATTCATTTCCCATAATTCTTATTGTGTTTTAATCATTGGTTTTATTATCAAATTCCTTAGTCATTGATATAAGATAAGGGATTGTATTTGGTACTTTTGATCTTGTGTGCTTTGTGATGTGTTTTTGCAGGTAAACTGTAGAGATCTAGTACTCATGAAGGCTAGAGCATTACACTGTGTAACAAGTGAAATTTTCATTCCAAACATCTATTTATATTAGGGGAATTATTGTTTATTGTTGTTACTCTAGTTGTCAAGTATTTCAAGCTAGTGAAACAGCTCCTATCCACAAGAGGTGAGTATTTCCACCAACACAAACTTATAGGTTAGATGCAACCCTTTTATGTAAATTATATGCATATATTAACACCTCAAAATTCCATCTCCAATGGAATCCTCTGTTATATCATGCCATAGTATGTACCACAAGGTTTAATACGCTACCATTATTTCAGCAAGTGTGGAGGATGCAATTCAAAGGGAACAATATGGTCTTCATGAGTGAACGTTAGGAATTCATATGGATTCATACATGGTTGATACAATTTTCATTCTTAATAATTTCCTATGCATGGGGTGGAAATGGAACTTAAAGGAAGCACCCATACATGTGTGATTTCAAGCATTATGGGTAGAAGCACACACTAGTTACTATATGCAAATTTGTGAAGAGTTCATTGTTCCTTTATACAAAATCATCTATGAAACATTACCCAATAGCATGTTCGATGATGCCATAAAAACAATAACTTAGCTAGGAGAACGGTACCTAATGGATGAAGGGACTTACCTATGCATCTATGGAGGGTCTAAGACTCTATACTTTTTCCCTACGTATGTCACAAAGTACATGGTCATGAAGGAAATTATAAGCCAAACTTCCATTGACGAGATAGGAAATTCTTTGAACAACAATAAGAAGGCATCATGGTCGACCCTACCAATAAATGTTGGAGAATACAATATGTCCAAATTAAAATACTTAAGATTTTACCATGAACTTTGAGGCCTTTCAATTTGGGGAGAGGACTTTATATAGGAATGACAACCATGGAAAGGTCTCTAACCATTGTTCAATGATCAATTTTTTTTATGCCTACGCTAATGAATTTTGTTGAGATGAGGAATTTTATCAAAGATCACATAAATTTGAAGAACTGAACAAAAGGACAAAGCATGGGAAAGGAACAAACGAGGCTAGCACTAGCAAGTAAAATGAGGAAACACCTAGAAAAGAACAATAGAGACTATTGAGAGAAGATGCTCTAAATAAGGATGAATGAGAATATTTAATTGCATAAATGTATAAAAGACTAATGGATGAGGAGAGAACAAGATGGATCCCAAGATAACAATAAGAGAACAAGAAAGTGGATCATCTAAGAGAACAAGAAGAATCCCAAGAGAAGAGAAAATGCTCGAGGGTGAGATTCAAAATAGAAATGAGGAAGAATCTCAAAATATGGATGTAGAGAAACAACCAATAAGTGAGGCATAGGATACTGTAACTCAAGGCATACACATAGAAATGCATGCTACAATCAGAGTAATCCCACTCACTGGTGTCACCTTCCCTTTATAGAATTGGTCATCACCCCATACACACCATCCTAGGTGCATGTTGTAGCTCAATTGGATTCTATAATATTCAATCCTAAGAGGAAATAGATCATCAAAAGGACAAATAAAATACTTAAGATTTCATCGTGGCTAGAGATCATTACTACACAGGAAGTGTCAATATTCAAAGGGACTGACAAGAAACCAGAATTCATGGCTTCTGTGAATGTGGTTGTTGCCATGACCAACCAAGAAAACATCCAAAAGATGGATCAGTACCTTAAATAGGAAAAAAAATATTAACACTTAAGAATGCCTCCTCATGGAAGATAGGAAAGAAATGGTGGATCTAGTACATGATAATAAGGCCTTGGATGTGGAGAAGAGAACATTAAAGGTCTTGACACAAGACTTGCAATCAGAAAAGGATGCACTAGCATCCCAATTTGAAGACCTGGTAGTAGATAAGGCCACCATGGAAGTTCAAAATAAGACACTTCAGCAGGAGAAAAATGATCTGACAGTATATATGGATGCCTCCAAGGAGGAAAGGTAGAGATTGTCTCATCTCCAAACCCATGCAACTGCCTTGTAAGAAAAAATATTTCATTCACAAGAATTAGTCATAGAGCAATTGTTTGAAGTACAAAAAATAACAACTAGGATCAAGGAGGTGTTAGAGGCATCTCAAAGAAGTAACATTAATATTACAAACGTAAAAGAAAAGGTAAAGAGAAAAGAAGCATGGTTTAAGTAGTGTCTTTAGATTCCATCATATTTTCCCAAGAAAACCATAAAAGAGATGTAACTCCATTACGCTACCTTATATAATTGTCATAAGGAAGGAATAAAATTATAGATAGAGGTTACAACATCACTGGAAGAATGCAAAAATGTACACCAGGCCATCACAAGAACGTTTGAGAGATGCCACTTACCCCCACCAAGAAATTTCGAATATCCTATCCCAAAAAAGTAGCATCTAGTGGAACTAAGGAAAATAAAGTGTGAGTACTTAGGAACTATAAAAAACACTACTCAAGTCACCTCACTAGATCTATAAGAATATATTGGGAAGTCCACATTGAAGATCCAATTCATGACCATAGGGAACGACTCAGTTACTAAGGTACTGACTATGTTGTCTATGGATTTTGTTCTTCATGAAGTTGCATAACGTTAATTGGATCCCAAACAATTAAATAGCATATCTTATGATTGAGGGCTTTGGGATGTGTTTATTAAATCATAAGGAATCATCTTGCTTAATCATGCAATTTAAATTTTATTTTAGATTCTTTTGGAGAAAATATAAATGCCTAAGTGACATGTGTATTGGGGTTCCAAGAATTGTAACTTCCTCTCAGGAAGTTGAATAGACATTTAGTTTTATTCTGTAAATTATAAAATAAATATAGGAGTAGGATTAAAATACTTTTAGATGGTAGTTTTCCTACTCACTCTGTGTAAATAACTCTTTATGAGATTGAATAGAAGGCTTATGGACCCAATTTGGAATGGATACCATGATTTTTGTGTGGATGAATGTTATGGAATTGATATCATTTTCATATGTGTCCCATATGCATTGATACTATTTTTTTTTACTTTGGTATTAGTCTTATGGTTCATTACCTTTCAATGTATATGTGCTTTTGCAGTATTTTTGCTTTCTACGAGCTATAAATTCAAAGTGTGTTTAAACTAAGACTATTCTAGTACTTCATTTTATTTTGGTAGTTGTTTTACATTTCATATGGAGTGGTTATCTGCTTTTGAATCATACTCTAACTTTATTTATTTTTTGTCCCTATTACTTTCGCTCCTAGATAGGATAGGTTAAATAATTTAGGACTACATCATAGATTAGGGCATATTGCATTTCATTCTTAAATAAAACACAAAACTATGGCTCATGATACAACTAGTAAAATCCCCAACCAGTGAATGGTAGTCCAGCCATAACCCGTATGGGTTCCCTATTCCAAATTCTTCAAAGTCTAACTAAAATTTATTACTAGGTAGAACCCCTACTGTCAACACATGGATGTTTCCAGGAATCAATAGATTTGGTGCTAGAATGAGGGATTCCAATGCATGGTTGGTAGAGGATTTCCTCTAACACATGGATTCTTCTGTGGCTCTCCACCCAAAAATTCACAACCTAAAATTTTAGTTCATACAGTATTATAAATCGGACACGATACATAACACTTTGAAGAAAGTAACCCTGAATTGAAACAAACCGATTTCTTTCCAGAAACTTGGTATGCAATACCACATCAAGAAGTTGATATTTTTCACCAATATACTAGGTCATATGTTAGGAATGTTGGAGAGATTCCTATAATCCCTTTGTTACCTAGAAGATGCACTCCTAGAAAAAGGGATAAATAAACTAGAGAGTCTGTGTTGGTTGAATCCCTCAAAGAGTTGGTAGAGTTATCATTACAAGAAATACCTGAACCATTCGACCAAATACAACCTTCATCGGTCGAGTCTACCACTTATCATCGTATTAATTCTCCTACCAGATCTCCTCCATGCTTCAAAAACATGCATTACAATGTGATTCGACTACCAACTTGGAGATCTCAAGGAATGTTGAACTTATCTAGATAACTCCATTACCTACCCAATCACCCTTAGTGCATTTTACCTAAATTTGAACCTGGAAAATACATGGTTGTCGATGATCATTTGAAATTTCTCTATATATCCTTGAATCTATTGAATTTGGATCACAAACCTGCAGTTTATCATCTATTCATCTATACTTTTGAGATTAAATCCTCCACTTTGTATTTCAACCTCCTAACTCAATAGATTACTAATTGGGATGATTTCAAGAAGGATTTCTTCAGTAAGTTTGGTGAACAAATAACTTTAGCCTCCTTAATGAGAGAGTTGTTGTCTTTAAAAATGGATAAGAAGGGGAAGGTTAAGTATTTTAACCAATGATCCACCACATTTTTGGACAATTTGTATGCTTCCACCAAAATTCCAAAAGAATTCCTGGTATAATATTATACCACATCTTTGCACGCATCCCTGGCCATATTTATAAAGAGGTACTGTAAATCTACATTAGAAGAAAACTTTGAAGAGGCTAAGAAAATTGAACTTGAGACAACTAGCATTATCAAACACTCTATACAGTCAGACCCTAAGGACACCTCATCCAAGAAACCATTATTATTAACCAATTAACTTAATGAAAAAAATCCCACTGATTTGGAAGGTGTTGTTAAGTAGTTCGAAAGTTATCTAATGAAATAGTTGGCTTGAAAAATGATGAAGGATCTATTCATTCATGCAATAAACCTTTTAAAAAAAAATTCAATGAGGAAACTCAGAAGCCCCAGAAAATGAGGCCATGGATTTTAAATTAAATGGTGTGGGAATGGATCACTTATGCACTTATCATCAAGAAAGAAAAACAAAACAAAAACAAAAACAAACAAACCTTTTCTCAATGGTTAAACTCTATTACATTGGTGATCAATCCACATCTTGACAAGAAAACTTTGGATTGGGAAGAAAAAACAGAGCAACAACAATTGGTTGAAGCTTAATAAGTGCCCAAAGAAACTACTCTAGTATAATGGGACTGGGATCCTAATATCAATTTTGAATATTAAGAAGATTCTATTGAAATTCAAAATATATATACTTCACTAGAAAATTATGCCCTAAGGAGTTAAGGCCCTATAAAAAAGAATACTAAGGAAATTGAAGGCAACAAAGGAGGTAATCCTTTTAAGAAATCCCAAATTATTACAGTTTCTTCTAATAGTACTACAACTGAAAAAACAACCCCGAAAAATAGCAGGACTTGTAGTTATCCAATAACACTATTGAGTGTGAAGGACCTATCCAAGGATTAAAAAAATCCATTGATTTTAAGGTGAAATAATTAAAAGTTTTTGGTGACTCAAAAATCATTGTCAAATAGGTATGAAATACAATTCATTGTTTATCTCCATACTTAAATGGGTACAAGATAGAGGTATGGAATTTGATCTCAAATTTTGAAGATTTCAATATTAATTCCATTCCTAAATAAATGAATGTTATAGTTGATTTGTTAGCAAATAGTACTTCACGTTTGATTCCTCTTAATGGCAATTTTTCCATTGAACTACCTTTTAGGCCTTCTGTTCTACACAATGTGACAAATTGGAGAGTGTTCGATTATGATCAATAGATTATTTATTTTCTCACATATGAAGGAACCTTTAAGGGTTCCATTACAGATGATGAATAACACCAAGCCAATCCAGACAAGGCTAAAAAGGATGGAAGTCTAGAGGAAACATCATGCCTAAAGAGGTATGTACACTTGAAAAATTATTTGACCCACAAAAAAGTTCAGGAAGCATGTAAATGTCAAAACAAATAGATCCTTAATGTAATATGAATTGGTGAATATCTGGAAACACCATAGGAGCCTATAAACATAAATCTTGGGACATACTGCTCACCAAGAAAAACACATATATTTATTGAGCTTTCAAAAAATACAAGGATGTATTTTCCTAGACTTATGATGAATTGAAAACATATGAAACTCATATCATACAACATGGTATTCCCATCAATCTGTATATCAAACCAAGTTTAGAAAAATTTACGGAAGGTACACCCAACTCTAGAACCATTGATCTAGAAAGAATTGAAGAAAATATTGGATGCCCAGATTATCTTCAAAGTTAGACATTTAGAGTGGGTGGCTAATTTGGTACCTATGCGAAATAATTTAGGGTAAATTATATTATATGTGGATGTTCAAAATCTGAATAGGGCCTCTAAAAATGATAATTACCATGTTTCTCCTATGGAATAGATTTTAAAACTTGTCTCTAGGTATGAGATGTTTTCTATGATAGGCAGGTTTTTAGGATACAATAAAGTTCTTTTAACCAAGGAGGATCATTTAAAAACCATTTTTCAGATGAAGTGGGGTGCATTTTATTTCCGCAAAATGCATTTCAGTTTGATAAACGCAAGAGCCACATTTCAGTGGGCCATAGTTACTGCTTTTCGTGGATTGATCAGTCGTAGCATTGTTGTATACCTTGATGATATCACTATATTATCCAAGAAAAGGGAGTACTGTTTCCATCAGCTAAAGTATATATTTGAAAGGTGTAGAAAATATGCAATATCTCTCAATCCAAAGAAAATTATTTTCATTGTTTTAGAGAGGAGATTGCTAGGACATATCATTTCAAAAAAGGAATTTTATGTCAATCTAGAATTCATACAGGACATCTTACAAATTCCCATGCCCCATGTAATGTCCCAAATTTTGTATTGGGTCACAATGGCCAAATCACACTTTCCATATTCATGAAAGTTGTCAAATTGATGCTAAAGGTCAAATAATTGCCAAGGAGGAAAATCACTAGTTTCCTAGGTTGGGGGTGGAAGCTTTGAGATTTGGAATAAGGGGGACAATAAATGATGTTTGAACATTATACTAGCATAAATATTTAATAAAGGAGATAAATAAATAAGTACAAGGGAAAATCAAAGTGGCAAGTGATCATGAGGACAAATGGAGGATGTGGGACCCACACTAGCTAGAATTCCTGTGTTAAATGGCATCCACCTCTTACAATCTCAAATATATGGAAATCCTAATGTTTTGGATGGATTATAAGGTCAATATACTTGTCCATATACTTCATAGGTATAATTTGGGATGAATTGTAACTTACATGAGCAAGGAAGAACCAAATGGGGAGTTTCATGGACACTTGGCTAGATTCCCCTTACACTTATGACATCTATGACACCAATGATGGAGATTATATGAAAGTTATGACACAATTCAGATCTGAAGGATGAAATCTGACATATCTGACATATCAGGTCGAAATAGAGCATCCAATAGAGCTCTCATGTGATTTGGAGAAGCCCAATGGGTTCCTACTCAATTTAGGAGAAGGTGGAAGGTGAAGAGAGAGACCACATGGCATAGCATGAGAAGCCACACCAGTTCGACTTGGTTTTTATTTATGGATGTATTTGGAATTTGATGAGACCATTAATGTTTATAAAATGCAAGGAGAAGCCATGAGAAGGATATTTTTTATCAGTTGTGAAAAGAGAGAGCTAGTGAGTGACTAGTTCATGCTTGAGCCAATTTCGAGTGTGAAAGATTCCCATCCTAATTGGTGATTGGAGATGCCACTCAGGTATTTCAAGGAGATTCAATGGATTTATAATATACAGGTTCAGCTACAGCATCTCGTGGACACTTTAGGATTCAGCTCATCCCCCCTCCCATCTCACATTCTTTCACCATATTTCAGCCCGGTGGAGTGAGGCGCACTTGGTGAGCCATTTATCTTTTTGAGGGAGATCCTCTTGCTACAGAATTTTGTATTATGATTTAAATATTGTGATATTTCTGTTAATCAATTTATCAGGTCGAAAGGCCAAGATATTTTATGTATTATTGATCAATAATAAAGAAACGGTGCCATTTCCCACTTCCTTGTTGCAGACTCTTATAATATTGGTTGATTTGAATGGCTCTGTAAAATATTGATTATTCATGCATGAATGGAATGTCACTGAAGCATATTTGAGGTTTCATAATCATTAACTGATATTTTTTGGCCATTGGGTAGAATTCCATAACCATTGGATTAAATTGCATCTCATTTCCCCAAGGGTTCAAAACTAGTTTTTATATATCGGATTGAAGGAAGTGATAATAACCATGGGAGTTAGATTTGTTCTGCATATGAGTCCCTGTTGATGTACTCTACACATAACCTACCTCAATTTGAGAATTCAAGTGATTTTCTGTACATTTTGGAGGCCATTCTGGCAATTACCCGAGGGGGATTTGAGCCCCAAAATTGCTCGTTAAAGCATCTATCCTATTCAGAATTTGATATAGACTTGCAGAAGTAATTGGAAGGAAATAATACATATATGAACATTATAATTAAGTTATTATATCACTCATACACCTTCTGGTACAATTCGGGATCATTTGGAACTATTTGGAGTCATCTACCATTGGGGGTTGGAACCTCATACTACTAGTAAATTCATGGAGTTATCTTGAACACATATTCGACCCCAAAACCACATATGATGCTGAAAATATAATTAATCAATATCTGATAACAGAGACAAGTACCATACCCACCATTAGTGAAGGTTGTACAGTGCCCAGAAGATATTTGTTCCAGGACCCAGGGGGATTTTCACCTCCCAAATTGACTAGTCTTGTCCCAAAACTTCTTCCCTTGAAAATTGCAGATCGTGGTTGGGTATATCAGTTGATTATATTTTTGATAGATGTGCTTATATGTCCCATCACCCCTCAGGACCTTACTCACCAAGTTTGAAATCAATTGGAGGAATTTTGGGATCAATTGAATCCATTTAACTAGAGTTGTAAGAAGTTGAATTTGAGTACATTGTGAAATAATTGAAGAATTGGTCTTTTGATAAAATTTCCAAAAAGGGGAAATTACACCCAATAATAAGGAAGTGATGCAGTATTTTATGGGGGGAATTAATATTATTCACATATTTGTGTTTGATTTATCCCAAATAGTAAACCCCCTACAACAAATGAAAATATAGGCCATAGAGTTCAAATGGAATGACATACAGAAGAACACATTTCAATGAATCAAAGAAGCAATTATTGTTGCGCTCCCATTGAGCAATCCTAATTTTGAGAAGGATTTCATAATCTACACCTTTGTGTCTAACCATTCCCTTGTGGTGGTGCTCACTTATAAAGGGAAGCAAGGGGATGAGTACCCAATCACATTCATAAGAACTCATTTATAGGGTGATGAACTGAATTAGCCAGACATTGATAAATGGGATTGTGTAGTTTTTAAAGTGGTAAAATAGTTCAGACCCTATATTCTCAAAAGAAGGACCAATGACATAGTTCCTCGTCAACGTTTTGTACATAATGAGTTAGTGGAAAGAAGAGGGTACCAAGTTATGGATTTACAAGAGAGCAGTCTTGGAATTCAAACCAACAACCATTATCAAAGGTGAAATACTGTGCAAAATACTTACTGAGAACTCAAAGGTGTAAGTTGATGGTTGGGATAATAAAGCGGTTATAGGCTTTCAATAGGTTCATTACATCATGACTATTGTTGATTCTTGGTATTGTGCTTTATTACAATATATGCAAAAAAAATACAACACAAAACATTGGAGGTCAAAACAAAGAAGGTATCTCTGTCTCAAATCAACATCCTATCATAATATTGATGGTATTTTGTTTTGAAAAAACTATGACGATAGTCTCTTGAGATGATTAGAAAAGGAATATGCAAAGAAATTTTTGGTTAAATAGAATGATGGACCCGTTGGAGGACATTACTCTAGAGAAAATATTGTGCATAAAATACTCAAAGAAGGTTATTACTGGTCAAATTTATTTAAATATTCACATGCTTATTCTCGTAATGTGTCATCTGTCAAAACAATGTTAGAGAGAAAAGAAACAAGTACTTCCATGCAGCCAGTGGTGATATCTAAACCTTTTGAGCAGTGGGGTTTGGATGTTATAGGAGAAATTAACCCAAATTCTTCAAAACAACACAGTTACATCCACATACTATTTCACATGATGGATAGAAGTGATACATCTTTGCAGTGTCAATGAAGAAATGGTCATTAGATTCTAGGAAGAGAACATCATAACCATTTTTGGGGTTCCAATTTCCCTTGTATTTGATAATGATTCGTAATTTTTCCTCATTAAAATTGAATGAATTTTCTTTAGAAAAGGGGATTAAATTTCCTTACTCTTCCAACTATTATCCTCAAGGAAATGGGTTAGTTGAATAAAAAAACAAGAATCTCATCAAGATCCTGAAGAAAAGTATGATTGAAAATAAAAGAAGTTGGCATAACACTCTATTGGATGCTCTATGGGTTCATAGGGTCACACTAAGGAATACCTCAAGAATATTACCATTTACCTTAGTCTATGAAAAAGGTGTTATTACCCCCAAAATACTCTTTACTTCCCTACAATTGGCACAAGCCTCGAGAGGGTATAATGAACATACTATCAAAGGTCATATCAATACTTTGTTAAGACATTAAGAGGAGATAGAAAATCCTAGAAATTGTTTTGTCACCCATTAACAAATAGTGAAGAAGTGGTTTCATACCAGTTGGGAAAAGAAAAAGGAGTTTGAAATAGGAGATTTGGTCCTGAAGTGGGAAAAGCCTCGTGAAGAACAGGGGAAAAATAGTAAGAGAGGAAACAAAGTTCTATCCTTATGAATGTCCAAGTTTTAAAACAATACTTTACTAATTAAGAGGGGGGAATAAGCCTTGTACATAAATAAAGTGTTTCCTTCATTTCTTTGTTTTATACTAGTTTGTTTCTTTATTTCATCCTTGCTAGTTTTGTTTTGCTTGGATTCTTTCATTCCAACCCTGTTATTTTTGTTTCAGTTCATTCCTTTCATTTTAGCCCTGATTTTAGTAAAGTTGAGTCTAACAATCAAAGTGTAGATGGGAAAAATACTTTATCTCATTTTGTGATCATTTTTTAACATCCTTCATCCTATTGACAAGCCATATTTTCATAGCCGATGGGAAACATTGTAATTCCTAAATTATCCTCTTATGGTGAGGAGTTGATGATGCATTTTCTAGTAATATCATTTGGAGGAACTCATATGATCTATCATTAGCCCAATGTGTTTGGCTCATTGAAAATTGGGTATCATGTTGATCAACTTTGCAACATAATTACATTAAATCTCATGAATTGGACATGCTTAGGTACAAGGTTTCCTAGTTTCTCTCCTAGAGATCCACCCACCTCAACACATAATTGATTGTGTTCTTAAATATCCACTAGAGGCCGGCCCACGGGAAGGAAACAAGACTTAACAATTCATGGAAAATCAAAATGAATATATACGTTAACTGACGCCTATAAAAGGATTACTGAGATAGTTCCCATCTAGAAGCCCTACTAAACATAAATTATATAAAAGAGAACAAACAATTGTCATATACAATGAAAATACATATTGGAATGGGATCATAGAACTTAGCTGTAAAATGGGTGCAAGAGACAACTTTATTCGAGATATGGATGTTTTCTAGAAGCAGATATATGTCTGTAGTGTAAGCTATGAGTAACACACATTTTCACTTGTCTGATTTCGCTACTTATCCCGTGGAGTCATGCCCCGAGTGTGCATTGACAAAATCAGTCTGGAAAACAAACTCCATAACTTTTCTTTGATAAAGTAACTACTAAATTCCAACTTGGGATATATTTGAATATATCTATCTAATGATACTTGAACTTCCTGATATCTCTTCACAAACTTGATCTGAGATCATTTAGACATAAGACAAATGAATGATACTACAACTCCTACACTAAGAGATTGGTTTGAGCAAATATTAGGACCCACATATACAAGTTAAGTTGTCACATGCTAAGGGATAAACTTGTCTTTTTTAAGAGATATAAGATTCTCCCAATCCCTCGCCAATTGTTGCATCTGCAACTACATTCTTCATTATTCCTTATGGGAAATTATGGGGCCCCTTCTTAAATTTTCTTACCTTGAGAAAAAATTTATTTTTCCCCTTGTCTGAACACTTGATCTCACTAAGAAAGAAACACATTAACTTTTTCCAAGTAATTTTATGTTTCGGCGTCTTTCCCTGAGTTATTTTAATTTCTATGCCTTTTCTTAAGTTTTTACGTTTTGACAAGTTGTTCTTAGTCTACTACAACATCACTGAACTTCTTCCAATCTATTGCAATGGCGGATTTTCCTTAACTTGTTCTCTATCATAATGGAAGACTCAAGCCAAGTCACTACAAAATCTTGTGACTTAGAAAATTTTTCCACTTCATCGGATCTCTCTTCCAAGACACTGCAATGAGGGGTTTTTTACCATAACATTTTGATTGCATCAACAAACTCTGCTTAACAAGCCGTAACTGTGGGAAAGTGTGAATATTGATCACATTGGAGATACTTGAATAATTCGACCACAACATTGTATCATTATTCAACAAGATTCATTGCAGCATTGCAGCATATCAAATTTTAAAATGCCACCCAAACTTCCTTAAAAAAAAGACCAAAACATTTGAAAATTTGAGATTTTTGACAATAAGTAGCAAAAATCGATATTTTTTTTCTGAAACTTGCAGCATAGTCTTAGAGGAAATTTGAGGTCTAAAATGGTACTCCTAAGGAAAATAATAGTTAAATTAATAAACTAATATTTATTAATTTTGGAGGAAGAAAGAAAAAAACTATTCTTTTTCATATTTTCGACATATCTCCAGTAATTTTACTCAAATTTTGAGAGGGAGCACTCGTTGGATGCAGATTTAAATTCCACATCCAACGATTACCCACACTGCATACTTTTGATGGACCCCATTGCCCAAAAAACAAGAAATACTTGAAAATTGCGATGATGACATCACGTTTTTTCAGGGATTTCTTGTTTTTGGGGCAGCAAGGTCCGTCAAAGGTATGTAGTGACATCATCATCATGTTTTTTAGGTATTTCTTATTTTTGGGGCAGTGGGTTTTGTAAAAAGTATTCAGTGTGGGTACTCGTTGGATGCGGAATTTAAATCCGCATCCAATAAGTGCTCCTGCTCGAAATTTGAGTAAAAATATAAGGAGATATGTTAAAACTATGAACAAAAAAGTAGTTTTTTTATGACAAATATGTCAAATCAACCATTATGGTTGACTCATTTTATTAAAATTCTATTGGTTCTTGAATTCCAACTCATCAAGAAATTATGGTTGGCTCGTTTTCTTATATGATGGCACGTTTTCTTATAAGGCTCATTTTAGACCTCAAATTTCCTTTAATGATAAAAACCGTCAATCTGTTGTAGTAAAACTCATCGAGATGCGTCGCAACACTCTGGTGTAAATCAATCTAAACCACTGAAATCCTTTGTTTAAACTACCAAACTTCTTCTAACTCGTTGTTCTAACCCCGTGGTCACCCAAATTTAAAAAGGGAAGGCTTATTTTCCTATAAATAACATTTTTCTCCTCCCTTCAAAAACATCATTATACCATTCTATTTGCGAATTCAACCGTGCGCATGAAGCCACCTAGAAGAAGTGGAAAAAAGGACAAGCCTCAGTCTTCACCTCTCCTTCTTCCACACATGTTGTCGATTTTTCCAAGTTAGTACCCCATCCATACTTGATTCATCTTTTGTGCACCATTATTTTTGCAAGTATGAAGGACTCAATTCAGAGGACATAAGATGGTCTTTGCGATCAAAAGTTTTAACTTCATATGGATTCATACCTGATTGATACAATACGTATTATCCCGGAGGCAGCACCCATACATGTGTGTTGTTAAGCATTGTGGGCACAAAAACACACATGTTATTATAAGATAAGAAAATTTGTGAAGAGTCAGTCCATGGTTCCTTTATACAAAAACCCAAAAAACGAAACAATTCCATGCGCATAATAAAACCTGGAGGAAGGCACATGTTAAAACAACTTAAATCAGAAATATGGTTTTATTTTTCGTAGCTGCAGGAAAATAAAATTTAGTAGCTGCAAAATTGAAATGATAACAGAGTACCTACAAAATCCATGATTTGAGAATTTCTCTATAAACTATGATCAATTAAAAAATGATAATACAAAGAGATAAAATACGAAACATTTACATGAACCTTTCCTTCGAAATAGTCGACCCTTAAATTAAATAACTGATTTAAAGATATGAACTGAATGATAGTTGAAAACTATAGGAAACGATTTTCAAGACAATCCATAACAACAAAAATTACAAAACTAATAACTGAAACTTCTATTTTATAGGGGAGGGGAGTGAGCTAATCTCTCGACCATTTGCACCTGGTCCCACCGGGTGCCGTCGAGAGATGACTCACAATGTTTACTTCTTCCTCTCCTCGAGACGAAAAACTTACTCCGGTGCGCGCGCCGAGATGATGACCTTCCTCCTACTTCGACCAGACCAGACCAGGCCAGACGAGACCTCACTTCGGCTAGAAGACTGACTGCACCCCGCCGTCGACGGAAAACACCAGTGCTCAGTAGGGGTCCCTCATGTCGTCCCTGTCAATGACCCAACTGCACTCTATCCATACAGTTAATGCAATGCATGGCTTTTCAAATTTTTTGATTTAGTATCGCGCCTAGCTTCCTTCCCGCGTCCTGTGAATTCCCACCATCGCCTCCCCCGTGTCCTACCAACTCCGATCCATCAGCCTGCAACAGATCAGAGTTCTCTAATATATCACCAGTATGGTCTCTAAATTCCTCAGCAGTTCCATGGGGATATCACCAATCAGATTGTTTACTGAAAGATCAATGTAGTTAAGGTCATTTAGACCATAGTAGCATAATTCGAGTACGAAAATGATTAGATACAGAAAAAATAAGTAACAAAAAAATTAGTACGGGAAAATACAGAATTAGGTTAGGTTGCTTACAGATTAAAAAAACGTATCTTACATAAACGATTCAATATTTATATGCATTATTGGAAGTTGATGGCTATTTTTCACTCATGGACAATTTTGTCTATCAAATATATTCTATATTTTATACTTCCGGTCACAATAAAATAAAGAAAAACATTAAAAGTGTATATAGTCTGAATTTTTTTCCAAATTCCTACCTTGTTTCATGTAACATTTATTTTTCATTAAAAACAACTTGAAATATAGATCTATCACATTTAAATCTAATAATCTATTTGTACTTTTAATTATAAAATATTAAATAATTAAAATACTCAAAATAAATTATAAAACAATAAAACCAATTTCTATCAATATGTTCCAAAAATATTATAATAACTAAAATCTAATATTATAGCTAGTTACTAAACTTTATATTTATATTATAAAATAAACATAATATAAAAACTAATCTAATATTTGATATTTAGAACTAAAATATAAAACAGAATATATATTTTAAAATTTAAAGCTTTCAACTTTTAAAATATAAAACTAACACTAAATAGACTATTTAACTGTGCCTAAAAATTAAAAATAAAACAATAAAATTTAAACAATTCTTATCTTATAATATGTGCAAAAAAATGTCGGCAAATTTATCGCATCCGTATTATCCTAAATATTCGACAGTTTTCGGAACTCCCTTGGAGTCCAATGCGGCGGAATTATGCTACTATAATTCAGATTACCAACTGCAGAAGGAATGTGGCCAATTAAAAAGTCTTGCCAATTATCCAATACTCTTATATTCTCAAGGTTGAAATTTCTACACGAATTGTTATATTAAGATCGCATGCAGATAGATTCAAATATTCAAGTTATTGCAGAGAACTTATGTTTGAAAAATGTTTCATGTAGAAATTGTTATTTACCATATTCAGATGTTGTAAAGATATTAAGTTGATCGAATTCACGGGGATTCTTCCATTGTATCTATGGGAAGACATATCTCAAAAATTCAAACCATGCCAGTGAAAGAACCCTTGTAATATCTGCCCTACAGACAAATTTTTTTTTACATCAAGATCTCTCAGAGTGGACCCTAAAACCATGGGCAGGTTTCCTGATAAACTGTTCATGCTTAGTCTAAATACCGATATATCAGGAAGATCCCACAAGTCGGGATTTATATGCGCACTGAATGCATTTTTGTTGAGGTACTATCTCCAAAGAAGTTATATTAGACAATGGATACAGAGGACATGTAAAATGATTGCTTTAGATATTCGGAAGGGATATAGATGGTACTTGGGAAAAATTAAAATCCTTGATTTGGCCTACCAGTTGATTTTCGACAAGACTCAAAGTCATAATATTTGGAAGAATCCTATCTGTCAACTGTTTAGAGGAAATATCCAACAGAACAAGGGATTCCAAAGAAAATATTTCTTAAGGAATGCTACCACTAAACAAGTTATGGCTGAGATTCAGAGAATGAAGAATTGTTACAGACCCAAGAGCCTGCGGAATAGAACCCAAAAGCCTATTTTGTGACAAATCAAGCCTTGATAGTACACCAGTATTGCCCATGTTGTTTGACAGAGCTCCCGAAAGATTGTTGTTTCATAGGATGAAGTGTTTTAGGTTAGACAATCCCTAGATGTCTGATGCAAGCTCTGTGATAAAGTTGTTATCCAAGTCCAGAAAATCAAGATTCATCAATTTTCCTAAGGAGTTCTCTAGGACGGGACCAGTAAGCCCATCTCCTGTAAAAGTCAAATTCATATATGAACCTGTTGAATGTCACAACCAACTCCTAGCCATGGGCACACTGGTGATGCAAAATTATAGGTCCCTGATTTGACTCCAGATGCATGCAGGAAACTTTGAAGGTAGTCACTTTCTGTATTGAACTGGTGAGAAAGGATAATGTTCTACTGGTAGAAGGATTGTTCAATATCAAGCTTTTGAATTGATTCCGAGCAACTATGATGAGAGACAAGGATTAATCCAATGCAAATATGTTGTAAATTAAGATGTATAACTTCATTGCAAGAAAATGTTATCTCCCATACATCGTTGTACTTGGTAGTGTCATTGACCGACTTCAATATAACCAATCCTTTCCTTGTGTGGAATGAATTGTTCTTGCCATTTTAGAATTTTTCAATATGAACAACTGGTTTATGTAAAATTACTAATATTAATGTTCAAAGTCTTTTCTGTTTTTTTTTGGAAAAGTTAAAAAAAAAGTTTGATTTATAGAGTAAGATAAGTTAAAACAGTGCCTTACTTTTTTTTTTGTTTAATCTTGGTTAAGATGATGAACTATTATTGCTTATTGTAGTTTAGCCAATATTGAAATTTACGGTTGTTCCATTATGACATCAAATGTGAATATGTGTGCAATGAAAACTACATCATTCAAAATATAGTATATGCCTATTTTTATATGGTAATGATAGTTGTTGGTTACAGCCAAAAGAAGTGTGTTTTTACTTAAGTGGATTAGAATTTTTAAACTTCATATTAGTATGTGTGCTAAATTTGAAGCGATCTATTGCAATGTAAACGAAATTCATAGCTTCTACTATCTTAAAATTCAATCGCTCTTGTGATAAAATTTATTTACTGATAGTTTCACATAGTCACAAAACTTATCTGCAAATAATCTTAAGCAACCTAACAAGTGTAATTGAAATTTCTCTTGATATTTGGAAAAGTAATCTTGTTAAAAACCAAATCCAAATTACTTTGTAGGCATTAAACAATTTGTAATGCTACCCAAAACATGTAATTCAAGCGAGACATCTCAAAATCTTGGATCCATTCTTTTAATATTGACTAAACCTTACATGTCATACAAAACACCCTTTATGGAGTTCACCATTTATTACTATTCTTCCATGGTTTCATCTTTTATTCAAACTATTCTTTTCAGCTGCACAAAAATACATAAATTGTTACTATTAACCTGCACAACCATCTTCCCTCTAGAAGGTCAAACATAACGAATATAATCCATATTGCAACAAAATACTAATGAATTACAAAAGAAAGAAATGCCTTCTATAACTATTAATCATATTTCAATAATAAAGCTGATTTTTATGCCTTGTGGATTTTGATGAGAGCAGGAATTGGAAAAGGTGTTAGCCGGTTGCAGGTCCTAGCCAATTCAAATATCCTAATGGATTGGGCTAATAGCAATTATCAAATTTCAAATTTGGCTTTAAATCTTATAATGGAAAGGGCTAATAGCATTTATCAAATTTCAAATTTGGCTTTAAATCTTATAGTAGAAAATTTGAAGAAACCTCCTATGCCCACATTTACAAGGAATCCAATACAAAGGAATATCTACTTTTGAAAGAAATTATTTTATTTATAGGAATGCACATTGTGTGAGAAAGAATTCATGGAAAAATCTCTTTTTTATATCTGAATCTATTAAGTGCTTTCTTAATAAAAAAGAACTTTTTAAAAAATTGAGCAGGTTATATATACGTTCAAGACTCCTTCTCTAATTGAGCATTTGGCTTACATGTATTTGAGAATGACACAAAATTTAAAAATAATAGCTTTAGAAAGTACAAATTAGATGGTTGTTTTTCTTCAATCTTGTTTTTTTTGTAAGTTGTCCTGAGAAATAAACCCTTGGGTTGGGGTTTCATTGCACAATAAGGAATTCCTTCAGCTTAGTTGCTAGGTTGAGGGGGTATATGTTCTGCCAAACTTCCCCATTATTTGCACTTAGACTCATTTCCTTTTTCATGCCAATCTTGTTGGGGAAACCCAACACAAATGAACCCTAGTGGGCAACTTAATACACCATCAACCTCATGAGTGAACCAATGCCCCTTTGGTTTTTCTTTAGGGTTTTAAGTGAAAGTGTGATTTTAAATGCAGAAACTTATTATATTTGCAATGCAAGCAATTAATATTTCATCAACTCTTTGTTCATGGTGATTCTTGTACCCATTAGGTAACTGTATTTTTTTCTTAAATCATAAACACTTTTTCCAAGGTTCTGATATGTTTTATGTTTTTTGGTTTCTATTAAAACTTGGAAATGTAGAAGCTAGAATGATCTCATCTCTGTATGTGAAAATTTTATATAACCATTTCGATGAGTACTTGCCATGGAAGCTGCCTATCTAGTGCAATAAGAACAACACTGGTCTATATTTTCTAATTTGTATGATCATGTTTCTCTATCAGTAATGTGTTTGAGTTTCCAAATCCACAAGATGAATCCTTGCCTTAGATGCATATGCATATATATTTCACTTGATATTGAATACCTTTTCTATAGGCCTGACTACCTCTTCTCTATAGCCCTGACTTCCTCTTCTTTGGACTCTATTGTCATGTTCCCCAATAAGGAATCTCAATCACAAGATCAACAACCTTTTATTCATATAGTACACTAGATCCCTTGCTCAAAATGTCATCATCACTTACCAACGTTGCAAGTGCATGAACTGCAGCACCAGCAAGCTTACCCTTGTGTTCTAGCAAATTTTTCACAAGTGCAGGTGCATCGGCCTTTACAAGAAAAAATGTAATCTTAATATCACAAGGGCC
Organism: Pseudotsuga menziesii; assembly: GCA_001517045.1. Lineage (NCBI taxonomy): Eukaryota > Viridiplantae > Streptophyta > Pinopsida > Pinales > Pinaceae > Pseudotsuga > Pseudotsuga menziesii. The sequence continues at coordinate 266,914 of LPNX010478354.1, read as the reverse complement.
TTTGTGCGCTCTACACACTGGAGATTTTGCAGAAATGCAACCCAAACACCCAGTGACTACAAATGCCATACTAAGGTGGAGACTTCTCAAAGATAGATTACTAATAGAAAAAGCTACTCTGGCTTTTCTTTTTTCTTTTTTATCCCTTTTTCCTACAAACATTATTACAGAGTGAACCAAACTCATGACTGTATGTTGCGTGTTCACGCTAGAAGGGTTAGTGAATCTGAAGTCCCATTCTTGATCACTTTTATAAGTGCTGGGAGTGCTTCAGACTCTATTAAAGTAGTTGAGTAAATTTGCCATCAGATGCTGGGAGGTTTCGTAATATGCCTCTTGTGACTGCTTGTACATCACCTTTAGAATCATCTTCAAGAAAAATTACAAAAGAAGGAAACTTATTTTTTTAAAGAAAATATGAGACCTCTTAATAATCCCCTTCTGAAAGAAAGCACAGTAATTTAATAACATATTTGCATATTTGTTTATCAGAACCTTCGACCAGGGGTAGAAGATTAGAAATTACATTTACTTTCCTAGAAATTTCCATGACAATTTGTCCATATAGTGCATAAACCATACCAAGAAGAGCATTTAAAATATGTCTGCGTATGGAAAAGAAACTAGAAGGGTTTTTTAGCTGCAGTGCAAGCAATTTGTGAATTATTGTTTCTAATTCTAGATGGACACCATTCCCATCCACAAGAACTTGAATTCCATCGTTACTCTCTAAAATTATTGTTGACGCTGTAATTTAGAAGGGAATATTGAAGGATATGAAATACCCATCTCCCAATGGATATGTGAAGCCATTATTTATCTTACATGCCTGGGATAGATGTAAAAATAAAATGCATGATGCATTGAGTAGCCTTCAAAAAGTTCACAACCAACGCATTTTTTTTCCTTATGCTTTCAACTATTCTTGCACTAATATTAGCAGCAAATCCTTCTTTCTCAAGATTTTCAAATATGAATTGGCATTCACCTTAGCCTTTGCTTCGGCTGCAACAACTGGATCTAAACACTCGACTGCAACAACTGGATATAAACACTCAACAGGATGATATGGTGAGGTCCATATTAAGGGGTTTTGATTCTCATATGCAAACAGAGACAAATTTTAATATGGTTTCGGGATCCTAAATAGAGACAATTTTTAAGATAAACTGTACAGTTTCACAAAAATATACCGTATTGGAGTAAATGTAACAAAATATTAGTTGGATATGCAGTTGAAAATTTCGTTCAACTATTTTTCTATCAAGCATACTGATTGAGCTTGAATAAGTACTCCGATCTGTTGCAGTCCCGTGGATGGGAGTTCGCAGGACGCAGGGTAGGAAGCAGTGGGAGTTCGTAGGACACAGGGAGGCGGATACTAGTTAACATTTTTGAAAATCCATGCATTAACTACATGGATATAAGCGTGCAGTTTGGTCGCTATCGGGGACGGCATGAGGGACCCACTACCAAGCACTGGTGTTTACCATCAACGGGGAGCATTCAACTGGCCTGACCTGCTGGAGTGGGGTATCGTCACTCCGGAGGACAAAGATTGTCGTCTATCTCGCCTCCGTCTCCAGGAGGAAGCAAACGTCGTGACTCGTGAGCATCTCTCGACGGCACTTGGTGGGACCCGGGTGCAAATGGTCGAGATATTAACCCACTCCACTCCTTTTCTAGTATTTGCATCAATTCAAACCTGTACAAGAATACTCCTTGTTGCTTCAATCAATTTCGTTCTAAGTTTCATGAGTTTAACTCTATTTGTTCTATTCACATAATACCATTTCCTTTCCTTTTAAATTAATATGACTCTCCGAGATTTCATTTTATCCCTTTTATTAAGATCGTGAGCAGCATAGGCCTTCAAATTTTCATTTTCTAATTTTAGACTCTGATTGAGAAATTCCATCTCTTTCACCTCATTCTCTAACCAACGAATTTTCTTTGATTGTCGATGTTCGAGAGATAAAATAGGGTTATTTTCAAACTCAAGAAAAGTATATTCATGATGTCTATTAGAGGATAAAATAAATTCTTGTTATGTTTTCTTTACATTATGTTCATAATTTTCTTGTTTATTTCTCATGTAAGAAGTGGAATAGTATGTAAACTATTGCTCAATTGGCTCATTTAAATTTTCTTCCTCATAATTGTTTGTTGGTTCGCCATAGGTTTCATCAAGATTAATCATATGTGAATATAATGTTTTTTTTGTTTCGATCATCTTCAGAAGGCAACTCTTTATCCATGCACCAAGTGATCCTTCAAGCAACAAAACACAGCTTTGGATTACTGGTTTCCACATAATGCTCTATTTTGACCTTATTAGCATTAGGTTTCGAAGAACATGGTAAACCTTAGGACTAAGAACTTGTTCACCTGAATCATTATGAATTGAAACCCTATAATTTGAGACTTCTGGTACTGAAACCCTATCTTCATTATTGAGATCCTTAGAATGATTAATTATAAGTGGCTCAATAAATTGGTTCTTAATAAAGAACTTGTCACAAGAATCATTCAATTCTTCCAACCTAGACTCAATGAGAATTTTAACCAAGCCATAATGAAATAAACTCCTATCAATATTTTTCTTGCCACTTTGAATAGAAATTGACATTATATTCAAACTAATCAAAAGATAAAACAGAATATTTATTGGATATTCTATAAACATCATAAGAAACGAGTACCTTCCCTCACACAGTATGTACCTTTGAATGACAAACAAAACCATGCGTCATTTCCTCCTAAAGAACTTGATGGTTATTCCCCTCCTAATGTTGACTTATTGGTTAGGTTTTTCAAGAAGTGTTTCCAGGAAACATTATTTAACCTACAACATTTGAACCACTTCTCACTGTGTTTAGGGAGCTCTGTATCTAGATATATGAATGCCTCAGAAAGGTGAAGTTTCAAGTCTCCAAATTGTTCCCTATAACCATCGAACGATAAAGCAAACACTTTAGTAACTGAGATATTGAAAACCTAAAATTTTCTTAAGAATTATACCCAACCTATATTCCAATAAAACTGCATATATCACTCATTGGGTTCAAGAAATTCATAACCATAGTATTTGAATCTAACCACATGAGCCATGACCCAAAACCAGGGTTTGAAAGCAGAGGATAATTTAACACTGCCTAGATACAACGGGGTAAAAACATGGGATGAAAAATCTAGGTCTTCTGGTCTCCAAGACCAAGTCCAAAAAATTGCTAGAAGGATATGCAAACCGTATGTATCAACCATATCAAAGTACACAAGTTTTAGAAGAAAATATTTATGATTATGGTTTCATCAGAATAGGGTCAAATTGGTTTCAAAACTTAGTTAAATAAATGATCAACAAAACTATTACACATAAATATCATCGTCATCATGCGATGAGGTCCCAAACATCAGTTATTGCCCTGAATCCCAAGTTGTGAAGTGAAAATACTGCTCCAGACTTCAATCTTGCATATAAAAACCCATCACTTCTTCTGCCCATAAGACAAGGGGCATTACCTTCTTGAACAACGCCTACCATCTCTTGGCAGGAGGCAGTGGCACCGCCTTTTCCTCTTATTCAAGGCGCGGTTCTTCCCTGTCACTACTCTGTCATAGTGGAAGAGAAGCGGTGCCCTTGGTAAAAAGTGAAAAGAGAGGTTTCCACGAAGCTTCTCGAAGGAAGGCTTCGTGGAACCCTTATCCCTACTCCTAAGGACCACTTGGACTTGAGATCCATCCTTTTGGGATCTCCTATCCACCTCACCCACCATTTTCTCAACCATCCCTATCCTCCCGAGGCCTATAAAAGCAGGATCATACCCCATGGTTGAGAGAGAGAAAAATTATGCTATTGCATTGACATTCTGACCTAAATCAGTAGGGTGAGCATAGGAGGATCAAGTTGGAGCTTTTGGGGACAAGGCATTGGCATGAGAAGGAGCATCACAACACTAAGGCGAAGGTTGTAACATTTCTTCTTTATTATTAATGCAAAGTTGGTTCCTTTCCCGTAATGTATGTTGTGTTATAATCATGTATTCTACTGTTGGATTCCTTAGTCACTGACATAGATTTGTGGATTATATTCTAGTGCTTTTGATCTTGTTTGCTGGTTTCATGTGATTATGCAAGTACGCCCATGAAAAGCCAACATCATAGGAAACAACTACACCACTCTATCAAAGGGACTCATTCCAAATCTCCACAACTTCTAGGAGAAGTCTTCCAACTTTGTTGTAACTCATTTGTTCTAGATTTGAACCATTAAGACTAGAGGAACAAATCTTGTCCACAAGAGGTGAATTTTTCCTAGCAACAAATCTGGCGACTCTGATGGAGAAGAGTTTTCAACACATCTGATCTTCTTTGGTCTTCAAACTCTTGTTTGAAATGCAAGCTCCAATCTTTCATTGATCAGATCTACTAGCTTGTCTAGTGACATCTTGGTTTGGTATTATCATATATGTTTAGATTTGAGTCATTCTTACCTTTTGTACTTCATATTCCTGTCAATTCATGATTTTAATGCCAGTATTACAGTAGCTAAATTTTTTTTTTCTCCATTGTTTTGTTTTTTGATTTCTATAAGACACCACGCATGCACAGTGGACATTAAGAGGTGCCACCACCTGTGCGCAGTATTCAGGAAGCAGTGCCACCGCTCTGTTGCAGTGGATGAGAAGCAGTACTGAGCCAGAACCGCTCTGCCACCAACCCTCAAGAAGCAGTGCCAGGTAGGTATTCTACTTGCTTGTCATTTCAAACTTTGGGATTTTTTTTCTTTCAGTTCTGAATGTTTGGGATTCTTTTTAGAGATCTAAGTAGTTAGATTCAAAATATGGATGTGGTAAATGCTTGTTTTGTTGAATTCAAAAGCTAGGTTACACTCATCATTTTGATTGCTTGTATGCTTGGTTTTAATTTTCAAAAGGAGTGCTTGGAAGTTTAGCTCAGTTAGATATCTTCTTGCTGCTTGATAAGACTGAAAAGGAAGACTTGCTTGCTGGTTTTTTTCTTTCATTTTTCGTTAAGTTTACGAAAGACTTCTTTTTTTTTTAAAGAAATTTTTTGTTGAGATTTGATTATAATTTTGCTTAAAGAATGAAGTATTGGGTTCCTGACTAGCCTCATAAGCTTTCAGATCTCCATATTCTTTTTTCTTTTTACACTCTTGTCTCATCAAAAGAAACAATATCATAGTTTTAAGTTAGATCTTTCCATTTTTGAAGAAAATTGAAAAAGTACTTAGTGTGCCCTTGAGTATTTTGTCTTTATTTTTAGGAAAAGAGATCTCACCCTATTTGCTTGCTTTCAAATATTAGATTAGAAGTGCCTTGCTTGTTCATATTCTCAGAAAGGTTTGTTTAGTTAGACTGTTTGGGAAAGTTTTTGGTTTTAAAACAAAATTGAAAAAGAAAATACTCTCTCCTTCCCGTAAGTAGGCATGCTTTGAATGGTAAAGTGAAAAAATTTGCATATCATAATTGCATGGTTTTACTTTTCTGTCATAACTCCATGCATTCACCTAGACATTCAACTTAAAATTAACGGTAGCTATAGGTTAAAAATCTTAATAACTTGAGTGATAGGTTAGAGATGTGTTTTGACATCGTAAAATGTAGGATTTGTCGTTTATTTCCTGCACTGCAACCCGGGACCTACGCGATTCTTCCATGTACCATCAGTATAAAGAATGACCTTTCACGTACCCTTGAGGTATATCAAAAGGTACTTCATGTACTCAATTGTATATCGGAAGGGCCCTTGTGAACAGTTGTGCATTAGACAACAATTCTACGTATTTTAACTCCCACGTACCTTGCGTATATCGGGAGGCCCTTCTAGGATTCCTAAGACCATCTGAGAAAATCCCTTTTGGTCGTCTTGTTGGTGCAATACACTGAGAACAACAACTGGGGAGATTACTACGCACGTGTCGTCCAAGTAGTCAGGTATTCAGGTGAGGGACGGTTGATCCTCCTCATTGTGTTTTACTGTTAGACCATACGGTATATAGAGAGTTGCAAAAAATTGACAATACTAGTGAGGAACTAGCTTATATCAGCCCCTCTTGTCATTTAAGCTTGCTTGTGGCCTGTAGTTTGTGTAGGAGAAGTTTTGTGTGATTTTTTCTAGTTTTGAAACCCTAGGTTAGGTTTTAGTGACCATACAATCTGGCTGAGTTTTAGTTGAGGAGATCCAGAAGAAACCAGGGATTACCACCCGACTTTCCTCCTCTCATAGGGGAGAGCCCATTGGAAGCCACAGATCAAGGAGAGGCAACTGACTCCCATGTGGAAGGAAGCACAGTTGTGGAAAGCAGAGAAAAATTCACTACTTATGTTAATCCCTTGGTCCAACAGCCTCCTACGACCAACACTTCCTTTCAATCCCCGAGGGAAGTTTATACTAATAGTCCTATTGAAATACAATATGGCCCCAATGCTCCTTTTTGGAGAATCTCTATGGGTCAAGCCCTTTCCGAATTTGGGGTTAGTAGACCTTCTTTTGATAATCCTTCACCAGGTGAGGATGAACATTGAAGGATCCAAGCATCTCTTGATCACGCTCACAATTTTCAAGAGAGAGTGGAAAGAACTATTCCCTCACCCGTACCTCACAAAGATCCTATGTCGGCTCTTTTACCTCATCTTTTGGATCCGTGGCCTTCTGGGCATCATTCACTTGCCAAGACTTTGGATCGTATTGATGATCTTCCAGTTCGTGGTGTGACTCCTCATAATTCAGGTCAAACCTCCAACCCTACAGTTTCAAATCCTAGGCCTATTTCTAGTCCTCCCATACCCTCTATAGCTGGGGGGCAATCCTCAGCTCAAATGGTATCAGTACATTCCAACACTGGGGGGAAACCCCCGGCGTGAGTTACGTTATCTGTTAGTGGAGTTTCTACTAGTGCTAAACAAACTTCTGTTGTAGGAAAACCCGTAGTGGTTGTTCCTCCCACCCACACCAAAATGGTAAAACCTCCTTCAAGTTGAGTCCAACCCTCAAAGGCACAACCTATAGTCAACCTACCTTCTTGGGGTTATGGTTACCTAGTGAATCAACTACCTATAGGAAACATGAACTATCAACCTACATATACAAGAACTATGTATCCTGGAATCCCTTACCCTGGAAACACATTTACACCATGGGAGAAACCTAATTGGTCCTACATGCCAACCATGGGAGGAATACCTATTCATACTGTTAGAGGTTCTGGAGGGCCACCTTATGGTGGCCCACCCTTTGGCGATCCACCAGGAAGAGGCCCACCTGGGGGAGGCCCACCTAACAGAGTTCCACCTTATGGATTACCACCATCAGGAGGACCACCACCCAGGGGCCCACCACCTAGAGGCCCACCTTTGGGAGGACCACCACCCAGAGGCCCACCTTCGAGAGGTCCACCTTCTAGGGGACCACCACCTGGGGGACCACCCCGAAGGCCCATCACCTGGGGGACTACCACCTCTAGGTGGCCCTCCTCCTAGAGGTCCACCCCCTTTCAGAGGCTCTTCAGGAGGATCATCTGCCTATCAACCAACCCAACAGCCTGTGTATCAGTCAACCTATGGTCCTATAGGTGTGCATATGTCTTATTAATACTACTAGTATGTTGAACCTAATAGATAACTTTTGTTCCTAGAAAATTTGAACTTGCCCCATTTTTCCAAGTTGATTAATGATCCCATTCAGCACAACCCTTCATGACCTGCTATTCCAGTCAAGTTACCATTAGACATTCCAAATTTTGATGGGAAGTAGGGAAATGATCCCAAAAATCATGTCATGACATTCCATCTGTGGTGTTCTTCCAACTCTTTAATGGGTGACTCTATTCGTTTGAGGCTCTTTCAACGCACTTTGACCAGTGCAACCACAAAATGGTACATTGAACTTCCACAACATTCGTTTGTGGAATTTAGTGCATTGGAAACCATTTTTCTCACACACTTTCAGCTACCTATTCGTTATGAAATGGGTATGGACCGTTTGACCTCACTCCGTCAAAATAATTCCACACATATATTAGACCATATACATGAGTGGAGAAGGTGGAGATGACTTATTAAATCTCCCATCCTGGAAAAACAATTAGCTGATTGGTTCATGAAATCCTTGTTGCCTCCCATTTTCGGAGATGTGGCTATGGGTGGTGTTGTTACTAAAGAGCAGGCTATCAGTCGCACTCAGTATCTGGACTTGGTATATTCCCAATCAGAAATTTGTATGACCTATTCCCTCAAGATCCTCGTCCCATCACGGACCCTACTAAACCACCCACAGAAACTCCCGTTTATGGGGTTGTCGGTTCAATCCAGCCCTCATCAACAACCAAACCTGCCAAGCAACAAAATGCTTATTCTACTACTCTTTCGAATCCTACGATTTTTGCTGAGGTGAATGATATCCAAAGTACCCAAACACTTAACAATAAGAAGAAAGGTAAAGGAAAAAATAAAAAACCTAGAAACCAACAAAAGAATCCCAAGGCTATGGCCACAGAGAATGATAATAAAGGAAAGAGAAAGGCCAAGTACCCTTGCTTGTTATGTGGTGGTGATCACTTCACGAAGGAGTTCCCTCGTCGTGAAGAGATTAGTAAATTTTTGAAGAGTAACCCAACACCAGTGGTGCTAACCTATCCCTTCCCATCTCAACAACAATTGAGAGATCATATGTCTAATCAAGGGACCTCCAGTTCTACAGAAGAAATCAGAATGATGTCCTCAGATACCATCAATTTAAATACTCGTAGTCATTCATATGACAAGCCAATATATAAGAAGGACGAAAATCCTTCTTCCGAGAAAGTTCCTTCTACTAGTTCCCCGCCATCTTCGTCTAATTTCCCTCTCGTCATCGAGAAACCTAATCTCAATTTGATTTTATGACCACCTAAGGATACCCTCAGGAAGGCTATTTTTAATCCCAATTCCTGAGCTGTACAATTATACAATGTTGTTGAATATTTGGCTCAGGCACCTTGTGTGATGTCTACCCTTGAGGTACTCCAAAGATGTCCAACACAACGTAAAAACCTGTTAATGGATTTGGGGGCATTAGACCCAGATAAAACCAACCTAATCCATTTCAATATGGAGAAGTATAAGTCCATATTACCTCACCAACTTGCATTTCAAATTGCCACTAGAGTAGTTGGAAGAAAGGTCCATAGGACCGTTCTAGATGAAGGATCTTCAACCTCAGTTTTGTCTGTATCCTGTTGGAGAGCCATTGGTTCTCCTGAACTTACAAAGTCACCTACGGACTTAAAAGCTTTTGATGGATGAGGTTTCCAGTCTCATGGTCTGTTAGCAGCCCTTTCAGTTAAGCTTGGGGGCAAGACTGTTTACATTAAGGTGGAAGTAGTTGATGCCCCGTTGGATTACAATATTCTATTGGGGAGAAACTGGTTTTATGCTATGACTAACGTCGCTTCGACAGTCTTTCGAACTCTCCAGTTTTCTCATTTGGGGAATATTGTAACTATCGATCAACTTGACTTTTGTTCATTAGATGTTGCTACTCCCACCGCGAATAACATCACTATGCTAGGTCAATCCCCTCCTCCTTATCAGTCAATTGGGGTAGGTATGCTGAAGGATTCATCCCTCATGGGAGTGTTTCCAGCCTCAGCTCCTCCTAGTACAGAAGTAGCGACCGTGAACATGATTTCCATGGCTGACCATAGTCCTAAAATAAAATATTTTGTTGAGTCATCCTCTCTTGGCCCTTATAAAGCACTTTACGATGTTTTGTAATCTGCTTCCGATGTTCATTCTTATGATCTTTATCTAGTGGCTTCGGATCCTTACCACCTGCCCTACTGGCTAGAACCATCCCTCCCTACTCTAGATTATCTCTCCTAGACTTTTGCTTTAGATGAGTCTATCATGGAGATCATGAGTACAGACGAACCCGTATGGGAAGATCGCCATCACCGATCTTATTTTCTTCCTAATTCCAGCTCGGTATATTTTGACCTTGTATCTCTTATTAGTACCGATATTTTCAATGATCCATAAATGGCTGTATTGTTGCAATACATAGATTTCAAAGGAAATATTTGCAACATCACTAAGACAACCTCAATTGACATATCAGTCAAGCCCAGAACTGTTGAGCACGTTCATGTAGGCCAGAACTACTCGACAGAGGAAACTGAAAGTTATAGAGCTCTTTTCAAATAATTATGTGATATTTTTTCCTGGACGTATGAGGAGATTCGTAGGATCGATCCATCAATTGTTGTACACGAGATTAGAACCCATCCCACGGAAAAATATGTCCAACAAAAATTACGTCAAGTCCATCCTAGGAAGGTTGCGCCTATTAAAGCTGAAGTGGAAAAACTTTTGAAGGATGAGTTTATTTATCCCGTACCCTTGACGGAATGGGTATATAATATTGTCCCTATGGCTAAGAAGCAGGGCACTGTTAGAGTCTGTATTGATTTTCGAGACTTAAATAAGGCTTTTCCTAAGGACAATTTCCCTACTCCACACATCGATGAGATCATCGATAATTGTGCTGGGAGTGTAATCTTTTCTTTCATGGATGGATTTTCTGGCTACAATCAGATAGAGATTCTTCCCACCAATCAGCATAAAATGAAATTCATTTTCCCATGGGAACCTTCGCATATCATAAGTTAACTTTTGGCCTTAAAAACGCCAAAGCTACATTCCAGCGAGCCATGTCCTATGCCTTTCAAGATATTAGTCACATCGTGGAGCCGTACCTTGACGACCTCCTAGCTCATTCACAGCAATGGGAGGACCATCCAGGGCACCTTAGAGACATTTTCCTTAGGTGTCATCATTATACTATTCAGCTGAATCCACACAAATGTGTCTTTTGTGTTGAGACTGGACGTATTCTTGGCTTTGTGGTTTCCAAAGATGGCATCCATATTGATCCTCTAAAAATTTCTGCTATCCTGGCCTTACCCACTCTAAAAAACATCACCAAGCTCCAAATTTTGCAAGGGAAGGAAAACTTTCTCATTGTTTCATATGCAACTTCACAAAGAAAACACATGGTTATATGCATCTCTTGAAGAAGGACACTCCTTTATTCTGGGATGACCAGGCCCAACGGTATTTTGATCATCTGAAGCACGCTCTGACCCATTCACCCATGATACACCCCCTAGATTATTCAAAATACTTTTTGTTGTATGTTGTTTCCTCCACTACAACCATTGGAATGGTTCTAGAGCAGGATAATCCCAATGCCCAAGAACATGTGATATATTAGCTGAGTAAGAGTCTCATTGACTCTGAAACCCGTTACTCGCATGTGGAGAAGTTAGCTCTGGCTACGGTCATGGTTATACAAAATTTTTGTCATTACATTATACTTCGTACCACAACTGTACTCGTAGATCAAATCCCCATGTACTACATTCTAACTCGTCGGATTCTTGGGGGAAAGTATTCCCATTGGATTTTTATCTTACAAGAATTTGATCTTGAGTTCGCTAAGGATACTTCGAAGTTGATGTGTGACCTTCCCTTCACGAAGTTGATGTGTGACCTTCCCTATTTTTTGACAGAAACTGAGCCCCAATGATTCATTCCCAGATAATTTTTTGTTCTTAATAAGCACAATTGATCCATAGTATGGAGATTTGATTATCTATCTCCAAACTCATAGATTTGATTTGAACAGGTTCTGAATGACTGCCACTCTGGAGCATGCGGCGATCATCTTTCTGGGATGGCTACAGCCCATAAAATCCTTTGTGCTGGGTATTTTTGCCCTTCAATCTTTAAATATTGTCATGAAGCGGTTAAGAAATGCCCACCCTGTCAACACTTTTATCCTGAAAAGCGCACCCACCCTGCTTCTTTACACCATGCCATTGCAATTGGCCCCTTTTCCAAGTAAGGTATTGATTTTATGCATTGTAAGTCTACCTCAGTCAAGGGGCATGGTTACATCATCGTAGCCATCGACTATTTCACAAAATGGGCCGAGGAAATGCCTACATATGCAAAGGATGGAAAGACTACCTACCTATTTTTATTCAACCATGTGAAATCTAGGTTTGGAGTCCCACAATCTATAGTCACTGACCACAGATCTCATTTATGGAATCAGATGATGGTTGAGTTAAGCGCTAAATTGGGTTTTCTCCATGAAAACTCAACTCTGTATTACCCATTGGCTAATGGTCAGGTCGAGGCCATTAACAAGGTTTTGAAAACTATGCTGCGTAGGATTGTTGGAGATCACAAATCCAACTGGAACTTGACTCTATTCTCCGCACTTTGGGATTATGGGACATCAGTAAAAACAACAACTGGTTTCACACCCTTTCAATTGGTCTATGGACTAGAAGTTGTCCTCCCTATCGAGTGTCAAATTTTGTCACTTAAAATTGCAGTAGAACTTCTCCCAAACACTTTCGCTGAGGAAGATATATTTTTGTACTTGACCAACCTTGATGAAAGTAGAAGAGATGTTTCCTTAGCTAACGAGGCACACAAAAAACGTGTCAAGACACAGTATGACAAATCTGTTCAACCTTGTGTTTTCAATGAAGGTGACTTAGTCCTGACTTATGATCAGAGACATGATAAACTAGGGAAGGGAAAGTTTGAATCTATGTGGTACGTTCCCTTTGTCGTTAGTAAGGTCTTAGATAAAGGGGCTTACGAGCTCGTAGACTATGACGGGATACCCTTCGAGAAACCTCACAATGGGTTTTACCTTAAGAAGTACTATGCTTAAGACATTTATGTATGGTACCTTGTATATATGTATATTTGAATTTCAGTGTGTTTTGGAATTTTCAATATGGTTTTGATTTTGATGTCCATATTGTTTATACCATTTTTTGGTTATGCATATTGGATGGATTTCTATGGTTTCGTTGATGGTGCATGTGGTCATACCTTGAACCTTGCTTCAGCGGCTTGGGTTGTTTATTACCTAGCTCATGACTTAGTCAGTTTAGGAGCGGTTTGTATTGGTCTGGCTACAAACAACATCGTCTAGTATCAGGCAGTGATAGGTTTACTAACTGAGGCTGCATTTGGGGACATTCATGATTTTGTATTATTTATGGACTCGCAGCTAGTGGTTTGTCGCCTAAACCACGTTTACACTATCAGGAACCCTACACTTCTCAGCCTCTTTCAGGGAATGCATTTGTTAGAAAGGTCTTTCGATTCCATCACTTACAGGCATATCCATAGGTCTGATAATACGATTGTTGCTTCATTAGTGAAGTACATTCTAGACTAGTATATCGCCCATTCATAACTTTTAAAAATAAAACATGGTCCATTGTAAAATAAAATAAATGGTAGAAGACATATGAAACTCAGGTANTATATATATATATATATATATATATATATATATATATATGTATGTATGTATGTATGTATGTATGTATGTATGTATGTATGTATGTATGTATGTATATAAAAAGTGTTTTTACAAAATTATGGTCACGAGACCTCATCTGAAGCACTCTGGCTTTCATGCATACAAAATGATACAAAAATCCTGAAGGTAGCAATATTTTAGGGATACATCATGTAGAACACATTAATGGTGCTCATGGTAGCACATAATAGCCCTTGCTACCCTACGTAGCAAGCAACTGAAGCATCCCAAAACTCCTGCAGTGTGTCTTTGAAACCTCCTAGGGAGGTCATCTATAGTAGCATCTGGGATATCTAGAGTCAATATATCCAGGTTCTCTTCTAGCTCGGTGAGCTCATCGTCACCTCTATGGACAAATAGAGCTCCTTCTCGCCTATCCATTCGGGAGGATCCCCCAGGCCTTGCATCACCAACATTTGCATGCAAACATTAGGTCTTGTTACCATCCGTAAAAATCATAAATCATAAAATATAAAACATAATCAACATATTGGGTATTGCTTCTTACCAATGTCACTCCACTGAGCTCCAGATGGCAGTGGTATATCGGGATCCCCTCGAAAGTTGGTCCCTGCATAGGCACAGTCCTCAATCATGAGGATCTAATCATTCAGCCAACGAAAGAAGGAAGCCTTAAATTTGACCTTCGCACCGCCACCTCTAGTGTGGACCATGATCTCCACCCACCGTAGCATGCGAAGGTATCTAGCTCTAAGCTCAGTGAATACCACCTAGGGTCTCAAGAGAGGTACCCTCTCAAAGAATAAGCATGCTAAAATGGTCCCATACCCAAACTATTTCAGCTCTCCTTGTCGACACTTCATCAACTGATCTTTGAACACAGACAACAATTCCTCGTCCCAGTTGAACACCGTGGGTTCCATGGAATCTAGGGCATACAACATATGTGCCTGGGATGCTTGGTGGGGCCCTTGGGTCCTAGCCAGCCTCTGTATAGTGAATAAAATGGTCTGAAGTGGTAGATCCCTCACAACCTTTATTGGGATATTCTTACCTAACATCTTTGTTCCTGGATATCAAGGGCGAAAAATAAGTTACTATGTGGTTATGTCCCCACCTCGAGATCCAGTCAAAGAGATAGGTGCTCCACGTCTAGACAACCCAGTCAAAAAATAAATATCCTCCACCTCCACAATAATAGTATGGGATTCCACCTCAAAATACTGATGTTATAGATTCCACATCCACAGGATGTACTCCAGTAATCGTACATGTGATAACATGCTAGGAATGTGGTAGAATTTTAAGAGGCCACAACCTCGTAAAGAAGCTATGGAAGCCGCATCTCTTGCAACACGGGCATCGTCGTCATCATGTTGCCTCTCCTTCCAAGTCACTATTTTTGAGCAAATGACCTGTCAGAAATGATTAATGAGGCATTTAGAAGCATATCCAACATTTAAAAACGCTTGAAACTTTTTATTTTGACTAGGGAATATATTTTTTGGGCACCATGGTCGGCACTGCATCTGTCCCCTTAGGACAAAGTGGTACCACTACCTATGTAAGCCTAAAAAAGCGCAGTTCTTATCGAGCACCGCTCTTCCTGTGAAGGCTAGAAGCGTTACCCGTGATGCATTTTTTAGGCTTGGAATTAAAGCCCCAAAACTCTACAAAAATGAAAAATGGAAACCATAGAAAGGAAATGGAGGCTTCTAGATATTACCTAGATCTGATGGCTCGAAAAACAGATGAGAAAATATCTGGATTCTTTGACTGGAATCTGCACACCAATTCTCCCAAAATGCTCTCCAAGACTTGCTAAATGGTAAATGAGTTGGTTTACTATTTACTTTGGTTTTTACAAAGGAATTTTAGGGGTTTATATTATTTTTAATGTTTTTTAAATCATTTTCATTAAAAATACCCTTTATCTAGTTTATAAAAGTCAATTTTAAATGACTAATGGCCTTTTGAAAAGTTTTGTAGGGATAAAAATGAATAGTATTGTCTATGGGGAAGTTCATTTTTTTATTTTTTTGTACTTCTGAAAAACAGAAAAAGGTCCTTGAGCATTCATTTTGACACTTTGATCATGCTCCCTAAACCTATTATCAAAGTTCCAATTCTTATTTCTGATTATTTTCAGGCTCGTAAAAACCATTCATCGTGGAAAGAAACCTAATGGAGTCTTCTTTAAACTCTTTTCAGACTCTCTAAATTTGAAAATATCGTCAAGCAAAATTGTCTTCTTCACGCTCGTAAAAGTACTTGAAGAGTCGTCTTTCCGATGGTAGTTTATCTCTTTTTTGGTTCGAATTCACTAGTTACAAAAAAGGACCCTTTGGAGTCTTCTTCCCTCTTCGTTCAGACTCTCTAAATATGAACGATACCGAGTTAACTTTCACTGGACTCATTAAACCAAACACTGAGAGACCCTCTTTTGGGAATGGACCCCTCCTTTCTCAAGTTCGTGAAACATATGAGAATGGACTTATCTTTGGACGAGCTACAACAAGTGTTTGTTACCCTCTTTGGACTCGTAAAAACAAAAAGAGGCACTCATCAATCATGATGGGGAAATAAAGGGAAGGGAAATACATTTCATTTTGAAATAATGGCAGTTGTTAGTTACCTTTGAACATGGCACTTTTCTTCATTTCATTCAATCAATTGGGTATTCAACTTGTCTCCTAGTCGATCCATTTTCATGAGTCATGTCACTCCTTTGAGTCTTTCAAAGAATGCATTGTCTATTGTCGCATTGTGCTCTGCCTCGTCAAGTCAATGTTGCCAAGTCTTTTGTCGTGCCACCCGATGTTCAAAGGGAAGTTGAAAGTTTACTTCTGTAATCAAAACCACCTTTGTGTCCGTACCTTTTGAGTCAGTCCTATGGTTACATCATCTACAACATTCCAGAACTTTGTTCTGAGTTTCGTGTCATTGATGTGGGATTCATCATGGCCCTCTTTCGATAAGACTGTTCTTGTCGAATTCATCTCATCATCCAAGAATTAGTCTTAGAAACAATTTAGTACCTTGAGGTCTGTATTCCTCAATGATAGATTCTCTCGCTCTCGACATAGGTTCACATCATTGGCATTTGATCGATAGATTCGAATCAGTGTTCGACATCAAATCATCTATTCACACTCAAGATATTGTACTAGGGTACCTTGGGAATCATTGACAGCAATGGTGATATCCGTCGCACTTGTTAACGGTTCACATCATTGATCGATAATCAAGTGGTTTCTACCATGTTCGACTTAAAATCATTATAATTACATGGATATAATCGTACTTTGTGGAAGACGAGAAAAAGACCCTAGTATATGTTAAAAGCACTCATAGCTTTCCCCCAGGTTGCGATGGGGTATTTTGTATAAGTCCCAGCATGGATCCACATTTGTATGGTCATGGTTGTGTTCAAATTTTTGTTCATCTGACATAGATCTATGGTGTATGTCTGGTAGCTATGTCCCTAGTTTGATTCCTCTATCACATGGATCTACGTTGTATTCTAGTAGCCATGTTTGTTAATCTCTCTCATGGATCTGCCTTGTATTGGTTTGCATCCATGATGAGGACACATTTGATCATGAGTCAAAAAGTATTTGTGTATTGTAGATGCTTAGTTGATAATGATCTCCGATCAAGTTGATTCTTGCCTCAAAGTGATAACTTGCTCTTTCAAAGCTCTCACCTATTGTATCCTTCTAGCCTCATGCTTTGGGGGGGATTCTGTTACACATAAATCTCATCATCATCATGTGATGAGGTCCCAAATATCAGTTATTTCCCTGGATCCCAAGCTGTGAAGTGAAAATACTGGCCCAGACTTCAATCTTGCATATAAAAACCCAACACCACTTCTGCCCTTAAGACAAGGGGCATTACCTTCTACAGCAACACCTACCATCTCTTGGTAGGAGGTGGTGCCACTGCCTTTTCCTCTTATTCAAGGCATGGTTCTCCCCTGTCACTGCTCTGTTATAGTGGAAGAGAAGAGGTGCCCTTGGTAAAAAGTGAAAAAGAGAGGTTTCCACGAAGATTCTTGAAGGAAGGATTTGTGGCACCCTTATCCCTACTCTTGAGGACCACCTGGACTCAAGATCCATCCTTTTGGGATCTCCTATCCCCCTCACCCACCATTTACTTAACCATCCCTTTCCTCCTAAGGCCTATAAAAGCAAGCTCATACCCCATGGTTGAGAGAGAGCAAAGTTATGATGTTGCATTGACATTCTGGCCTAAATCAGTAGGGTGAGCATAGGAGGAGCATGTTGGAGCTTTTGGGGACAAGGCATTGGCATGCAAAAGATCATCACGACACTAAGGCGAATGTTGTAATCTTTCTTCTTTATTATTAATGCAAAGTTGGTTCCTTTCCCGTAAAGTATGTTGTGTTATAATCATGTATTTTACTGTTGGATTCCTTAGTCACTGACATAGATTTGTGGATTATATTTTGGTGTTTTGGTCTTGTTTGTTGGTTTCATGTGATTATGCAGGTACGTCCGTGAAGATCCATCATCATAGGAAACAACTACACCACTTTATCAAAGGGACTCATTCCATATCTCCACAACTTCTAGGGGAAGTATTCCAACTCTGTTGTAACTCATTTGTTCTAGATTTGAACCATTCAGACTAGAGTAACAACTCTTGTCTACAAGAGGTGCATTTTTCCTAGCAACAAAAACATGAATCATTATATGACAATTTGGTTATGACAAATGTTAACCATCATAATTATAAGTGGTAGTGCAATGTATTAAAACAAAACTATCTTTAAATGTAAAATTGAAATGAAATATATTAAATAAAGGGGAATCTTCAAATAAATAGGATCATGATGATGCATTAACCCTTAACAATATTACACATCTTAAAATTAAGAGTAACATGCGTCCTCATAATCCAAACTTAACAATATGAAAACAAAAGAAATTATACATTTGAATTTAAATATAAAATGTCAAAATTCATAATGAATTGCACTAAATTTATGAGATGGAAAATAAATAATGATCTCTTGAACATTTATGTCATTATTGAAGTGAAAATTTTAGGAGCTACTGAAAACTTATAAAAAATGACAATACCAATTATTAACAAAATAAAAATTTAATTTCATGACTTATGTATGAAATTCAATAACAATCACCAAAAATTATTAATCATACAAGTAATGAGATAAAACAACAAATTATACGAAATAATGAACATCCAATAGCTTCCAAATATCATTGATAAATAATGATGATCAATTGTTTTCTAACCAACTTAGTTGTTCAATTATCTATTCTGAGAAAGTAAGTCATAAAACTCAAGAAATTGTAAATCAATATTGACTTTGTAATGAACCGTAACAAAATAATAATGAAGTCTAAGGAAACAATATCAAAATCTCTAGCTAACTAGATAAATCAAGTGTGAAAATGATAGCCTTTTAATAGAAGCATAACTTCATTCGATATGGAGATATAAACCTCTAAGAATATAAACAATATGAGCTAGCACATGCAAAATATCAGAAACTAAAATATGAAGAGAAAATCTAAAAAATGTATCGGAAGCAAGTTTTGGCCATTTTCAAAAAAATTTCAAAGGGGTTCCTTCATGAAATGAAAGCGATTTGTTAGGAGCCAACAAATGGTGACACATTGGATGAAACGGTTATATTTGGTAAACCAACATAAAAACTAACTGGGAGACAAAAAATTATATATATAAACATAAGATGAATTTCTAAGCTATAGTTACCACCATATGTTCATAAATTCATAAAAATGTTCTCATTGAACACTTCACCAGGATTCAATTCTCGCTATCTCATTCGGTTAAGGTGTGGGTCTGGTCAGCAGGGTGACCTGGGTTCAATCCCCTTAGGGGTGAGTTAGTTTGGAGGAGACATACAAAAATCCATCCATGTTAAGTGTTGGTGTGGCCCAGGACATGTGCGATCCTTGGGTTATTTTGATGGATTTGATGCCCCTAGGTTATGTTTTCTTAGCCAATGGTTGAAATGCATAGGCCTCAAGTGACAAGCATTTCCAACAAACAAAAAAAAACCAATTCATCAGGAAACTGACAGTTTACTTCTTCCAAACAAATCATGAGATCAAATAATCATTAAACTTAGTACCAAGAAAATTAATACAAGGTGTGACTAAGAACTAAAATATGTTATATGAGAAAAAATTTCTTATTTTCAACCCTCTTTGACCCAACACCTCTTCATTTCCAGCAAGCATCCATATCCCCGACGAATATTCCATGTATCTTATAAGTATTGACCCATTTCCAACGAGCGTCCATAGCCCTGACGTGTTTACTTATACTTCCCACATTATTTAGTACTAACAACTTCTATTTGATTGCCCTTTAAGATATATATATATATATATATATATATATATTATAAAATTAATGAGGGTAATGAAAGTGGGAAATTCAACAACCATGGCCACGCTATCAACATGCGTCCATAGCCTGGGTGAGTTTGCTTGGTGTTCCCATACAAACTAATGCCTTCAACTTCTCTTTTACAACTGCATATTTAAGAGTTGAATAAAGATAATTTCATATATATACATGCAATATATATATATATATATATATATATATATATAGCCTGGTGGGCTATCTCAAGTGGTTGAGTGTTGTAAGTTGTGAGCAAGTATCCCGTCCATCAACTATCTTAGGCATAATCCTTTTAAGGTGTAGTGGGTGGAGCATAGAAAAAGAAAAGTGTGAGAATCCTGAAATGAAATTGTTTCAGTGATAAAAGGATAAACTTATTGAACACAAAAGTTCCTCCATAGCTATGCATTCAGTCATGAATCATGAAACTCATTAAAATATTCTGAGTGATAAATATTTTTAGTTGGTGATAGGTACAAGAAAATAACTAGGCATACCAAGTTTTCCTCTTAATGGATGAAACTCATTTCATGAATAAATGGTATATGGATGATGGTTAAAAAAATCAAAGTCAAATTGTAAGTTATACAACAGATAAAATAAGCCCTCAGCAGAACACATATCACTTTAAGGACCAGACAAAAAACAAATCAATATCATATTTGAATTAAATTTTCTGTAAATTTCAATTGAGTGTAGTAACTATGTGTAATTTAATAAATATGGGATTTAAGAGAAATAAAAGTAAAAAAAAAATAGAAATTTATTTTGCTTACAAAACTAAAAATTGGAAAATTGGAAAGTTAACTATGAAAACCTAGAAATCCAATCAAAATGTAAAAAGGGGAAATAAAAACATAAATTTATGTACAACACCAATCTCCTCTTAGAGATTAGTGAAAGTATTTCTTCAAAACTTGACCATTTACTTGAAATGCTTCAAACTTCCCTTCCAAAGTCTACAAGTGAAATGTACTAAGACCATTTTTTGTAATAATAAATGGACCCGTCCATAAATGCTAAAACTTGGTGTGCTCCCCTTTGTCTTCATGATCCTTGTCCAACAAAAGCACTAAGCTCCCTATTTAAATTCCATATTGAAAGATTATCTCTCATCAAACCACCACTTAACAAGTTGTTGATTTTATATAGTTTCTCTATCCTCTTCTAATTATTTCATTAGAGTGTTAATTATTTAATCCATTGCAGGGAAAGCTATTTCTTAGAAAAACTGGGAGAACTGTAGTGAAGGTATAAAAAAATAAGGGGTAGAATATATTATTTTCCATAAAGTAGAGAAAAGGGAGAATTATCGATAAAAACCTTAGGAGTGAATCTATATGGCCACAAAGCGTTGGTAAAGCATTATGCCATTTTTTATGATTGTTGGCCACAGTCTTCTTCAAAATCATAATCAAGTTTTTGTTTGTTGATTCAATGATACCATTACCTTAAGGATAATAATTCTCTATATACCTGACTCTAATACCCTTTTCCATTGAAAATTGTGTTAAATCATTTGATTAAAAAAATGCATTGTCAAACATAAAGATTCTGGAATAACAAATCTAGTAATAATAAAATTTCCAAAAACAAATTACTTGATTGGTAACCACATGAAGAGGAATAACCTCAACCCACATAGTGAAATAATCAGTGATAGTGAGAATATATTTATGTTGTAAGGGTGAGGAAAGGTTAATTATAACGAAGGAAGCTGCGTTGGAGAGTTTGAAGGTCTCGACGTTTCGACCCCTACTCTGGGATCATCATCAGGAGAACTCGAAGCTTATGGTGAGAGATAAGTCGCCCAAAAAGTAAATTTATACTTGTTCTTTTGAAAAACTCGAAGAGGTCGGTTAGTAGTAGTTTATAAATAATTAAATTTAGAAGTTTTTGAGGTTTTAGGGTTTCCGACTTTACTTATTAATGTAATTATATAGAGAATAAAAATTATAATTGTAATTTTAAAATTATATAGAAGTTTAAAAAGGGTTTCAAACTAAAAAGAAGTTATAAGTTATAATTAAAATTTTATAATTAAAATTTATAATGTAATGAAATAATTAATCAATTGAAGCTTTTATTATAATTATAAAGTTTTAAATAATGAAAATTATCATTTTAATAAAGTTTTTAAATTTTTAATTATAGAATATAATTTTAAAATTTTTTGAATTAAAGATTTGAATTTTTAAATTTTTAAAAGTTAATTAAATTTTTATTAAAGGTTAATATTTTTAAGACAATTTTTAAAGTTAAATTTTAATTTTTAAAAGGTTGCTTAAAGTTTAATAGAAAATTTTGTTTGTCCAAGAACTAACAAAATTTTCTAGGAGGAAAATTTTGTTTTAAAGTTTTGATCAAATTTTTAATTTGTTAAGTTTATAATTAAAAAAATTTTAACTTCACTTTTTAAATTTTTAATTAAAATTTTNGTTTTGATCAAATTTTTAATTTGTTAAGTTTTTAATTAAAAAAATTTTAACTTCACTTTTTAAATTTTTAATTAAAAATTTTTAACTTCACTTTTAAATTTTTAATTAGGAGGGGGGTTTTAGGAAGAAACAAACCAAGGAACATCGGTTTAAGGTTTCAAATTTCTAAAATTAAGAGGAAACCTAATGGAGGGCTANGAAACAAACCAAGGAACATCGGTTTAAGGTTTCAAATTTCTAAAATTAAGAGGAAACCTAACGGAGGGCTAAACCGAGGAAGGCAAACTAACACCAAGGGGGAAACAAAAACCAAAAAAGGAAAGGCTTTAAGACGACACGAGGAGAAGCATTGGGGCCAATCAATATAATTGGTTTTCTTTAGTATGTAAGGAGTGGAGTAATGGTTTCCAAGAATCACTAATCTTGGCGCCATCATCTCTGTTGAGACAATTCTCATTGAGGTTAATCTCAATTTTCTCCCTAATTTTCCGTTTGACTAGGTTGTCTTCCCTTGCTATGACTTTTGCATTTTCGAGGCAAATGTGATGACCAGTCATGAACGCGTGTTCTGCAATGGCAGACTTTTTGTATCTATTATGTCTGAGGTCCTCGTTGTGTTCTTTGAGTCTCGTCTCCATTGAGCGACCGGTTTCACCTATATACAGTTGATTACAAGAGCAAGGAATGCAATAAATACCTTTGTAAGCTTTAGGTTCTATCGGGTCTTTGAGTGAGTCTACCAAGTTTCTAATGGTATTGGGGGGTGTGAAGACCACCTGGATTTTGTGCCTTTTTAGGGTTTTGGCTAGTTTGTCCGTGGTGCCTTTTATGTAAGGGAGAGAGACTTTGCTAATATTGGTGTCTTTATCATTGTCCTTTGTTTTGCATCCCCTAGGTTTAATTACAGAGGCCACTACCTTCCTAAATTGTTTTCCACTGTATCCATTGTCCTCAAAGACTCGCTCTAAATGGTTGATCTCATCTTTGATATGTTCTCTATCGGAGATTCTCAGAGCTCTGGTAACAAGGGTGTTGATTACTCCAATATTTTGAGGTGGGAAATGATGGGAATCGGCATGTAGATACCTATCGGTGTGAGTCTTTTTTCTATAAACTTGGTGAGAAATCGAACCGTCTTCTTTCCTTGAGATAAGGACATCGAGAAAAGGTAATTTATTGTTTTCCTCAATTTCCATGGTGAACTTGATGTTGTTGTTCTGGTTATTAAGGTGTACCAGAAACTGGTTTAGAGTATCCAGACCATGTGGCCACACCACATCGGTGTCATCTACATAACGTTTCCATCTTTTTGGTTTAAGGGGGAATCGATCAATAGCTCGTTTCTCGAACATCTCCATGTAAAGATTAGCAACTATTGGGGACAGAGGCGAACCCATCGCCACACCCTCTATTTGTTCATAAAACACTTGTTGGAATGTGAAGAAAGTAGATTTCAGGCACACCTCCACAAGTGTGGCTATGTCAGCATTGGTCAAGGCTCTTATGGTATCAATTGCTTCATCGACGGGGATTTTTGTGTAAAGGGAGACAACATCAAAGCTAACTAGGATGTCACCAAAACCTAAGGGTTCATCGCGTATTTCTTTCACCCAGCTAGTGGAATCTTTAACAAAGGAGTTTGTCTTTCCTACGAGGGGTTTTAAAAGATTTGCCAAGTATTTAGCTAGTTTATAGGTCGGAGAGCCAATGGTGTTCACAATTGGTCTAAGGGGAATGCCATTTTTATGTATCTTCGGAAGACCGTAGATTCTAGGGGCAATGCCTTCTTTGGGAAGAAGTTTCTTTTTCAGCGCTTCATCTAGTTTCGAGTTATTGATGGCATTGTAAACTTTTCTGTGAATTTTCTTGCTGGGGTCTTTGCTCAGTTGTCGATAGCTTCCACAGGCGAGATGTTCCAGCATCTTGTTATTGTAATCAGCTGTATTTAACACAACGGTGGCATTGCCCTTATCCGCCTTAACGATCTTGATATCCTGGTTATTTTTAAGCTTAAACAAGGCTGATTTTTCCTCTCTAGACAGGTTAGGTCTCGGAGGTTTCGCGTGCCTGAGAATCTTNCTGATGATGATCCCAGAGTAGGGGTCGAAACGTCGAGACCTTCAAACTCTCCAACGCAGCTTCCTTCGTTATAATTATTCGACTGCGTAATGACCACCTTTAAAAAGGTTAATTAGTCACACAATATCTAAACCCCACTTTTGAAACAGAACACCAACAGTGACAAGTTGTAAAGGGAATGCAGGCTTCTTAATTATTCCCGAAGATTTTTAGTAGACCTGAAATTTACGTACAAAATCATAAAAATCCCTAAATAAAGTGGGCCATTAGTACCCATCTCTAAGGATAATGTGAGCATAATTTTCGCTAACGAAATGACCACCTACAGGCCCAAAATTTAACTATGTCAATACTCTATCAGCCTCACCTTTTTCCAGACAACGAAACAAAACTCCACCAACTTTTTCTAGATAGGATATTATTTATCAATAGATAAGAGGAAAATTTTAAACTAAGGACCATATGTTAGAAAAAAATTGATATATGAATACCATGAATTTTCAATAGGAATATAAAATATTTCTTTATAAAAAATAAGATGTTCCTTTTCCCATCCCAAATCAATGGTAGGTATATGTGTATATTCAATACTTAATTTAGATAGAGCCTAACCTATAACAATATTTGAATGATTAATTTCAAGGTCATACTCTTGAAGAGAAGTCATCCAATGAGCTCTCTTCTCACCAAGGTCTTTCTGGACCAACATATTTCTACTATTGAAAAACATACAATAAATTTAGTTCTAGATTTAGAGAATATGGTCATAAATTTTTAACAACCTTAAAAACCAAAAAAGGCATGGTTATCCACTTCTAGGTAAGTCAATTATGCTCCCTTAAAACCATATCTCATGAAATAAATGAGCACCTCATTGTCCTCTTGATTTTTCTGTGTGAGGACAATTGCGTAAGATATGTCAGATGCAAATATGTATAGAATAAAGTATTTTGAAAAGTCTGGACTTGTAAGAGAAGGAGCTTCATTAATGGATTCTCTAATCTTAAGAGAAGGCTCATTTTCCTTTGCTCCCCAAGTAAGTTAAAATCTTTCTTAATCATATTTTGGAGGGATTTGAAAATCTATGAGAAACTAGGGACAAACGTCCTTACTAAGTTTATCTTACCTAAGAAATATTAAATAGAATTTTTAGAATTGGGATATATGATTTTAGATATAGATTTTGTTCTCTCCAAATCAATCACTATCCCACCTTTGTAAACTATAAAACCAAGAAATTTTCCTTTAGTAACAACAAAACTAGTCTTCTTTGGATTAAGGGAAACACCATATTTCCTACCGCTTTCAAATACCTTTTTGAGATGTGAAATATGGTCAAATATCCTTTTAAAAAGACAATTATATCTTCAAGATAAATAACAATCGATTGATTATTTAAACCATGAAAAAAAACATCCATTACTCTTTGAAAAGTGGCCCCAACATTTATTAGGCCAAAGGGAATTTTCCTATAACCATAAGTTTCCCAAGATGTTCTAAATGTGGTCATAATTGGTTCACATGAGAGACAAGAATTTCATTATAACCCAAAAATCCATATAACAGAGACAAGATCTCGGATCCAGAAACACGTCGGAGAATCTTCTTGATAGGTGGGATGAGATAATAATCCTTTTTCTAATTCCCTATTCAATTTTAGGAAATCAACACAGAGTTGAATATCCCCATTCATTTTCCTAACATGAACTAAGTTCGCTACCCACTAGGCATAATGAACATGAAAATAATTCTTGTAGATAAAAGTTTATTAAGTTCCTTCTTGATTTTAGACTCAAGGTTGGGGTGAAATTTCCTAAGTTTTTATTGAAAGGGATTGGATTGTGGTTTCATTGGAATCACATGTTGCATGATCATCGAATCAAAACTCCTAAGATATTCATATGTCCAAGTGAACATGTCCTTGTATTCCTTGAATAGTTTGATAAAATATGTCCTTTCTTCTAGTGAACAACCAGTCCCTAAGTTTATATTATAGGGGTTACTTTATGGTCCTCGGTTAATAATTTCAAATTTCATGCATGAAATATTGGTATTAAAGTTTTTCACCCATTTAAACTTATCAAGTAGATCGTATAATTTTTCTAATCTAAGAACGGATTTAGGGATAGAATTTACTAGTTTAAAGGGATATTCAATAAACGATTTTCATGAATTACCAAAAAATTATGAATATCTTCATCATGAGTAATTTCATCAATTGTCATATCCTAGAAAGTATCCTCCATGGTCAAAAAGTTAATTATATGTTGATCATAATCAAACACTCACTAGTTAGTAACATTGTGAGGAATTGATAGTCTAAAAATTAACTCAATGAAAAATGAATTGTAAAAGAAACCTTTAGTAGAAATTAACTTGGATGCAACATTTTCCAATAAATCAGCTTCCAAATTTTGTGATCTAGGAATGGAATTAATACTAAAAGCCTCAAATAATGAAATTAGACTCCATACCTAATATTGGTAATATTTTAGATGACCATAAATGCAACGAATCAAGCCATGTACCTCTCTTACTATGATTTTTGAATCACCGTAAATTGTTATTAATTTAACGTCAATATATATAGCATTTTCAACCCCTCGATAAGGGCTTCATCCTATGCAATGTTATTCTTACAATCAAATTCTAACTTACATGCTATAAAACTTTTATTACCTTGTGTATTTAAGAGTAAACAACTGACACTAGTGCCTTCTTTAGATTTAGACCCATCGAAGTATAAAGACCAAGATCCACTACCTAAATTGAAACTTACAAAATTTAAATTATGGAAAGGAGGTGCCATAGCATGAGTACAATGCAATATTCTATACTATTTTCCTGAGTTTATAAATGATGAATTTTTTGCATTAAAATTCCCAAGAAATGCATCAAAGCCATAATTTCTGAAAATGGAATCAGTAAACATTATTGGCTCGTTAGGATCATCTAATTTTGTGACCGTATATTTCATATATCTTTCTCTATTAACCTTAATCTGATTTGATCGACCATTATGGGGAAGCCAAGGATGTCACCAATCTATGGAGAAATAGCCATTCAAATTATGAGACCAATCTCAACTCAAAATCATACTATAAGCTTCAGGAATATATGCTACAACTATATCAATGATCTAATGTACTTTTCGATTAGAAGACAACGTAATAAAAACACCCTTCAGTGTGCCCAAAACTTTGACATTAGAACGATCTAACTATATTATTTGTGTCTAAGATGTTATAAATTTAGCATTAAGTTTCTTGAAAACTGAGTAACAAATCACATTGGATGATGCTCATGAATCTACCGTACAGTTATGAACATTCCTGTTAAATATTTTATAAGTGAGGAGAAAATGAGTACTAGAACCATATTTCTTTCCAATTAAAACATCCTTATCAATATATTTTTTTCTATTTCTATTCATATTCACAGAAGTTCTACCAGGGTTGGTATTGTCACTACCTGCAATAGCTTT
Source organism: Pseudotsuga menziesii (assembly GCA_001517045.1). NCBI lineage: Eukaryota > Viridiplantae > Streptophyta > Pinopsida > Pinales > Pinaceae > Pseudotsuga > Pseudotsuga menziesii. Next base: position 239,107 of record LPNX010478354.1, on the reverse strand, counting down.
ACCAGAATTTAAACTAACTCTATTTGGAATATTTCCATTTTTCCTTGTTGGATTTTGAGGTAAATTTGGAATATATTTCCCTAGGATTGGAAGAACTTTTAAAAGTTCAAAAACTAAGATATTATATTTGGTCCTCTTTGAATATTCAACCATATCATATTCCATATATGATTTTTAATCGGTTTTAGGTGCAGTTGGATGAGTTTTTGGATTGGAGTTAGTATTTTTTATTTGATTTGAAGTGGAGGGAAATTGCAAATCTACCAGACCCTTACTATGAGTGTTGTAAGAGTGATAATTAACACGAACTAATCTAATATTATATTCAACATTCTTATGATACATATCCCATAAATGACCAATAGTTGGAAAAGGTTCATCCTCACCATCATCATGTGTTTCTCCTCCTACTTGATCTTCTATATCCTCAAACTATTCTCTATCATTATTATAAGTTGGATATGGACCATCCATGAGATATTTAAGGACACTATATAATTCATTCACAATCAAACCTTCACTAGGAAGGGGTTGTTTATTTTCAGGAGGTTCCTATAAGGTATTTTGTAAAATAATCTATTTGATGGACCTTCTCCACAGTTCCTCTTGACACCAATAATTTCATTAGATAATGTTTTAATCCTTCACTACATATTTTCTATATCATTGGAATAATGATATTTTTTCTCTGGAGGTGGTTTAGGCACAAACTCAATTTTTCTACAAGGTGTAGATTTGACTACAAAATTGGTATTTTCTTTAAAACACATCATGTTTTTCTCAAATGTTTGGCTTCATCAATTGTTTCGGATAGAATAAGCTTCCTGATACTTTTAACAAACATGGCTATAGGAAAAGGTAAGGTTGAAGCATAAAATTTGATGGTTACATCTTCATCAAGCTATGAAGCTATGAGAATCTTATTTCTAAAAGTAAAAAATAGATGATTGAAATATTCAACCTTTTCCTTGTTACTCATTTTAATTATAGAATTCCCTATAACCAAAGAAGTTGGAGTTTTATCGTCATCGAATTTACTAAGAAAGGCTTCGCTGAATTTTTCCTAGTTTGTAATAGAAACTTGTGTAAGTGAAAAATACCATGTGGAGGCCTTCCCCTCAAAAGTAAAGGAAAAAGATGGAATATGACATATTCATATTGAACATTCATAGTTTGAACAACTAATATGAAGCTACTTACATGGCCATCTGATGATTATTTCCTATCAAGATCGAATTTGGGAAGCAAACTATCAAGGTTTTTAGGTAAGGATTATTGAGGATAGGTACTACGAAAGAACCTTACAATTACCGTCGTATATTGGAATTAACATTAAGTCTCCCTGCACAAGCCATACTATGCCTAGATGAATTCTCAAACAAATGATTTTTTGAATTGTTATATCCATATGAATCCTCATTAGAGGAACCGTGAGGACTATTAGCTAATGATTTTGGAGGATATGGCGGTTGACCAGTTCCACCAGAAGCAAGTAAACATCGTGAAATGTTAATTTCAGTCATTCCCCTAAGGATGTAATCTAAATGATAATTTGGATTTCCTATGATAGGTTTAGTGTGGAGACGAGATCACATAGGAAGACTGTGATCTATAGGTAGAATAGAAGTATGTTGTGTGTAATATCTTGTCAAAATGTGGCATGAATATTGAATATCCCTATCAACATATTCAAGTGTATAAAATGGATAGGGTCTATCATGCTCAACTACAACTCTAACAATATCTATAAAAGGTGTCAAAATAGTTTTAGATTGAATACCATTTGAAAGATGAGATCAAATTTGGGAAATTTTAGTCTTGGAAACTATATCTATAACAAGTTCGAAAAATGACTAGTTGAAGGGTGGGAGTTATGTTCACTAGACATTAGTTTTACCTAGACCCTCCTTCTAGTTCCATTTGTTGATGGTAATAAATGGTCACTCACCAACATCAAAGAAATAACCCGATCACGACTCTTAATATAGACCCTAAACTGTTTGGGATAGTTATTTTTTATGGGAGTATAGATCTCATTGCCTCTATAAAGATTGATCTCTATTGAAAGAGACAATTGATGTTTTGATTTTAACTATTTCCTAAATGCAACTAACTTTAATTAAATACAAGCTAGACTAAATGAAATTTTTAAATCTAATTTTAAATATTTCGGTAGCTACAGAAAAATAATTCAATAGCTACAGAAAATTCATTTAAATAAAAATGCTTTGTCTAAATCCTGTATTAGCTAAGAGTAGTTTACAATTAAACAATTGAACAAATTTGAATTATAAGTTAACTATGGTGTGATTATATTAAAGAGCAAATCTAAATCATAATCACAACACAATATAAAATTCATTGTATCCACAAAATAATAACCAAAATAATTATTATCATTTGAAAATATAGTTTTTAAACAAATTGGTTCAACAAGTAATCAATGGATTAAACATGTTTATCATCACACACCATCAAATATCATGATAACATAAAAATTAGCATAAGATAAAGAAAAATAAGACCATATGAGACTAAAAAACAACTTTAGATTATATCAATGTAAATAATTGTTCAATGGGTTCAATGATCCTTGAAACAAGTTCACTCGGAGTTGAAAATAATAATCATCTATATCTGACTTATTTTTATTATTTTATTCTATCCACCAACCATCCCAATGCTGGAGAAACAAGTCTAACTTTATACCAAAGAATAACTACAGCTTCTCATATCCTCAAGATTGAAGAGCGCGTTGCGCACCTAAAAATATAATTGCTACAAGACTCAATTAACTTAAGGATTATGACATGTTACACTTGTGATAATGCATTAAGAGACTCATAAATTGATAGACCCAATGGAGGAAATATTCCAATACATGTGTGCTTTAGTAAGCAACAATGAACATACATAATCAACATATTCCTGAACAAAATTGATAGTTGTCACATTTTTTTTTTCATAATTAAATGACTATCTCCAACATCATGATGAAGGAATATCCAACTAAAAGGTGTAATGAGATCTAGAATGAGAATTTAACTAACCAATTCCATGTGTGAAACCTAGAGGAATACACTTGTTAAAACAACTGAAATTGGAAATATGGTTTAAATTTAGTAGCTTCAAAATTGAAATTATAACAAAGTACCTATATAATATATGATTATGAAGGTTCTTTATAAAAGATGATCAAATTAAATTTCCTATGAGTTGTGTCAATTGAAACTTGTATAGGAATCCTCCTTCTTGTTATACTTAATTTAGTCCTAAGTTTCCCGAGTTTAACTTAGTTTGTTCTATTCTCATAATACCATTTCATTGCCTTTAGAATTAATAGGTCTCTCTAAGTTTTCATTTTATCCCTTTTCTTTAGATCCTGTGAAGCATTAGCCTTCGAATTTTTTTTTCTACTTTTACATAGTGATTGGGTAATTCTAGCTCTTTCACCTCATTCTCTAACCAATGAATTTTCTCTACTTATCTATGTTCGAGAGATAAAACAGGGTTATTCTCAAACTCAGGAAAAGTATGTTCATGATTTCTATTAGAGGATTGGTTAACATCTTCATGTGTTTTCTTTGCATTATGTTCAGAAGTTGATTATCTATCCCTCGTAGCAGAAGTGGAATCATAGGTAAAATATTGCTTAATTGGATCATTTAAATTTTCTTCCACATAACTATTTATTACTTCACCATCATATTCATCAAGATTAATGATATGTGAATCTAATATTTGTAGGTTTCGATCAACATTAGAAGGCAAGCAAGAAAAGAGAGAACCAGGGTTTTAAAGTGGAGAATAATTTAATACTTCCTAGATACAACAAGGGAAAAATATGGGATGAAAAATCCAAGTAGTTTGGTCTCCAAGACCAAGTCCAAAAAATATCTAGAAGGATATGCAAACCCATCATATCAACCACCTCATAATACACAAGTTTGATAAGAAATGATTTTTTTACTATGGTTTCATCAAAATAGGGTCAATTTGGTTTCAAATCTTAGTTAAATAAATGATCGACAAAACATGAATATGTTGACACAACCTCAGTCAATAGGGGTTCACTCTCCGTCGACACCCAAAACACAGTGATCTCCCTGAGCACCGACCCAGATAGGTTTTACCTCTTCCAACAACACCTAAGCAGATGAAGTCTCACCCGAGGCGTTTGAGGGAGGACTATTGGAACCAAGTTTCCACAGCATGGAGGAGGAATCAATGCATATACTGTTAACTCAGTGCAACATTACTTCTCATATCTAAACATTCAGGGTATACATTGAAATGATCATATTCATATTGTTATTCAGTGGATCAGATTCATGTACTTAGATTGCAGCAAATACACCGAAGTATAAACAGATCTACTAAGACAACATCATTCATAACAGAGAATCGTTGCATCATCCACAGATACACATCTGATTTGCATTCAGATCACAGAAAATAGGAAAACATAAAGATAGAAAAAGACACAATGTTTATTCCCAATATCCATCATGTCATATTAATCTTCACGACAAAACACAGATTCTCCAAAACAATTCTTCAATTCACATACACAGATCAAAGGATATCAGTTCATACAAGGATCATAGATGCTCCAAAATAGATCACAACAACCAAAAGATATCTCGACATTCACAATCCTCAACCAACATATCAACATTCACAATCCTAGATCTACTTATAGGCTTGCGCCTTTACATTGGTGGTCCACTTAAGCCAACTTCCTAAGTACTTGGACTAAAATCTACAAAATAATGACCATAATCCACCTGATGCGGTCCAAATATCCGAAATATGACCAAAATACATAAAAAATGGTTATTCCTCCTTGCGCTCCAACTTTCACCTTGTGCAACATCCGCGATGCTATGTAGCTAACTATTCTCAAAACCACCTGCCAACAGGTCCCCAACACAATCTTGTGGCTCACCCTCGATCCACGTCAGCTGGAAATGGTGTAATTGCCGATCTTCACCTTAAAGTCCTCGGACTGTTAGGTGATCTCGCTGACCTGCTCCTTGATCTTCTCAGTAATTTCTCGGCTTTCTCTTACTTCACGCTCCAACGGGTGCTCGACAATCTTTGCAGTGACATCTCCTCGGCCATCCTAAAATTCTTGTAGCACTAGAACTTCCTTTATTGAAATTTGCACTCCAACGTCTTGGAACTCATCCAATTGTGTAGTGTGTCACTACTAATGGTCCCTTGATTTCGCAACGTGCTCTTGTAACAACTTCATCTCTGATGCCTTTGTGATATGCATGACCATTGGAATCACTTTTAGCGATGTCTTCAATGTAGCTAATTGTCCTTCGACTTCTTGCAACTGCATTGTAATTTTCTCCAACTGCACATCCTGGACCACACTGCCCCAAAATTGTGTAGTCACATCAGTGACTCTTTTTGCTTCTTGCTCCATTTCCTCCAGCTACATTGTGAAGACCTCAATGGTGCTTTTACTTTCTGTAGCTTCCTCTGGTGGTGTTCCTAGATCCACTATTGTGTGTAGATCATCATTTTCGCACTTCAATTGTGCCATTACAACCCCAAGCCACTCTTCTTTTGCATCTGCGTCCAAGTCCACAGTGTTTTCCGACACTTGCTGACAAGCAACCAAAACTGCCTTCTCTAAGTGCACTCTACTATCACAGAGTTGCGCTTTCTCCATAATCAAGAAATCTTGATCCTTTTTCAGCTCCTCAATCTCCTTTACTTTCTCCTCATCCAACCAATATTACTCCTTCTTTAGTGCCTCAACCTCCTTCCATGATTCAACCTCTTTCTCCTGCGACCTCAAAAGGTGATCGCCCATTATGTGCTCCCTATCTGCCAACTCCTTGTTAGAATTTCATCATTAAGCTAGCATTATAATAGGATCTTTACTAAGAGAATAACAAGCACAACAATCAAACAGAAGAGACAATGAACACAGTGTTTATCCTTGGGGAAACCATAAATGGAGAAAACCCCGCAACTTCCTCAGAGATAGAATCAGAACCAAAACAGTAAAGGCCCCAAAACAGTAAGTGATCTCCCGACAGCAGTAATCTTCTTCTTATCTATCCCCAGTATCTTCTCCTTCCTCAAATATTCGCTACACTTGAGTGTGGATCAGTTGTGTGATAAATAGAGACTCCAGTTCTCTATTTATACTAATCTTGACATGACTAAAACCCTACCAGGGCCGACCTCTACTAGGAGAGTCTAATAACCCTAGTGCCCCGAAACTGCGGGGACTTTAACCCTTAGACAATCGGAGGGTTACTCACTATGACTTGACATGACTTGTTTACATTATTGATTCTCCCGATTGGAACATCGGGTCATGACAACATGACTCAATTACATTATAGATACATCTCGGATAAACATCGGGTTACAATACATAAGATACATAGATGAATACATTCCGAATTTACAAATACATCAACACTCCTGATTGGAAACCCTTAGCAACTGTACCAATGTCTGGGTTGACAGTTCATTAATGTCTAGTGAAATATCCTGAAATTGTTGAAGTGAGGAATTGACATCCTCATTGTTGGTCTTGATCGCATTCAATGAAATTTGAACTTTCCTAATTCGCTTACCACTGTTAATCGTCCCAACCTTCTGCAAAGTGGTTGCCTCCGGTACCCTGCTTAACACTGCATTAGTTAATGAATCAAGGCGATTTTTTACCTCACCAAATCCGTCGGTCACCTGGTTCTTCATCTGCTCTCATTTCGCATCAGTCGCTGTTGTAATGGCTATAATGACGCGGTTCAATTGATCTTCAGTCATTGGTGTTGTGATACTCATCGCACCCTGGTCCTGTCACTTCTTCGTTCTTAATTCTTTAAAATCTTGTTCTTCCTTTTGTTCCATGGGGGTCCGCGTTGACGCTTCATCTGGGTCATGGTCACTTGGTGGGTCTAGCACAAGATCTACCGATGCATCTTTTGGTGGACCTATCAACACTTCCTCGATATCAACATGTTCGTACCACTCCATGGGCCAATCAACAATAATGGATCCCAGGTCCGCGTTAGAAAGCTTGTATGTCATCAGCAACCACTACTTATCTGGATCTCTCCGCGCCTCCACATGAATGGAGTGTGGCCCAATCTCAAAATGGACAATACGTTGGAATTTTTTCACTTCCTCCTTTGACATTTGCGGAACCTTCATAGCTGTAGCATGCAGCACCTCCCAATATATTCAGAACTAGATTGCACAATCCTTAAGTCGATCAACTTCCTTCACATACCATAGGCTCTGGTAGCGTGCTCCCTTTCAAACCTTCGCTGCATCCACATCCATCCCTTGATAATATTTCGGCTCCATCCAAGCCACGAGCACAATCAAAATAAGCATCCAACTGTAGGTGAACGGTCACTTCCCCATCTAGACTTCTAGTGCATCATCCATCATCTGGTTCATTAAGAACAATGACCAGTTCATATGCACCCCTTGTGCACACTGCTCCGCACATGCGATTACCTATGAATTACATTGGTTGGGTCGGTTCATTCTGACTATCTTTCTAGCCAAAATTCTCTTTGCGATGCAAACAACCTGATCATTTATGCTGTCAACACGGTATGCTCGTCCGTCGTGCTGCAAGTTATATATGTTCTTCAATTTTGCGGCCAACTTCTTTTCATTGTATTTCCCCTTAAAATATTGTGATGGGTTGGGCCCCACCTTGGGAAGCCTTGTGATTTCTGAAATGAGTGCCACCGTGACTGCAACCAGCCGGTCCAACCACAAATTCTCGCCATGGAAGCACACCAAGAGTTGCTTCGTGAATGCATTCGCTTTTTTAAACCATGTTAGCACTAATTTAGTTTTGCTGCATTTGGTCTTATTGTCTTGAAAATTTTGAGTTTATATTGGTGATTTTGGCAGTTTCAAGTTTTCTCTTATTGGATGAATTATTAAATTATTTCTTGGTTTGCAAGAAGAGAGAATTTTAATGGTTATTTGAGCAAAAGGAAAATAATTTTATACCTTGCAAATATTTTTCATAAAACCTATAAACATTAGTTTTTATATATAAAATTTGTTTTTTTTTATATTAATGACCAAGTTTTATTTTTATATTGAAAAAGGAGGCTTATTTTTATAAAACATTTTTGGCTCTCAACACTAAGAGCCCTGAAATCAAATTTCAACACCAAGAGTCTATGATCGCATGGGCCCACACACCTGCCACATCAACAACAATCCAAGTTAGTAACACATCGAAGTCCAAGCACCAAGTCGTATTATATTTCTTGTTCCTTGACATGTAATGAAAACATTGGGTTTTATAAACAAGTCAAAGATCATTCGCTCAAAGAATGTGGGATAATTCTCATGGGTGTAAAAAATAAAAATAAAAACGCAGTTTCAAAATTCTAACACCAGATGCCAAAGAGGCTTGTGCAGCCGTCGTGAAAAATCCATGCATTTGCTGCCACAAATTGTATGGGGTTTACAGCTGTGGTTGACCATGTCCAAAATATACCCTCTCCAAATCATAAACTGCACTCAAAAAAATTTCACACTTGATTAATTAAAGAGTATGTCCGTGGTGAGGAATATTTAAACGCCTAAAGTTTTCTCAGCTAATTGTTGTGAAGAAGGGCGAGGATCTTCAAATCCCAGTTGGTGCAAGTGGATGATTTAGTGAAAATGTTTCTGACTTTAAAGGACTATATGTAAAATATGCTGATAAAGATATTATATCTGCTATGCATAGTGACACCTCTTCTAATCTTAAAGGCCCTGGAAGAAAATTGAAGGATGTTGCCGCGTCAAACAAACAAAATATATGTAAAGTATACAGTTTACAAACGTGAAGGAGCAATTTCGTTGAAACCCATATCCCAATGTATGCTTTCTTTGTTTCAACCACAAACACAATCTAAATCTTTTTGTTTTATTTATGCCTCTAGCCTTGTTAAAACAAATCAGTGAGAGATCCCTTTCTAGGAAGAAAGAGGCCAACTTTCTTTGTTAAAGTGGTCCTGTTGTTACCTTGGGATCTTACCTCCTATAGCCTGGGTATATTTTGAGTGCTAACAAATTGGCGTCATTGCCAGGGATCGAGAGTGCAAATATTCCCTGGGTATGAATGACAAATTTGCGTATTTGATTTTTGATGGTGACCAATAGTCAGACATAAAAAAGGTTGTGTATCTTTCACTTGGCAACTCCATCTTCAAAGAATCCAGTTTTCATAATTTCCTATGGAGACTCCACTATCAAAAGGTTTCAAAGTTTGAAGAGTTGATCTGGTTTCTTCATTAGTCAAGATGAGTTCTTTATCTGCAAGGTATGCTCCTATGAACCGTGCTCACATTCCCGGATTTCCAAATCGAATACCTAATGTAGATTTGAAAACATGTCTTCCAAAATTCAAAAATCAAAAGAGTGATGATGTTGCCCTTTATTTGATTAGATTTCCTATGCATATACATAAGCTGGGAGTTAAATTGCATGAGGATTATTTAACGAAAATGTTCATGGTCAGTTTAGAAGGAGATGCAAGGTCATGGTATGACGGATTACCATCAGAAATTTTATGTTCCCTTACCGATTTTCATATAGTATTTCATGAACATCTTAAAGACCAATACCCTTCCTTGTTGCTAGTTCAATATTGTTGCATGCACGTTAAATGTTTCATTGAATATTTGGAAAAAATGTATGGTGATGATGAGTTTATGGATGAAGAGCTTTTAGAAATCTTACATGAGAACCCATTTCAGAAAAAATAAATACAAAATAGCTTCCTCCACATTCAAGAAAATTCCCAGCAATTGATAATTTCTTCCTTGACTGAAAAAGACATTAGCAAAAATTAGGATTCAACCAACTACATTTCTTTTTCTAAGATAGATGATAATTTGCGGCATTCTTGTCAATATTTGTGTTACCAAGAAGGAAGTTGGGACAATCAATCTATTTTTTCCTTATATCATTCAACTTCTGAAATTTTGTTGCAAGAAGAGCCTTCCCGTTCCCAATCAGAAAATCCCTTTTTGCAACAGCAGTCTCTCCAAAGTTTCAATACTTCTGTCGGTGATTACATAGGGAATACTAATTCAAAAAAATCCCAGTCTTGTAGTCCTTCCACATGTTTCTTTTCTGAAATTGGAAGAAAAGAGGAGTCAGATGTTGAGTTAATGGTCAAAGAAGGACCTTTATGTATTTTTTAAACTCAAGTTTCACTTCAATATTTACATGAACATACAAATCCCTGTTTGCTTGTGGAAGATGAGAATGATGAACAACATTGCAATCAATCCCAACATATAGAAAAACCAGCAGTTTGCGATGATGAATTGAATCACGAAGAAAATGGGAAAGGTTCTCAAATGGATGTCTTTTTGTTTTTCTAACTAAGAAATTTTTTGTCAAGAATAAATATTTTTGCTTGATCCTATTGAAGAAAAGAATGATATTTCTACTAACACACATAAAGAGAATCAAGTTGTTAATTCTGAAATTTTAAATTAAGTTGAGAATGTCCCGCTTGGAATTGTCATGAGTTTTCCTTGCATGGTTCTTTTGAAGATCAGTTTGATAGTATGCAAGATAAGTTACATTTTGAGCATCCTTCTCATGGTAAGCAAATGACAGAATTTTTTGAAGGTTGTCATGTATTTTATGACCCAATAGCTGAATACATGGATAAATTTTTTAGTTGGGGTGGTTGGTTGTGTTTTCACGAAAACAATCAAATGCATTACCATTTTTTTTTGCCATTATGCTTTTATGTTCTGATTTCACTCAAGCATGATGAGAAAGTTTATCTATTGGATCAGTTACTTGATTGGATTCATTGGAAGTCAGAGTTTACTTGATTGGGCATTGGTGCTCGGTTAAGTAGGATAGGTAGGTGTGAATAAGATTAACATGGCGAGCATTTCATTCAGTAGTTTTCAGTTTGATTTCAGTTTCAGTTATAGTTTCAGTTTCAGTTAAGAGTTAAAGTTTTCATATTATAGTTGGTTTTCAGCCTTCAGAGTATGGACAAGCGACAATTTACAGGTTATATCTAGGGTTTTGTTTGCAGAACGGTTTCGGTGTCTAGTTATAGGTCAGAACAGGTTGAGGATTTCATAGAAAGATTGAGGGGAGCCCAATGGATTTGGCACTTGGTCTACAGGGTTCTTTGCTACCTCGCAGGGAGGATATCATCCCTAGTGGAGCCAGTTTGCAAGAAGAGGGAATTTTAATGGTTATTTGAGCAAAAGGAAAATAATTTTATACTTGATGCAGAGATTTTTCATAAAACCTATAAACATTGGTTTTTATATATAAAATTTGGTTTTGTTTATATTAATGACAAAAAAAGAAAATAATTTTATACGTGGTGCAAGATTTTTCATAAAACCTATAAACATTGGTTTTATATATAAAATTTGGTTTTGTTTATATTAATGGCCAAGTTTTATTATTGGATTGACAAAGGAGGTTTATTTTTAATATAAAATTTGGTTTTGTTTATATTAATGACCAAGTTTTATTATTGAATTGACAAAGGAGTTTTATTTTTAATATAAAGTTTATAGTAATGACCAACAATTTTATTATTGAATTGATAAAGGAGGTTTATTTTTAATATAAAATTTGGTTTGTTTATAGTATTATTGAATTGACAAAGGAGGTTTATTTTTAATTATTAATTATTTTTAATATAAAGTTAGGTTTGTTTATAGTAATGACCAAGTTTTATTATTAATATAAAATTTGGTTTGTTTATAGTGATGACCAAGTTTTATTATTAATAATTAGTAATTATTTTTAATATAAAGTTTGGTTTGTTTATAGTAATGACCAAGTTTTAATATTAATATAGAATTTGGTTTGTTAATAGTAATGACCAACAATTTTATTATTAAATTGACAAAGGAAAATTTGGTTGGTTTATAGTAATGACAAAGGAAAATTTGTTGGTTTTATTATTGACAACTTAGGAAAATTTGGTTTTATTATTGAATTGACAAAGGAAAATTTGGTTTGTTTATAGTAATGACAAAGGAAAATTTGTTGGTTTTATTATTGAAAAAGGAAAATTTGGTTTTATTATTGAATTGACAAAGGAAAATTTGGTTTATTTATAGTAATGACAAAGGAAAATTTGTTGGTTTTATTATTGACAAAGGAAAATTTGGTTTTATTATTGAATTGACAAAGGAAAATTTGGTTTGTTTATAGTAATGACAAAGGAAAATTTGGTTTTATTATTGAATTGACAAAGGAAAATTTGGTTGGTTTATAGTAATGACAAAGAAAAATTTGTTGGTTTTATTATTGACAAAGGAAAATTTGGTTGGTTTATAGTAATGACAAACGAAAATTTGGTTGGTTTATAGTAATGACAAAGGAAAATTTGTTGGTTTTATTATTGACAAAGGAAAATTTGGTTTTATTATTGAATTGACAAAGGAAAATTTGGTTTGTTTATAGTAATGACAAAGGAAAATTTGTTGGTTTTATTATTGAATTGACAAAGGAAAATTTAGTTTGTTTATAGTAATGACAAAAGAAAATTTGTTGGTTTTATTATTGAATTGACAAAGGAAAATTTGTTGGTTTTATTATTGAATTGACAAAGGAAAATTTGGTTTGTTTATAGTAATGACAAAGGAAAATTTGTTGGTTTTATTATTGAATTGACAAAGGAAAATTTGATTTGTTTATAGTAATGACAAAAGAAAATTTGTTGGTTTTATTATTGAATTGACAAAGGAAAATTTGGTTTGTTTATAGTAATGACCAAGTTTTATTATTGGTTTTATTATTGAATTGACAAAGGAAAATTTGGTTTGTTTATAGTAATGACAAAGGAAAATTTGTTGGTTTTATTATTGAATTGACAAAGGAAAATTTGTTGGTTTTATTATTGAATTGACAAAGGAAAATTTGGTAAATTTGGTTTGTTTATAGTAATGACGAAGTTTTTTTCCTCTTTGTCAATTTGGTTTGTTTATAGTAATGACGAAGTTTTTTTCCTTTGGTTTGTTTATAGTTTGGTTTGGTTTGTTTATAGTAATGACAAGTTTTTTCCCCTTTGGTTTGTTTATAGTTTGGTTTGGTTTGTTTATAGTAATGACAAGTTTTTTTCCCTTTTGTTTGTTTATAGTAATGACGAAGGAAGTTTTTTTCCTTTGGTTTGTTTATAGTTTGGTTTGGTTTGTTTATAGTAATGACAAGTTTTTTTCCCTTTGGTTTGTTTGTAGTAATGACGAAGTTTTTTTTCTCTTTGTCAATTTGGTTTGTTTATAGTAATGACGAAGTTTTTTTCCTTTGGTTTGTTTATAGTTTGGTTTGTTTTTTTCCTTTGGTTTGTTTATAGTAATGACGAAGTTTGTTTTTTTCCTTTGGTTTGGTTTGTTTATAGTAATGACAAGTTTTTTTCCCTTTGGTTTGTTTATAGTAATGACGAAGTATTTTTCCTTTGGTTTGTTTATAGTTTGGTTTGTTTTTTTCCTTTGGTTTGTTTATAGTAATGACCAAGTTTGGTTTGTTTATAGTTTGGTTTGGTTTGTTTATAGTAATGACAAGTTTTTTTCCCTTTGGTTTGTTTATAGTAATGACGAAGTTTTTTTCCTTTGGTTTGGTTTGTTTATAGTAATGACAAGTTTTTTTCCCTTTGGTTTGTTTATAGCAATGACGAAGTTTTTTTCCTCTTTGTCAATTAATTTGGTTTGTTTATAGCAATGGCAAAGTTTTTTTCCTTTGGTTTGTTTTTTGGTTTGTTTATAGTAATGACGAAGTTTTTTTCCTTTGGTTTGTTTATATTAATGACGAATTTTTTTTCCTTTGGTTTGTTTATAGTTTGGTTTGTTTTTTCCGTTTGGTTTGTTTATAGTAATGACAAAGTTTGTTTTTTCCTTTTGGTTTGGTTTGTTTATAGTTTGGTTTGGTTTGTTTATAGTAATGACAAGTTTTTTTCCCTTTGGTTTGTTTATAGCAATGACGAATTTTTTTTCCTCTTTGTCAATTTGGTTTGTTTATAGCAATGACAAAGTTTTTTTCCCTTTGGTTTATTTATAGCAATGACGAAGTTTTTTTCCTCTTTGTCAATTTGGTTTGTTTATAGCAATGACGAAGTTTTTTTCCTTTGGTTTGTTTATAGCAATGACAAAGTTTTTTTCCTCTTTGTCAATTTGGTTTGTTTATAGTAATGACGAAGTTTTTCCTTTGGTTTGTTTATAGCAATGACGAAGTTTTTTTCCTCTTTGTCAAACTGGTTTGTTTATAGTAATGACAAATTTTTTTTCCTTTGATTTGTTTATAGCAACGACGAAGTTTTTTTCCTCTTTGTCAAACTAGTTTTTTTTTTCCTTGGGTTTGTTTATAGCAATGACGAAGTTTTTATCCTCTTTGTCAAACTGGTTTGTTTATAGTAATGACGATTTTTTTTTCCTTTGGTTTGTTTATAGCAACGACAAAGTTTTTTTCCTCTTTGTCAAACTGGTTTTTTTTTCCTTTGGTTTGTTTATAGCAATGACGAAGTTTTTTTCCTCTTTGTCAAACTGGTTTGTTTATAGCAATGACGAAGTTTTTTTCCTTTGGTTTGTTTATAGTAATGACGATTTTTTTTTTCCTTTGGTTTGTTTATAGCAACGACAAAGTTTTTTCCTCTTTGTCAAACTGGTTTGTTTATAGCAATGACGAAGTTTTTTTCGTCTTTGTCAATTTGGTTTGTTTATAGCAATGACGAAGTTTTTTTCCTTTGGTTTGTTTATAGCAATGGCGAAGTTTTTTTCCTTTGGTTTTGTTTATAGCAATGACGAAGTTTTTTTCCTCTTTGTCAATTTGGTTTGTTTATAGTAATGACGATGTTTTTATAGCAATGACGAAGTTTTTTTCCTCTTTGTCAATTTGGTCTTTGTCAATTTGGTTTGTTTATAGTAATGACGATGTTTATAGTAATGACGAAGTTTTTATAGTAAGTAATGACGGAATTGAATAGACAAAGGAGGTTCACTTTTATTCAAAACCAAGATCCTATAGTCGCATGGGCTTTTATTCAACACCAAGATTCTATAGTCGTATGGGCTCACGCACCTGCCACATCAACAACAATCCACGTCTGTAATCCATTAAATTTTAAGCACCAAGTCGTATTTCATTTGTTGCTCCTTGACGATGTTTATAGTAATGACGAAGTTTTTATAGTAAGTAATGACGAAATTGAATATGGTTTGTTTATAGTAATGACGATGCACCTGCCACATCAACAACAATCCACGTCTGTAATCCATTAAATTTTAAGCACCAAGTCGTATTTCATTTGTTGCTCCTTGACGATGTTTATAGTAACGGTAATCCATTAAATTTTAAGCACCAAGTCGTATTTCATTTGTTGCTCCTTGACGATGTTTATAGTAATGACGAAGTTTTTATAGTAAGTAATGACGAAATTGAATATGGTGGTTTGTTTATAGTAATGACGATGTTTATAGTAATGACGAAGTTTTTATAGTAAGTAATGACAAAATTGAATAGACAAAGGAGGTTCACTTTTATTCAAAACCAAGATCCTATAGTCGCATGGGCTTTTATTCAACACCAAGATTCTATAGTCGTATGGGCTCATGCACCTGCCACATCAACAACTATCCACGTCTGTAATCCATTAAATTTTAAGCACCAAGTCGTATTTCATTTGTTGCTCCTTGACGATGTTTATAGTAATGATGAAGTTTTTATAGTAAGTAATGACGAAATTGAATATGGTTTGTTTATAGTAATGATGATGCACTTGCCACATCAACAACAATCCACGTCTGTAATCCATTAAATTTTAAGCACCAAGTCATATTTCATTTGTTGCTCCTTGACGATGTTTATAGTAACTGTAATCCATTAAATTTTAAGCACCAAGTCGTATTTCATTTGTTGCTCCTTGACGACACCAAGATTCTATAGTCGTATGGGCTCACGCACCTGCCACATCAACAACAATCCACGACTGTAATCCATTAAATTTTAAGCACCAAGTCGTATTTCATTTGTTGCTCCTTGACGATGTTTATAGTAATGACGAAGTTTTTATAGTAAGTAATGATGAAATTGAATATGGTTTGTTTATAGTAATGACGATGCACCTGCCACATCAACAACAATCCACGTCTGTAATCCATTAAATTTTAAGCACCAAGTCATATTTCATTTGTTGCTCCTTGACGATGTTTATAGTAACTGTAATCCATTAAATTCTAAGCACCAAGTCGTATTTCATTTGTTGCTCCTTGACGATGTTTATAGTAATGACGAAGTTTTTATAGTAAGTAATGACGAAATTGAATATGGTTTGTTTATAGTAATTACGTATTTCATTTGTTGCTCCTTGAGGATGTTTATAGTAAGTAATGACGAAATTGAATAGGTTTGTTTATAGTAATGACGTTTTTATAGTAAGTAATGACGAAATTGAATAATATGGTTTGTTTATAGTAATTACCTATTTCATTTGTTGCTCCTTGAGGATGTTTATAGTAATGACGAAGTTTTTATAGTAAGTAATGACGGAAGTTTTTATTGTAAGTAATGACGAAATTGAATAATATGGTTTGTTTATAGTAATTACGTATTTCATTTGTTGCTCCTTGAGGATGTTTATAGTAATGACGAAGTTTTTATAGTAAGTAATGACGGAAGTTTTTATTGTAAGTAATGACGAAATTGAATAATATGGTTTGTTTATAGTAATTACGTATTTCATTTGTTGCTCCTTGAGGATGTTTATAAGTTTTTATTGTAAGTAATGACGAAATTGAATAATATGGTTTGTTTATAGTAATTACGTATTTCATTTGTTGCTCCTTGAGGATGTTTATAAGTTTTTATTGTAAGTAATGACGAAATTGAATAATATGGTTTGTTTATAGTAATTACGTATTTCATTTGTTGCTCCTTGAGGATGTTTATAAGTTTTTATAGTAAGTAATGACGAAATTGAATAATATGGTTTGTTTATAGTAATTACGTATTTCATTTGTTGCTCCTTTAGGATGTTTATAGTAATGACGAAGTTTTTATAGTAAGTAATGACGAAATTGAATAATATGGTTTGAGGATGTTTATAGTAATGACGAAGTTTTTATAGTAAGTAATGACGAAATTGAATAATATGGTTTGTTTATAGTAATTACGTATTTCATTTGTTGCTCCTTCACGTTTATAGTAATGACGAAGTTTTTATAGTAAGTAATGACGAAATTGAATAGACAAAGGAGGTTCACTTTTATTCAAAACCAAGATCCTTTTATTCAACACACCAAGATTTTATTGTCGCATGGGCTCACGCACCTGCCAGCCACATCAACAACAATCCACGTCTGTAATCCATTAAATTTTAAGCACCAAGTCGTAATTCATTTGTCTATCCTTCACATACCTTGAAAACATTGGGGTTTATAAAAGAGTCAAAGGTAATTCGCTCAGTGAATGTGGGATGAATCCCATCGGTGTAAAAACTAATAAAAGAGTCAAAGGTAATTCGCTCAGTGAATGTGGGATAATTCCCATGGGTGTAAAAACTAAAAATAAAAATGAAGGTTTAAAATTCTAACGCCAGATGCCAAAGAGGAGTGTGCAGCCGTCGTGAAAAATCGATGCATTTGCTGCCACAAATTATATGGGGTTTACAGGTGTGGTTGAGCGTGTCCAAAATATACCCTCTCCAAATCGCAAACTGCACTCAGGAAATTTTCACACTCGATTAATTAAAGAGTATGGTCGTGGTGAGGAATATTTAAATGCCCGAAGTTTGCTCAGCTAATTGTTGTGAAGACGGGTGAGGATCCTCAAATCCCAGTTGATGCAAGTGGATGCTTTACTGAAAAGGTTGTCGACTTTAAAGGACGATATGTAAAAGATGCTGATAAAGATATTATATCTGCTATACATAGTGACACCTCTTCTGATCTCAAAGTCGCTGGAAGAAAATTGAAGGATATTGTCGTGTCAAACAAACAAAATATATGTAAATCATATGGTTTACGAACGTGAAGGAGCACTTTTGTTGAAACCAAAAGGTCCTCGTTATATTGCGTTGACTATGGGAGGAATCACAGTTGCAAAGGAAGGTTGCGTTTTCTTTGAGTTTGTTCTTCTGTTGGTCCTCTCCAGTATGATTGGAGTAGGAGGAAGAAGACTGAAGATTATTACACTATGCATCATGAAAAGAATCCTCTGAAGAGAAGCATTGAAGATCAAGAATCGGTAAGTGTTTGGAGTGGCCATGCTGATCGTAGAACCCACAACCACATAATGCCTCCAGTTCTTCCCAAAAGGATGCATGAGCAAGAAATGACAGAGAGTCATGCTTCAAATTGAAACGGGTTGCTGCTGAGGAAGAACATGTCAATAGAAGTCGCTCCAAATTGGAAAGTTGGGCCAGTCCAGTCAGAAAGAAAGAGACGATGCAATTAAATAAATGGGACAATGATGCAATCCAACATCGGAGTACACCCATCAATCATGAAAATTTTGTGGTTGGAAAATAAGATCAAGAAAAAGGGTTCTCTAAGAGGCGTTGATATGCAGAGTAAATCAACGGAACAGATAAAACCTAATTTCATCCGACGGATCCTATTCATTTCGCACCAATAAATTGTACGAGGTAATTAATTTTCTAGCGCTGAGAAATATGGTACGATCTCCATTCTTGGACGGCTCAAATTGAAATCCAAATCATCCAACGGACCAGAATTATTTCGCTGAAGAAAATAGCGGACAGTTTAATGTTTTGAAGAGCTGTGAAATGGTTTAAAGGCCCACATATTTCAACAACGACGACTTGGTGGAGAAAGGATCAATTTCGCATTGACCACATGCAAGGAGAAGGTAAAACTAGCAATTGCCCCAAGGAAGATGCAATAATAGGCCGTTAATGTAGTTGTTAGCGGGTAAGCGAGAAAAGAAAAATGTAACATTGAAGTGAGCCAAAAAAATGGAGAATAAATATATATTTTGTGCCAATATTGAGAGAGGTCACTTGTTGCAAACGAGAATTTATGGATATCCCAACGCTATTCCAGGAAAAGGCACCTGGGCATAAAGAAGGATTTCCAATCTTACTATGGAGGACGAAAATGTCAAAAACAAGACATGGTGCACTGTGGTCTAGAAACTCAAGCGAGGGTTGATGACCTCCTGTACAACAAAGAAAGTGAAGATTTTGATTCTAGGCCAAATCCAATTGAGAATATGGCAGTATGGATGATCGTGGCATTGATAGTGAGATTTGGGTAGTACCCGAAATGTTTTTCTACCCAGAGAAATTTATGTTGAATCCAGTTGCAATACCTGTGTCTAATCGAAACTACAATCGAGACGACATGTAGGATCTGCACAAATCAAAAGACATGGTGCCTCATCTCGGAATGAGAAAGATATTGGAGGAACTGGTTCTTAGAAAGGCAATAAACCACAACCAACTTAACCACCAAAAAATAAAACAACTAGGCCCCATTTTTTCTTTACTCCATATTAATCAACTTGTTTTGTTAGTTCCTACCCAAATCATGTCCAATACAATGTTCTTAAAACTAGTAATTTCTAACCATATAGTGGATATGCTACAAACTATGGCTATACTCATATGTGCTTAGAAAACCATATCTATGTCTACACTTTTCACCTTAACTTATTTTACTCGGGTATAGGACAAAAACAAATATCAGCTTTTAGATTTCATTATATGATATGATTGTCTATGCAAAGATCACCCTCAAGAAGACATGCATTTTGTTATGGTATAAACTTCAACAACTCCACAAATATGAGCCTTCTTAATCATACCTTTTAAACGTGTTTATAACAAGCATGTGAAATTGTTAATATGTATAATGTTCATTGTTAATAAACTGATCTTCTTCAGTGGTGGCTCAACATGGACAACAATTGCATTCTTGATTTGCAGAAAAAATGACTGATATAGAAGCTTCACTGAAGTACATCAAAATTTACATTAGCACAAGATGAGAGGTGAACTCTTGCATGTTAAAACTCCCTATGCGAATCAAACATCCTCTTGTTAAGGGTGCTTCCAGAATATAATTCTAGCACTCTACAAGTAGCCAATAGATTATCCATAGTTTTCTTAAACCACAATTACCAGTTATACGCCCATGGTGTAGGTTTTGGTATTTTGGCTACACTAAATTTTACTGTAAATGCTAACTGCTAAAGTATTTGTTATTTACATGCAAAATCCATTTAGTTCATCTTCATGGCTCACGCCTTTGAACTTCAAGAGTGCACAATGCTTCTTATGGTACCACTTAAAAACGTAGTAAAAACTCCACCCATATTAAAAATGTAGTAAAAACTCCACCTATATTAAAAAGGGAATTCTCATAGTCAAGCCCAAAGAGCCCTTTTACCAAGCAACCACATCCATAAGTCTTTGTTTGCTTTGGAAGAAAAACGTAGTAACAACTCCACCCATATTAAAAAGGGAATTCTCATAGTCAATCCCAAAGAGCCCTTTTACCAAGCAACCACATCCATAAGTCTTTGTTTGCTTTGGAAGAAAAACGTAGTAAAAACTCCACCCATATTAAAAAGGGAATTCTCAGAGTCAAGCCCAAAGAGCCCTTTTAGTCTTTGTTTGCTTTGGAAGAAAAAGGTAGTTAAATGCCTTTGGAAGAAAAACGTAATAAAACTCCACCCATATTAAAAAAGGAATTCTCAGAGTCTAGCCTTTGGAAGAAAAACACAATAAAAACTCCACCCATATTAAAAAGGGAATTCTCAGAGTCAAGGCCAAAGATCCCTTTTACCAACCAACCACATCTCGGAAGTCTTTGTTTGGTTGCACTATACAAACATATTCCTTTATTAACAAGGGAAAGCAAGTTCATCCATATTTGAACCTAGGTCATCATTACTTTACTGCTAGACCATGGCCTAACTAATTTTAAGAGGCAATCTAGATTATCCATATTATTGGTACTAATAACTTAGATTGTCCACAGCTTGAAAAATTGAATATACCTTCTATTCTTCAGCTACTAATATAAAACAGAAACACAAACATAAAAGCATCATTTATGCATCCATCTGAGATTTCATTTATGTGAGATCATTACACTTCTGTCATAAGAAAGAACTGCAGCAATAACAACAGTCGGCCTTCATGCTGACTTGCTTTATTGACTAACCATAAGCAATAAAGTAGATAAACTAACCTCAAAAGTGTTCTTAGAAGTTCTAGTCCTTACTAGCTATTGAAAGGTGTAAATTTATACAGGACCCCAAATTATATAGAATAGAAATGCTGACTTGTTGGTGCCTGGAATAAAAATCAGGAGCACTCTTACAAGTATCTGTTACATATAAATGAAAGCATCAACCAGTACAACCACCCACCATTTTAAATGAAGAAGGTTCCAAGAACCCACTCGGTATAGTTACATCTTACTCATATAGAGACATTCTCGCAAATACTTAACATCTTAAGACAAATTTTCCTCCAACTAGGCAGAAAAATGTACATTTTCGAGAATGAAAAGTCGAAGAATATAGCATTGCTTTGACTTTGCTCAAGCCTGAAATCAAGAGCATAAACAACTTCATTCCATTTCAGTCACAATAGAATTGAAATTACACCTTTGATTTTCTTCATCACACTATACATAATAGCAGTCCTCGATTGCAAGCCCATAACACGTTTCTCAACTTTCTACTGTGAAACTCTTTCAAGGATATATGAAATTGCAGGAATCACTATCATATATGCAGAGGGCTCAAAAGGGGATAAGGCAAACACTTTCCCTTGATAGATGTGGCATTTGTGAAGTCTACTAAGCAACTGGAAGGGTTGGAGTAGGTACTGGTGCATGAAAAGCTTGAGAAATTGATGAACATTGCATAGGGATGATATATCATTGAACTGAACTGAACCGAATTGTGTACTCAGCACCAAAGATTTCTGCTGTAACAATAATATAGGTTTATTTTTTTGTTCCTGCTTTGATGATGGATAACACTTTCATTGTGAGCCTAATGTCCATTGAAGATGGTTTTGAGCAGATGCTTCTAGAATTCCTGAACCAGAGGCAAGCTTAGTCTACAATTAATTATATATCTCTAGAAAACAAAAAAAGAAAGAAGTTGAGTCAAAAGAACTACCTAATGGACCCATAAATGGTTGTTACAGTAACGCAGTTTATTTTTCTATTCCTGCTCTGTTGATGGATGGCACTTTCATTGTGAACCTAATGTTCATTGAAGAAGGTTTTGAGCAGATGCTTCTGGAATTCCTGAACCAGAGGCAAGCTCAGATCCCCAACTGAGGTACATGCCTCAATGTGATAGAGGAAAGCAAGATCCTCATTGTCTAGCTCCTTTGGATTGATATGAAACTGCAAACCATTGATGAAATAGAACAAATTCTTGATATAAAATTGTGTTTTATCATAAAAATAACAAAGCAAAATATAAATCCCCAATATTAACATGAAGCAAAGATAAAGAGAGCAAAATACAAACCCCAAGTACTAATTTGAAGAAGAGAGAAATAGGTAGTCCAGTATCTATCATCGCCTAACTAGCATAGCCTATTAATAAGAAAAACAACATCATTGACAAACACATAAGAATTCCATTGATTGACCAAGTTACAAGATTAAATTGACCAAGTTGCAGCAATTTCAAAAGTGAAGCATTCCAAGTTCCATCTTCGCTCATTTAGATATTGACTTTTCAAAGAGTCTAGCAAACCCATATCCATTTCCATGCAAGTTAGACAGCTATTTTTCTTTATATGTTTCCTTTTAAATTGATTTTAATTTTGAGCTGCAAAGCTTAGGGCTCAAGCAGAACACCATGCATTTTCTTTTAGACTCATTTCCAGAACCAATAGGCAGATTTATTCGCAACACATAAGCCTAGGTGCAGAGCTACCACTTACAGCAGGAGAAGACCAACTTCCACAACACAATGAAAAGGTAATCAATGGTTTAGACCACTCTAAACCATAAACACTGCGCATCATTGCCTCCTCTTCAGATTTTCCGTTTTTCCAATAGGCCTAGCATTCAATCAACTTGGGAAGGTCAGTTAGATACATAACTGGAAGAATTTAAAATGTCTTTTCTGAAATGGAAAATTATTACATAAACAAACTTACATCTTTTGAGTGAAAGGGTGGTTGAAGTATGGAATTTTCAATAGCCAATGCATTCATCGACTTCCCTCCAACATTAAGGACTATGTGTAACCCTCCCATCACAGTATTCACAGAAATTAAATGACTACAAAACAGTGGCAGTATGAAATTCTACAAATTATTTCATAATCTTATTTCCATTGCAGAAGCAGGGTAACCTGTCATTATATAAGTTATAAAAAGTGCCTTCAATGTTCACCCTCCGATATAGGCAGCTACTACTATAGGAAACGAGCAATAAAGTCAATTGATTGCATTCTTCATTTTTGGCTGTCATACCTTGCGCATGAGTGAAACAACCTTCTGAGGGGTGCTTGGTATTCGATGTTCAACAAAGGCCTTAAGTTTCTCAAGTGTAAAAGTTAAATTTGTATTAGTCACAAGAAGATGCATCCTAAAGTGAAGATCAGTTGTTTAGAAAGCAATAGACAAAAACTAGGAGAGCCCATTAATGAGTTTGTTGTGATAGCAATAAAAAGAAGCTATAGATGTAAATTAGGGGTTATGTTACCATCATACATGGATCATGCAAGCATTGTAAATGTTGATCCAAAAGGCTAGCTTCTGCTGATATGTCAAGCCCTTTACATCTCGAGAACATAGTTTGCTCACAAGAAATCTGAAAAGCAGAGACTTATAAATTAGGCCAAACCTAAAAATGACTAAATGAGAATGGAAACGTTGTAAGGGCTTCTAATTGACCTTTCAATGATCAACACAAATAATCTAGATTGTTTACAGTAAAGGAATCAGTACAGGTGAACGATTTGGCCAAATAGCATTTAAGAGATGTTTATTGGTATTCCAATAAAGTGACAAACACACCTCAATCTTCTGAATAAAGAAGCACAGCTTGGGAGCCGATCCAAGTCAAATGAGACTGTAGAGATATCATGGAAATGTTTGTATGGACCAATATCTCTCAGAATTGATTCAGAACAAACACCATAAGGATATTTGAAATGTATTTCTTTTGAATATTCCATAGGTATTTTACAGTTTAAAGTGCTTCTCGAGCCATAGATTTTTGGGCTTACACTTGAAAAAGTTTATCGTGAAGCTATTGATGGTGTCTCCTTATTGGTTGCCAACGATGGCCTTGTTAGCTTCAAAAAAATACTTGTCAAGCACTTTACAATATCTTCAGAAAGCTTATTTTGTTGCGTAGTTTTCCCATCTTCAAAAATATTCAGAGATGGTTGTTTCGTTGGTCCAAAATGAGTAATCACTGGAGTATGATGTGTCTGGCAGATGTCATAATATCATACATAATTGAATCAATATATACTCATATAATATTCTTAAAGTGCAGGTCTACATAAAAAAAATGTATGTTCTTTGCAACTTGAAATGAATACTCATAAAATATTGTTAAAGTGCAGGTGCACATAAAAAAATGTATGTTCTTTAAGCAAGTCTTTTGATATCATACAAGATTCCAAATTTGCTACCTTTTTCTTTGGTGTTAGGGGTTGTGTCTCCATAAGAGCTGTACGAATGAGTGAGATTTGTTTTTGAGCTTCGGTCTGGAGGCAAAGCATGTAGGTTCTTAGCTTTCAAATGCAACTGGTTCTCTTTCTCATGGCTAACAACTGGTATCCTTGATTTCCTTTGCTCTATTGAGAGTTCTAATGCCTTTGTTTCTTCAAGCCCCATGTAAAAATGAAGGCTACCATTCATAGCCTAGGATAGAAAGAAGAGGCTCTGGGTGTTTGGTATAGAGCCTAGAGATAGTTGTCTTCTATGAAAACCTCCAGTTTCCAAATCCCTATCATGTGTTCTGGGGACTCTGTTCAGTGTTCTAAGATTGCTATCCAGTGAAATCCCTTTCATGGAATGAGGCAGACTTCCTACAAAAAGAATCTTGTTTTCCTTGTTTCCTAACATGATCAGATAAATCTCCCGATGAGGGAGACCTACACAATACTCTCTTTGCCTTCAATTGTTCAGCATTTCCGAGAGGTTCCTTCTGCTTTGTGGATGATGAGGCATGCTCTTCATTCTGATACATACCTTGTCTCATGTGTACAATTTGTTCCTCTAGGTAAACACTGCTCAGATCTGCAGCCAAGATAACGGAGTATGAAGTTCCTCCTTTCCATCCATGAGCTTGCCTCTGACATAAAGGAATGCTTTAGAGAAGTCAATGTTTAGCTGATATTAATTATTCTTTGAGGTAAAGCATGATCAATTCATGTTCCTGTTTAGATAAGAATGTGAAGCCACTGTGGCCATGGAAAACTTATAAGCAATCATAAAGAAATATATTGCTAGCAAGAAAATTCACTTCTTCCAATCCCGAGTTAATCAAAGCTTGATGAATTGCTACATCATCCCTGCAAATAATATTCCAACGGATTGCTACATTTGTATTGTCATTAACGTTTTCATAAAAAAATTATTTTGGAGCAAGATACCTGTTAAACTACTATCACAATTATTGAATAGTATGGTTAGAAATTGAATAACCTTAATCTGAAAATGACCAATTGAACCCAGGAATATTTTTACATACCCAAATGTTCCTCGAACATCACTGCATGTGATATATGAAGATGTTGACGCCCACCTTTCTAGCCCAAAATATTGCAACTATTATAGTTAAAGCCACACTAATTTTGTTGAAAATTTTCATTGGTGCAGAATTCCAAGTATCAGTTTA
>LPNX010478354.1:121560-213055 GCA_001517045.1 Pseudotsuga menziesii | reverse complement strand
GCAATACTATTGATTACAGACCAATAAGTGTAATGATGTGGGTGTGCTTCAATAGAGTAAGAATCTCACCTGAGTTGATGGGTATGTAATAGAAATTTTTAACACAAATGAAATTTGGATTTGTTATGTTGTTCATTGGGTGTGCTTCCATAGAGTAAGAATCTCACATTAGTTGATGGGTATGTAATAGACATTTCTGACACAGATGAAATTTGGATTTGTTATGTTGTTCACGAGGTGTGCTTCAATAAAGTAAAAATATCCCTTGAATTGATGGGTATGTAATAGACATTTCTGACACAGAGGAAATTTGGATCTGTTATGTTGCTCACTGTCACAATGTATTGCATGTTAACTCCGAATCTAGTTGCAATTGAGGCAAGAGTATTTTGATCTTGTAGAAATAAATTAAGAGAAAATTCAATACATTATTGGAGCACCCACAGAGGAGATCCATAGTGACCACCACCCCAAATGTGCAATTATTGATGTGTTAGACAGTTATGCAAGTCCTTCAAAATCTATTTCCACCATTGGTGCCAAAAACCCACCATTTTTCATGATAGTATGTGTAGTGCTAGTCAGATATTGCTTCCTAGAAAGGAAGCAGGAACAACTCTTCTTTACAAATACATACTGATCCTTGGTGTGGTGCTGAACATTTTATCAAAGGTAATGTCAATAGGGGTAACATCAAAAAGTGATTGCACTGTTATCAATGTCTTAGTATCCTTTAGCTGTGATAAAGGATTCACAAACCCGAGTAGTGTCAGAGAAATGAAAAGGATTGGTGGAGTAAGATGATGCTGGAGCATAGAAGCTTGTAAAGAATGCAATAGATAAAATCAATACTGGATGAATGAAAGTTTGGAAAACATGTAATCAATTCATAAACTTCCTTATACATATATCCTTCCTAGTAGTGCCCTGTTGCATTAGTCTCCATAAAGCAGGAGGGTTTGATAGGTAAAACACATGTTGGGTAGTTTGATATATGGCATTGGCTGGTGGAACATTTTGTCCCTAACTCAGATAAGGACCTAATATTAAGATTTTCATGCTACAATATCAATTTAAAGCCACCTAACTCAGATGAGGACTTAATATTAAGAATTTCACGCTACAGTATCAATTTAAAGCCGCCATTTTTTGTTGGGTATAGCTACAAAGACTACTAACTAAATATTTACTCATCGGCATCAAATTAAATATATATTTTGTCTTTTCCATATAAGCAGATAAGAAATTTATCTTTAAGGTATAGAATATTTCGTTTATATTAATTAAGGGGATTCATTCACAGCCTTTCGACCTGGCCCCTTTATTGCCTTAGCATGTATCGCAATCTCAACTCCAAAATCCGATTCTGGAATGAATATGTGCACTTTTCAGGAAGAGAAAGTAAAAAATTTTCAGTATCCAACCATACAATGAATTAGTAGCTTGCAAAGTAACTACTATCTGTAACCATCTCTCCCAATTCTCAGAAACATAATCTTTTTAAGTATTGAAGATGACTAAAAACACTAAATCATATCTGTGTACAACAATAATTATTGAATTTTGGCAGTCTGTGACTTCAAAAAAAAATTATGGGCAATATCTATAATCTTAGTTAGTGACCTACAACAAGATACAAGAATTCTGGACAGTGTTTTAGTTGGAAATAGTATCAGAAAAACCTCTAATAACCCATAGCAGTGGTGAAATGATATCAACAACAGTAAGTAAAAGGAGATACCCAACGGCAAGATGGCATTTCTATGGTTGAATGCTTCATATGGTCAGCTCCTATCCATAGTCCAACAATTGTACTGGTACACATTGATTAATAATTTCCCTATTATGGTCCAACCCTTGTTCTAAAGACCATGTATGGTCAGCTCTTAATAATTGATTAATCAACGAATAAGAGAGAAAGTACCTTGTCATCATTCCCAGTTCTGTTTTCTAACCGAGAGAAGCTATTGCTCCGGGCAACAATGGATTCCTTCTCCCCACCATGATATGATAACTTGTCAGAGTAGCACACAACACAAGAACAATGAACTATAATATAAATATAGTATTCTGTTGTTGCCATTAAGGGGAGGGTGGCTAAAATAAAGTAATTTTTTTGTTGCTTCTTGTATAAAATGGACAAATAGCATGGAAAGAAAAGTAGATAGGACAGTACCTTTTAATTTGGAGTTGGATGCTTTGCATGCCACAAAGGAAGCTTGCATTGGCAGGAACCGGAGAGGATAAGTACAGATGAAGCACTTGTACTAGTAAATTAAAAAATCGACTAACAAACTGTTGCAACAGTTATTTACTTACAGACCATATACTCTCTTATGGAGAGTATTTTGAAATGATTTGAGTATCACAAATATTTGAAACCAACTGAATGTACAAATAGTATACTTGTAGTAGAAGTTAAAAAATGGGCAACAAATTTACTTTCAAACCAAGTATAGGGACACCATGGGGAAAAAAACAGACATAGGTATGAAGTCAAGAAGTACAAGGTAAATATACAGATGGGATAAATGTACAACAGAACTTAAGAATTTAGTATATATTGTGAACTGTTTCTCTGATCATAAGAGAGTATTTGAAACAAAATGAGGATTGCGAATATTTGAAACCAATTTAATGTACAAACAGTCTAAATTGAGTAGAAGTAACAAATGGACAACATATTTACTTTGAAACCAAGTATAGGGACTCCATGGGAAAAAGAATATACATATGTGTAATGACAAGAAGTAGAAGCTAAATATATATATGGATTAAATGTACAACAAAAGTTAAGAAGTTAGTATAATGTGAACTGTTTCTATTTACATAGAGTTTGTTGCATTATATTTGTAAAAGAACCGTTTGTTTGATAGAGTATATACTTTAGAGAGGTGCATTACATGCAAGTAGAAGGAAAATATAATAAATGTATATGTACTGTGGTAGTAGTGGAAGCATGTAATATGTACAATGTTTGTGCATTCCATGTGTGAAAAAGGCCAATACATTTATTCAATTAAAGCATAGGTTATGGACAAGGTAGTACGTACAAGTGAAGGGTAGTAATGGCAACTGAAAAACGTGTGGGAATCAAAGAAGAAGGGTTGTTGGGTTGTAAGGAGAGGGAAAAGGGAATTGCAATCAAGGAAGAGGCTTTAGTCATAAATGCAAGAGGGATTAAGGCAACGACAACACCATGTAATGTTTATGTATTGAGCAAGACAAGGGTGGTGGGATACTAAGTCTTTGCAGATCTTGTGCATGGTGTCCCTTTCGTGCATATGGATCATGTGTTAAAGGAAGGCTCTTATTTCTAAGAGAAGCTTAATAGTAGGGTGAATCGGATTCAGTGGGATGTTTGAAGTCGATTGGAAGCATGCTTCAATTTGTTGTAGCGTTGGTTGTTGTTCCTTGATCTGCTTGCAGAAGTCAGCAATGGTGTTCAGGTATTGCATGTCCATGTTTGTTGTTGAAGAGCTAGGAAGAGAGAAAACAGAGCCATTAAAAGCTTAACATGTTCAAATAATAAGAGTAAAGGAAGGAACATTTTTTTTTGTAATTGAATTGCTATACTGACAGTTTTTTTTTATAGTACCGAATAACAAAAGCAATAACATATTCACATCATAGATGAAAGGAAAAAAAGTTGAAAACTTGTGTAATGGACATTTTGCTGTTCTTTTTGTTTGTTTGTTCTATTGCAGAGAGAAAATAATGTTGTAAGTGTAATGTTATGGTAGATTCAAGTAGATGAAACAAAACGAAGTTAAGATGTTGGAAGCAAATGAACAAAAATATATGCATGAATGTTTTTTTGGGGGGTGGATGGGGGGAGGGAAGAAGGCGAGGTTGTTTTGTTTTGGTATTTAGCAAGTGGAAAGTGATAGTATTTGTTTTTATGGTATTGTTTGTTTATTATTTTTTGTGTAACGGAGAAGAGGTGTGGGAAGCAATGCATGGGTGTAAGCATATGTGAGCAACTATGTTAAGCAATGTGTGGCAGAATTGATCTGGAGGCAATTAAAGTTTCTTCTTGCTTTCTTCATTAGATAGAAGGGCTATCCTTCATATGTGCATAGCGAACAAAAGAAAAATATGGCATTATGCATAGGTCAGTGAGTTGTCTAACTCTTGAAACTGCAGTAAATGTTAGCCCTAGGAAGAGCTAGGAAGAGAGAAAACAAAGCCATTAAAAGATTAACATGTTCAAATAATATAGAGTAAAGGAAGGCACATTTTTTTTTGTAATTGAATTTCTATACTAACAATTTTTTTTTCATAGTAGTGAATAACAAAAGCAACAACATATTCACATCATAGATGAAAGGAAAAAAAGTTGAAAACTTGTGTAATGGACATTTTGCTGTTCTTTTTTTTGTTTGTTCTATTGTAGAGAGAAAAGAATGTTGTTAGTGTAATGTTATAGTAGATTCAAGTAGATGAAACAAAACGAAGTTAAGATGTTGGAAGCAAATGAACAGAAATATATGCATGAGTGCAAGAGTGTTTTTTGGGGGGGTGGATGGGGGGAGGTAAGAAGGCGAGGTTGTTTTGTTTTGGTATTTAGCAAGCGAAAAGTGATAGTATTTTTTTTTATGGTGTTGTTTGTTTATTATTTTCTGTGTAACGAAGAAGAGGTGTGGGAAGCAATGCATGGGTGTAAGCATATGTGAGCAACTATGTTAAGCAACATGTGGTGGAATTGATCTGGAGGCAATTAAAGTTTCTTCTTGTTTTCTTCGTTGGACAGAAGGGCTATCCTTCATACGTGCATAGCGAACAAAAGAAAAAGATGGCATTATGCGTAGGTCAGTGAGCTGTCTAACTCTTGAAACTGCAGTAAATGTTATCCTTGTCGATCGATGTTTTCTATGTCGATTGTTTCCTTCTGTAAGGTCATTCCTTGTGATTTGTGGATTGTTAAACCCCAGTCCATGCGAAGGGGAATTTTTCTACGAGAACCTCTTGTTAAAGGGAGGATCGGGATGTAGGTAGGGTTAGAAGTATCCCATGGTGGGCCTTTGTAGTTGATAAAGTCAACAACAACAAACAAAGGAAGCATAGGTGGAGTAGTGGCGGTGTTGTACAAGATTGAAACAACTTGACCAAGAGCACCATTAACAAGACCTGCCTCAACCCAAAGGTTTGTTGTAAGCATAACTTGTTGACCAACAACAAGAAGTACGACCATATCTAATTGTTCATCTTCTGGTGCAAGCAGTAGTGTTTGTTTCCTAACTTATGCAGAACATAATGCAATTGGGACATTTAGTTGTTAAAGCATTTGTTTGTTGTGTAAGGAAACAAAATTGTTAGTTGAGAACAAATGGGTGGATTGATCAAATACGTGGTTCTCGGTTTGAGAGAGGGAAGAGGATGTCCTTGACATAAGAAGGATCCAATTGGAAATAGTTGATGTTGCATTCCTAAGATTGATGAGAACTTGGTGGAATTGAATCTGAGAAGGGTCATCTCCTTGTTGACGAAAAACCGTTGAGAGGGTTATGAATGTGTCAAGGGTATGCCAAAGTGTGTTTCCACGTGATGCTCCTACATACATGGGGATATCTTTAATAGGTGGAAGTTGACCAAGGTCACCTACGAGGATGATAGAGCGGCCTCCAAAAGGGCAAGTTCGATGGGAAGGGAACGTTTCCCGAAGACGAGAGTCAATGTTGGATAAGAGCTTTGGTCCAATGAAACTCATCTCATCAATTAGCACATAGCGTATATGGAGGAGTCATTGTTGGAGGTTTGCAAGGGCTTGGCCCTCAAGAGGAAGCATAGTATTTATTGGTATTTGAACGGCAGAATGTATTGTAAGGGCATTTATGTTAAATGCCGCGACGCCAGTTGGAGCAAGCAGGAGAAGAGGGTATGAGTAATTTGTAGATAATGAAGAGAAGGCAGCTTGCAAGCATCCAATTAAGTAAGATTTCCCTATGCCTGCAGTTTCTTGGATGATCATACGTAATGGTTTTGTGGTAGTGTGTTGTGTGTAGTGGGACATAATAATTTCAAAGGCTGTGTGTTGTGTTGGAGAAAAGCAATTAGGAGAAGTAGGAGTTGAAAAAGGTTGTAGTTCTGCTTGGTTCGATGAGCGGTTCAAGTCAAGAAATGAGATGGCTGAGTTTTGCAAGTGTAAAGGTATCTGCGTGTGGCCCCAATTATGATTGGTGTCAAAGTCGCAATGACTGAGCATGTCAAGATCATCAAATTGTAGGTTGTTCCCAGGGTGGAGTTGAGAGAGGAGTTCCCATTCTAACATGTCAATAGAGGAGGGAGGATGAACTTCATGAGGGGGAGGTGTATCAACAGAAATAGTTGGAGGGGGCGAAGGTTGTTGGTCAACATGCCAGGAATTGCAGCTCCCACGAAAGGATTCCCATGCAAAGACAACTTCCAAGTCTGAGGAGCCAATATCTTTTGGCACATCGTGGAAAGGTTTGTACAGGAAGAGTTCACTCCAACAAAAATTGACATAAAGAGGAGAGGTGGAAGGAGGGATGTCAAGGAAACGAGGAAGGACATGCACAATCTTGGTCAGTTTGTGGAGCTTCCATTGACATTTTTTTCTACATGCAGAAAAGGACCAAGAGCAGGAAGCTTCAAGAAGGGGAAGGTGTTCAAGCGAAGGGGGTCTTTGCATGTATGCGAAAATGAATTTGGTTGGTGGGGGGGTGTTGGGGAGGTCTGGCGAGACACATTTGAAAATGGTCTGGGAAGTGTTCAGGGAAAGAAATGTATGACTACAAAAAGTCAAGGGAAGTTTTTATAGCATATGGCAGGTTTCTTGTGCTCCAATGTCTCGATCAACCACGGTTTCGGACAATAGTTTCCGGATAGGTAATAAGATTCCCTCTTCTGTAGGGGCGACATATGCAATACGTGTTAGAATGTCATGGTAGCTCTTAGATTTGTTCTTTGCTTTCGAAGCATACTTTGAAATGTATGAGAGGACAACATGACGCGAGAGCATAGGCTGGCAATCAACATTAGCTCTCCATACTGAGAGCATAAGAGGGTTGTGTACGTTTAGAAGCTCATCATTTCTAGTGGGGATATATTTTTTTTGGCCAGAGTTGTCAATGAACATAGAAGATGTTTCCTATAGTTCAAAGAGGAAACCATAGTGGCAAACAAGGGTTGTGCCTTTTTTGCAAAGATAAGAGGATTCATTGCATTTTGTGTGGCATTGCACATAATTGACAAGGGTTTCATAGTCGTCATTTTGGTTTTCTTCACGTATGGAGGATGCCGCAAGTATGCAAGGGTCTTGGTGAGATGCTCGATGGAAGGCGGAGACACGAAGGTGCACGGGATGAGGGTTCCATGCTGTTAAGAAGCTGTCAAAGTATGTTTTTGCAGTATCAACAGTGAGGGGATCATTCCAATCAAGGCTGTCCATATTGGGTGCATCCTCTAACCAAAGGAATCCATGTATATGAGCAGAACCTTGGTTTTGCCATTCATACCTATATTAAGAAGGGAAGGAAAAAAAATCACAAAGTTAGGGAAAAATTCAAAATGTCAAGCAGTAAAAGGAAATAAAATGCAAAGAGTGAGAGGAACAAACCTGCACTAGTAATATTTTGTCTGGAATGTGTGTAGCAGGACCTCTTCAAGGAATATGGTGAATCTATGGTGCATATATAGAGACGTAGTATGTGGATTGGTTATAATGTTATGAATTCTCCATTGGAATTGTGAAGGCAATGAAGTGGGAGGATGGGAAGGCATGAGCATGTGAAGGTCATGCCATTTGGTGTCGGCTGCACTGAGGGTAAAAAAAAAGGTTGGGATACCAAGCTAGGTGATCATATCACACAAATAACCTCGTCTTTTGTTCCAGAAAGAGCGGGTGCCACGTAGAGCAGAGCCAAAACGCATGGCATGATCAGCAACACGAGAATCTGGCATCTGGCTGAGTTGTGTGCACAAAGCTAAGACAGTTGCGGGGAGGGTGTCTGCTAGGTTGCGTTTAAGAAAAACAGCTGTGGTAGATTGGATACGATGGAGTATCATAAGGTTGTACAAGTAGTAGAGGAACTGAGGGTGTTGGGTAAACCTATTATCATGGAATCAGATAAGGTGCAAAGCATATTCCTGCATGGTGACATTGTAAAGACGAGGTTGTTTTAGCATGGGAACCCCTGTGGGAAATAACGTTGGGAATGCCATTGAGAGGAGCCCTTCCGTATTGTATTCATTTATTGGAGAAATACCAATGGGGGGCCAATCAATTGATGTTGAAGGGGTGGTAGGGGTTGTAGATGCAAACCGCCTAATTTCTTCAGTCTCAATGCGAGAATCTGGGAGTGCAAAAGCAAAGGACGAGGTTTCTATGCTTGTTGGAATTGGCATTGAAGGTGTTGCATCATCAGTAGTGGGTGAGGGTAGTTGGAGGTTACGCTCAGGGGTTGTGGCATGGTGAAGAAGGGAGGACACATCTGTGGGTTCAAGTGGCAAAGCATGCAATGCTTGGAGGTCAAGGTGGACATCCTTGTAATATGGGTCATTGGAAATTTTGAATTCCAATGCAGCTAGATCATTTGAACGGATAACAATGAATTCATAAGGCTTGCTTGCAGCATTGAATTTGCGAACAACAAGGATGTCCAAGTCTGCTAAGAGACGTGGAAGAGAGGTGGCTATTGTGGAGATATCTTGTGGGAAGCTAATAGTATGGTTGGAGTA
Source organism: Pseudotsuga menziesii (assembly GCA_001517045.1). NCBI lineage: Eukaryota > Viridiplantae > Streptophyta > Pinopsida > Pinales > Pinaceae > Pseudotsuga > Pseudotsuga menziesii. The sequence goes on along the minus strand of LPNX010478354.1, from coordinate 204,355 downwards.
TTTGTATTGGCCACCACGTGCATGCGTAACTTGAAGTATTGGATTGACTCGGGCAATTAGCATTTCTTCTATTTGAGTTAGGCATGCAAGTTCAATTGGTTGGTTTCCAGGATCCATGTTGTTGTCTGTGGAGAAGCGATCGCCATGTCACTCATGATTTCATCGAGAGCATGTATATATTCCATTTGAAAACTTTGTTTTCATTTTTGGATATGATTCCTTGCATATGGAGCAAACATGAAGTGGGTGGAGGCGACAAAGTTGGTTAAGAAAGCAAGCGTGACCATCTGGCAAGGGGGTGGTTGGAGGTGGGGGTGTAGTGGATGTGTGCATTGGGGTAGGGTTAACTAAAGCATTGATGTTTCCATGCCTAGATTGATAAATAAGACGTCTCTGCGCATTTTGGCGGTCCTTTGTTTGGATATAAAGAATCCTTCTACGTGCATTTATCTGGTCATGTGGAGTATTGGGCAACATGGGTTGTTGAAGAGGAGTTTGCCTTGAACCTGGAGGAGACATTGATGGGAATTTCAAATGTTATAAATGTGTTATTGTAAGAAAAAGTTGAGGCATGTATATTAAAAGCATGATATGCAAAGTACAAATAAGAAGGTATGTCTACATATAGAAAATAATGCATTGCGAAAGTTTTTGCAAGAAATAAGGTATAAAACATTTTTTGTGATGTATGTGGAGCATGTATGTATGTGAAAAGCAACCAAGGAGCAGCATAGTAGAAAAAATAAATCCAAATATATGACATAATAAACATTGTATACATGTAAGAAAACGTGAAATGTTGCACGGGCACATATGTATGGCGTGCTTTAAAAAAACACGTAATGTATAGGATAACACATATGTCATGTGAGCACAAAATTTATAGTAGCTAATTACATTGCATATCTTTGTAAAAAGACAGGAAAGTAAGGGAAAAGTCTAAGTCTATATACAATCAATGAAGGAAGGAAAGCGGGGGGGGATATAGTGATCATGATGAAGTGGAAGAAACATAATTGGGCCGAGATGAGGTGGAATGCATTTGGAGAGATGGGATGGTGTATTGTAGGGTACGATGTGTTGAAGTAAGGAGTGAGGGAAGAGTAAGATGTGGGAGGGTGAGTAAAAGCAGTGGTTGGAATAGACGAGGGTGGATTATATGAAGGGGAGGTTAGAGACAGTGTGCAACAGGATGGCTTTGAGTAGTGAGTGCAGATATTTCTTCAAGGAGCTTGGTTGATGCAGCAGCATAAGGAAACTCTTCAAAATTGACAATGGTTGTCTTCAAGCGTGTACTGGAGTTGAAAGTATCCATCTTAATGGACAAGGTGAACAGGTATCAGCGAGAAGTTACGTGAAGAGAGATATCCTTTATGGCTGAGGGATCAGTGGTGAGCAGGCATAAATCCTTTGCAGAGACACCTAGTAGTTTGTTGGATGCATCATCAAAAGCTGTGGACCCATTGATCTGGCCAGTGTGGTCTTGCAAGGAAAGATTTAAAATGTGTCTGTAGTCACATTCTGTGAATTCACCATCACATTTGTTGTAATGCCAAGTGTTGAAATCTCTATGTGCAACTTTATTCATGCATTGAATGCCATCAACAAAGAGAGGGCATGCAAGGAAGTGGAAGCCATCCATGTTAATGTCAACAATGGAAGCGCGCACAGAGAGCCACAGGTTCTTATCAGAGGGTTGCATGATTTGCAAGTCGAAGATTGTTTTAGATGGGTGTGTTTCAGACATAGAGCCTATGTATTTGTAGCTCAAGGATGGCGACACAGCACGAAATCCATGATCAGTATACCATTTTTGAAGGTGATGGGTTGCCTCGATATCTGGATTGATAAGGATGGTACTACTGGGAACACTTCCAATTGTTTTACCATTGTAATCCATAAGACGACTACCCTTTATTGCAAGGACAGGTGGTGGGCTGAAGGAGTATAGTGAAGCGACATGTGAACCCTCAGTGTGGCAATGATGACCCCAAAGTGTGACATTGATGCTAAAACGAGATGTGTCTCTAAGGCAGACAGTTCTCCTACTTGTTTCAGAACCGCCTTTTTTTCGAATTGTAGATGCAGGTGAGATAGAGCTAACAGGGCCAACCAGGTCAACCATGGAATTTGAAGGTAAAATTTGGAGGTCATTGATTGTTTTAAAGTGGAAGGAATGTAAAGGAATGGAGGGAAATGCATCAAGGAAAGGGTGGATGGTCGACGTAGATGAAAGGACAATCTCAAGATGGTTGTTCAAATGGTTATATGAAGGGTTGCTTGTTTTGATTGTGCCATTCGAGATAGTGTACACTGTCCCTATTTCAACAAGGGAATAGAAGGTGTCAACAAAGTTGTTAAAGTCAAAGACATGGATCTCTTCTCTAGAACAAATCAATAAGGTCAAAGCCAAATAGTTTCCCTGGGCCGCATTGGTTGGTGTATTCATGGATGGGTGTCTTGGCATGCACGCGACCTTGGATGGACCATTTTTTATAGTTGGGATTGAGTGCTTTGAATGGAATTACAATAGTTGGCATGGATATTGGTGTATCTGATGCTTGGGATGAGTGAACATCGCTTTCTTCTATGAGGCGGATGGATTGGCTAGTTGATGAACCAATTGGAATGCCAAAGCTAGTCAGTAGTAAAAGAGGAACATGGCTCCCAACAAGGGAAAGCTTGCGGTGGACCAGTTCAAGATTGAGTATTGTAATAGTCCTGTAGGAGAATAAAAGGCAAGAATTAGTAAAGGTGTTATAAAATTGACGATGTTGGTGGTAGGTAAAAATGTATACGCTAAGATACATAAGAGAGGGCTTAAAATAATGGGCAGAAAACAATACGTGTTATTATGGACGACGGTGTAGGTGCACTTGGAGAGCTTGATGACAGAGCCTTCTTGGAGTTCTCCATTTGATATGAGGGAGTTGAAGGTAGTTGGGAGCAAAGTATGATGCGTGTTGTTACCATCAGAGATAGCAATTCAAAAACGTGGAGGAGTTGCATTTATTGGTTCTAATGGTTGGAGCGAAAAAACCTGCAAAACTGGTTGAATACGTACAGAACCAGACAACAAAGAAGATATTGCATTTTCTGTCAAGGGTGCCTCCATTATGCGGGGAAAACACTGAGAGTAAGAGGAAACAAATGTGTAAGTATATGACAATTTTTTTGTGTATATATACATATACTATTGCAGGAGTGACATACAACCATGCCATACGTACAATGAAACTGTAGCAGGAAGAAGAGTAGAATGTAAAACAGTGATAGAAAGACGGTAGTTTTTGAATTTTTTTTAATATAATGTGAGAAGAAAAGCATACAATGGAAGCATGCAAAGTTAGGTTGTAAATGCTTAAAGTGTATTAGAGGTACGATCCAACAAGGAATTTATTGGATACTTCGGCCCTTCTCGACATATCCCTTCTACTCAACCCACTGCCTCATTACGATCCTCATTATGTGTTTTAATGAATCCCATTCTCGTCGCTTCAATACACCCCTCCTTCTACTTTTCTCCTGCAACACACTCTATTCATCCTCTAATATTCCATATCTAGCTTTGCATTTTTTTCCATCACTGTATAGGGAGGAGATTCAAACTAACGATGTGATGCACAAGTCAACAAAGGGCTTGACTATCTTCTCTCTCTCAATGTAGGTATTTTTTTTCTTGTGTGTCATCACTGTATAATTATGTGTTATTCAAAAAATTGAATCAAAATTATATAATTAGTTCAAATATATCAAACTACTCTTGATATCCTTCTTGATCTAATACTTGTAATATAAGACAATAATCATAATACTAAATTGGCATAATACTAAAATCTGTTCATTGATCTACTACTTGTAAATCACTTTTAAGACTTTAAGTGGATTCTAGACTTATTTCCTTGTCATTGTGGTAGAATGATGAGAATATTACATTCGGTAAAGATAAACAGATTTCTCTCTTCCTAACCCTAAACTAAGATAAAATGAAGGAAAAAGGTAATATCACATTATCTTCCTGACGTTAGAGTATTTAAAACAGAAGTTAATATTCTTGGTCCTAAGTTCACTTGAGGTTCCAAGTTTTTTTTGCAGTCAGAAAAAATAGTTCCTTGATATTCTAATGAAACAAAGGTAACCTTGTACATCATCAAACAACTGTCCATACCCCAATGGGTCAGACAGAATAGTAAATACTACATTACAATGTAGTTCAAATCAGAAATATAACTATGCCCAAGATGTGAAAAAATACTATCAGCACCTGGGTATCAATACATGAAAAGGTCCTCTCATAAGTGAGCAGTATATACATAAGTCAGAGAAATGTGCATAAAGAACATAACAAGAGCCTAGAAACCTTATCCAAAGGCGGCAAGTGACTCTCAAAATTCCTGTAACTACTGCTTAGCATAACCAGAAATATCTCAAAAAAATCAATGAGACAAATATCTGAAATAGAATGAGCAAATTCTAAAAAAGTTGGATTGAGACTTCCCCAATAAACTCATCATCATAAGATTCAGTAAGTAAGAGGTGACCAGGAGCCATACACAAACCCTCCGTGGAGAAGATTTCTGCCCTCTTGTTATGTTCCCTATAGACATGACTAAAATCCACCCAGGCGAATGAGGATATGAGTAATATGGTGTTGTAGCACCAAGCCTCAAGGTTCACCATGTGAAGAGTGGATTCCCGCTTTTCCCAATTTATAATCATCGAGGAGTTTCCAAAGATATGTAGGTAAGGCAACCCAATATCTTTGGAAACCCGTAATGATGCCTAGAGTGCTAAAAGTTCTGCTCTAGTATTAGTACTGCTCCCACATCCAAGCTTAAAAACTACAAGGTCTCTACATGGCCCTTTAATTAAGATAATTTTGTACACTTAAACATTTCAGGTTTTCATATATTCATTGCTTCACGGGAATAATTTTTTAATTCCATGCATAAGAAAAGTTATTTTCTTTGTGAAATGTGCTAAGACAATCCTCAATAACTACTTCAGATTTGCATCATAACTTCATACCAAATCTACCCTTCAAAAAAATTTCAAATATGTCTACTGAAGAGAAGGGTCTTCTTTGCAAAGAAGTGCCACATTTTTTCGTTACGTTCCTCTCTAAGAGCACCTTGAGAATTCACAAGAAAGTGTTTTATGTCATATATGTAAGTTTTTTGCATAAATTTTGAGCCCTTATATGCGAAGAGACTGTTCACCAAGTTACTCTTATCTCATCCTACTTAGACAAGAGCTACCTCCTTCCAAATAGATAACTCAAAATAAAAGGCCATGAACAAGTGATCTACAATATCTAAATCGTGCTTGCAAAGTATGCATCTCTTAGCATGTCTAGTTTCTTTTATGTCTATTATCCTAGGTTAAGAGCTTCTGGGCTATTTATAACCATAAAATTATCTTTATTTTTAAAGGAAATGTTGATTTCTAGACCGCTCTCCCCAAATAGACTCTACATGAAAGAAGGCATTCTTTAATGCTTGCAACATAACCCAACTTGATAGTGTATACCCTTTCTCCACTATTCTTGGACCACTTGAGTTGATCATATTCTTATAAAATTTTAATAGCACTATGGTTAACAATATATACAAAATGTATATTGAAAATATATACAAAATGTTTCAATTATTTAGCCAAATGACCTTGTAAGTTTACATCAAATTCCTATCACAATATATGTACATTATATACAACCTTTATGTGTTGAAAAGAGTGGGAGAGGATAATGGAATTCGTATTCATTGTAGTGGATAGGTAACGAGGGAGAAGTGATGATGCAATGGATGAAGAATAAATAAGAGCTGATAGCAATGGGATAAGGTTAGGAATATAGAATAGAGGTTAAGAGGAGTTGGTAGGGTCACTTAGTAATGTTTACTGTGTATGTAGGAATAACCAAAACCAACTATAAATAAAAGGATCCAACATACTAGGTAACAAAGATTGAATGAAAGGTTCAACATATTCCATTTACCACCATCCATAGAAGTCAAAGGATCCAACATTGTTAAAAAGAAACTTTGAATATATTATATTTTAAGAATACTAATAGACATAACAGTTTTCCATGAAAACCAACATTATTAATTGTTACATAAAGCTCCATGCTCCAAATAGTTTACATGAAAGTAGTGCCAACAAGAAGTGGCAGTGGTCAAAATGTCAGAACAAGTTATGCATGCATTCATTTTAAGTAAATGCTTCATTTTGCAAAAAATGTTAGAGAAAAATGTGCCTTTAATTCCTAGCCTCTACTACTTCAAAAGCTAGAATAAATTGAAATCTACAGCAAAACCATAATAAATAGGAAATCCTTGACAATATTATCGCAAATGAGGAAATGGGTACACGCTGCAGAAATGAATATCATTCCTAAGTTGAACTATGGAAAAGGGAATAATTTGAACGCTTTAAATAAAGAATAAAGTAGTAATAGTAAAAAAATCACAAGCTGATACAAATTTGTTACCAAGAGTCTTATCTCAAGTTAAGCAAAGACTAATAACACGATATAACATCCACCAGAAAAACTTATCCAAGAGGCATGGGAGATGCATCATTATTAAATAACTTAGTGAAAACATAAAAATTGAAAATACAGACAGGGCAGCAGACAGAGGTGTTGAAGCATATGGACAACCGAGTGGTGTTACTAAAGAAGCGAAACCCAAATCTATCAAAGATTGCCCTTTTAAAGCGATGCCAATAGATGTTTATGTGCAGAAGGAAAATGCAAAAAACCACAATGTTCAACAACAAAAATATTTTTCGGTACTCAAGCTCCAACATTATTAATTGTTACATAAAGCTCGAAGCTCCAAATAGGTTACATGAAAGTACTGCCAACAAAAAGTGGCAGTGGTCAAAATGTCAGAACAAGTTATGCATGCATTCATTTTAAGTAAATGCTTCTTTTTGCAAAAATTTGTTAGAGAAAACTGTGCCTTTAATTCCTAGCCTCTACTACTTCAAAATCTAGAATAAATTGAAATCTACATCAAAACCATAATAAATAGGAAAGCCTTGACAATATTATCGCAAACGAGGAAATGGGTACATGTTGCAGAAATGAATATCATTCCTAAGTTGAACTATGGAAAAGGGAATAAATTTGAACACTTTGAATAAAGAATAAAGTAGTACTAGTAAAAAATTCACAAACTGATACAAATTTATTACCAAGAGTCTTATCTCAAGTTAAGCAAAAACTAATAACACGATATAATATCCACCGGAAAAACTTATCCAAGAGGCATCAGAGATGCATCATGAGTAAAGAACTTAGTGAAAACATAAAAATTGAAAATATAGACAGGGCAGCAAACAGAGGTGTTGAAGCATATGGACAACCAAGTGGTGTTACTAAAGAAGCGAAACCCAAATCTATCAAAGATTGCCCTTTTAAAGCAATGCCAATTGATGTTTATGTGCAGAAGGCAAATGCAAAAAACCGCAATGTTCAACAACAGAAATATTTTTCGGTACTCAAGCCCATGTAGCATAATCATGAATGGAAAGAAATTGTCAATGCCTTTTAATGAGAACTCCCTTTAGATGGTCATAAACATTGACGTGATCAGGACTATCCAACTTGCACCATTTTTCACCTAAGCTTAAAATTAGAATGATGTAATTATTCATTGAACAAAGCTACCAACTTTTTAGATTGCACTCAGAGGTATGCTACTACCCTTGATGCATCTGGACCTAATGTAAGATTGTCAACGCAAGGCAGAAATTCTATAAAGAAAAAGAAAAGTCAGGAATGTTGATAACTTAAATGTTTTTCATTAAGAACACTCTTTAGATGCCATCAACATTGGCCTACTCAACACTATCCAGCTTGGGCTGTTATTTTCACTGAAGGTTGGAAGTCAGAACAATATAATTATTCAATGAACAGAGTCATCAAATTTATGGATTGCACTTTGAGGTCTGTTGGTGCGACTGATGCAGCTGGCCCTAATGTGAGTCTACTGTGAGTTTGTCACTGCAAGGCAAGAATTATATGGAGAAAGAGCAAAGTCAGGAAGCTTCATAAAGAAAACAAAGGTTGAGCATATCTCTCCACATAATATATGGAAGATAGATGAAACCAACAGAAATCTGCAAGTTTCTAATACCAAGCAAGTGGCATCCTAGATCCAACATCAGCCTAGAAAAGAAAATGAGTGAAGCAATAGTTTGATGAAGCATGAGACAACTCCAATTTGTTACGATTAAAGTTGGATGGTGCTATCCTTTTTAGAGTATAATTTACCTTATCTTTATTTATTTTACATTAATTTCCATTTCACAATGGCTGCAAATTTCGTTGGACTGGTACACGTATTACATAGTTTCAACCAAGAAACTTTAAAATTATCATATTTTTTTTTGGTAAGAATTCTCTTTTCATGGACGTCTGAACTCCATATTTTTTTATATAACTGTAAGGTTGTGCCATACTTCAATCTCATAATTTATACACAGGGAAATGATATAAACTCTAACTCTTCCTAATTTTTTTAGCCATTAATGGTACCAAACTTTTGGTACATGATTGTGTTGAGGCATAGTGTCCATTTGAACAAAATTAACTTGTAAACTACTTCTATTCAAAGGGACATTGTTACCCTACTTTGAGTCTCGTTTGATATTTCGTATTCTTATCTTAGAAGCCCATTTTCTCACAAAAGCAGGCCACCCCTCTTGTTTGCTTATTAATGATTTTAAAAGCCAACTTTAACTTCAACGTAAAGGCCTAGTTTTTCAACATCTCTTATACCTTAAGCTCACCAAGAAACTATAGCAGCCCAGAACATAAGAGGGACCTTCACAAGAACCAAAGCAAGTTGCTCTTATGTAAAGTAATTTTTAGTTCATTCTGGTCTTATGTAAAGTACTTTCTAGTTCATACTGGTATTTGGATTGGAAATGTTAGTACTTGAAGTGAACTATAGAGTGCATATTGAATCTGACCAACCCTAGAGTCACTTCACGTTTCCTTAAAGCTCAACGAGGATTGTAAACTGAAGGGGAAAATGAATACTGTAAACTGAAACCGCTATGAGTGAGAAACCATAAATGTCTTCATAATGTGGTATATTCTCCAGTACTAATGTGCTGCAACACATGACTAAGCTGTTCAGAACCCTAAAGGAGCCAGGGTTTACTTCTGAGTTCAGTTATCTCACAACATCGACCATTAAACCAAAACCAAGGCGCTTCCTACAGTTGTTGCTCTAACCTCTCTAGAAATCGTTTAGCTGGCTGTTTCTACAAGACGGGCTCTTTCACAGGACGGGCTCTTTCATAGGATGGGCTCTCCAGAAATCACCTCACGACAATCCAGAATTGCCGGACAAGAGTCACGGCTCTCCAAAAATCATCGGACTGTAGAAGGAAGAAAAATGTTTGGAAACCAATGTTCATTTCGTCATCTATTCAGCCAATCATGCTTCTCTGTGTGTCTTCTTCATGATCCACTGGTTCTCCCTGTGTCTTCTTCGTGATACGCTGGTCCTCTACGTGTCTTCAAATTGACTCTTGTTGGGTAGTATAAAACTTCGGTGCTGATAGTCCGGACTTCCGGATATTTTGGAGGTAAAGGTTAGAGCCCAGTCCGGGCTCCTCCGCAAGTGACAACATTTATGGTTGGACCTGCCACTTAACCCCCATCCCCGAGTTCTTAATTGATGAAGTTTTTTGGTTGATGCCTTGCTCTATCCTAGTGGACAATACAGAAAACCTATGAACAATGAGTAGCCCAGGAGAAGACATGCGTAAAAGTACCACTGGAAAGAGGGATGACGACATCTACAGTTGTTTAGAACAAAACTTCAGAGAAAAACACCTAACGACGTTCCATTGAAGTCTGTGATTTGATTTGATTGAAGATGCAAGTGAAAATTCTAGAATATGTTCAATTCTAAGTTTTAGTACAGTTGTCTATATTTCAACTTATTCTTTACTTTGCATGTGGAATCATCCATCTCTCCTGTTACATTTCATTACTTAGGACTTAATTCTTTATCCAAAATAGTTTAGAAAATTTCATTTTTACTGGAGTTTGGTGAAGCGAAAAATCCAAAGGGGACACAGTTTTAGTTTTTCTTTTAGATTGTTTTAGGATTTTTGAAAGTTTTAGAGAGAGACCCTCAAAACCTCTAGGACATGGAAAACTATCTTTGAAACTTTAACTTATAAAACTATGCCAAACTTCAAATTTTTGCAGAATTTCTACTTAAAACTTATTTTTGCACCCTCTTGGATAGGCAACCTGCCTTACTCATTTATCATTTATCCTCAACATGCCATAACTCTATGGACATTGATTTGATTCATATGAAAGTGATAACATAATTGTAAGTTATTTGGACTGAAATGACTTTAGAATCCATTAATTAAAAAGGGAAAATTACTTGCAGAGTGCACTCTACACTCAATGGATTCTAAAGTCCCCAAATAAAAAAAGGCTTCCTCCTCATGTGTAAAATTCCGGTTCCCTCAGGAAATCTATAAAGACTATTCACAACTTGTGTTACAAGCATTTCCAGATAAAATTTTTTTGTCGTGTGTCAAAATGCTGGTTGACTTAAGGAATATACAAAAACTCCATGAAATACTTTCACCTTTTTCATTTTTTTTGTAGCTTATTATTTTATTTTATTCCTATTAAGAAAATCTACAAAAGCTTATTACATATGCAATTTCCCTCGCACCTTTAAATAACTATGCACCCAGAGAATACAAGGGTACTCCATTGGTCTGGTGTCTACGTGTATATAGTTATGTGCATTATAGAAGGTTCACTAAATCTAAAAGATGTATTCCATGCATTGAACATAGACATTCATCTGCTTACAAATTTGATGGGCAGGACAATTTCTTTAACAAGGATTGGTATCTGAGTGAAGGGGAGGGCGGGGAATTCTGTTGGTACCATGTTGAGCTGCCGAGATCTAATCAAAGACTGGCAGTGGCTGCACAATACTTGATTGTTGTTCTTTGCCCACCTATGAAGCTTCAAGATATCTTGTCTCTCATGAGCAGTGGGCCTTTATGTGGGAATGTAGATGGTGCTCCTGTGTTTAGGGTAAATTCCCCAGGCCCCACTATCAGTAAATGCACTGAAATTCTTGCTGCCAGGATCAGCGAGAATACTGTGATTACAGTGTCTCTGGGTGAGGTGCCAAGGCTACGATTTTCTCTGACGGGACAATCTCTACTTTCTGAGATCCCCAGTGTGGAGAGTCCTTCATCCCAGGCCCACTATGGGGGAAAGGAGGAGAACAGCTCAAAACATACCACATAGCCCAATGGAATTGTCATCAGAGAGCATGTGCTGGAGTTTCTGTTGAATATGAACCATTTCGGGGAAGCTAATAACCTTGTGCCCACTAGGGTCTCCAATCTCCTTGTGCACATTGTGGACACCCATGTTGATCATCTGCATGATATAGTAACTAGGCTTGAGATGGAGTTGGATACAATAGAGCTTGAATTGGACAAAGGTAAGAAACTCTAACATCTTTTCTCTCTTTGTTCTATTTTTTATACCACCATTGATTTTTAATTTTAGTTTTTCATAATGAACATTTCTCAACTTTAATGCCTGGCAACCAAAGTGACATTGATACAGTTTCTTCTCGTAGCAAAAGTCATGATTCATTTTAGAAAATTGCTTCTCGCCCCTTTCTTTCAAACAAATTTTAATCCTTTATCCATTTTGGTTTCCTTAAATACAATTGTTTCTTGATTGCAGAATGCTATATTTTCCATTTCTTAGCTGCCTATAATCTCTAGAATATTCTGGATTTTTACTGTTAAATTGTAAATTCCACCTTAAGAATCAAGTATATTCTGGATTTTAATTCTTACTTTTATCAAGCCCATCTAGCTATAAGGGATTGGGTAAACAACTAAGGTAATTGTTGCAAAAGCTGTTTTCTGAGAAACAACTACATTGAGAATTTTGAAAGAGTGGTTCTATGTAAAAGCCTCCCTTGGGTAAATAACTGGGGGTAATTGTTGCAAAAGTTGTTTTCTGAGAATCAACAATATTGGGAATTATGAAAGTGGTTCCATGTAAAAACAAACCCATCTTGTAGTTTTGAGACACTACCCTATTATTTGGTTTGTAAGAGATACCGGTACTTGTAGATTAGAATTTAGCTGAAGTCATCTAACAGTTTCCTTGGTATGAGCTAATTTTGACAGAAATTGTGGAAACAAGCAATTTAAAAAAAATGAAATTGATTATGTCAGGTTCATTTATCATATACTCCAATTGTATTGTGATTTTGAAGATATTATAACTTGATATATTTTAATATTTGAGTAGAATTCTTAGTGTTGTTCAGCAATAAGTAGAAGAAATCTAAACGAATGATAAAAATAAAATCCTGAACAGTATTCAGCATTCAAAATCAGCACAACTAATAAATTACTGTGCAAGCATCCCTGGGAATACTATTCGGTCAGATACTCCTTCTTTTCACTCTGGAAAGAAAGGGCAAAATAGGGTTGATAAAGAGATGACCAGTCCAATTTTTGGACCCTGCACCTACAAAGGATGTCTAAAGTCAGAAGTGAAAAGGTCTAAATTCAATTCATTCATTCTTCCTACTAAAGGTTAATAGCAATGGTATACTGACCCCATTCGATCTAATAAGTTCTAGTAGTAGTTCCTAGGGCAGTTCTGAGGATTCCGGAGTGGGCATACCTGGCCCTAAAGTACAAGTGTCTCGACTGTTTTGATTTTAACCACAACTTCCTTTCCCTTACCAGACTTAGCTCGTGGAGTTTATTTGAAAGTAGGCCCTGAGGTTAATGATGGTGGAACATTCGCCCACGGTCATCGATTAGGAGTAGTAATTTCTGAGATGGGCCGTAGTAGTTTGGGGGTAGGTTTTCCAACGGATGGAAGGATAAGATAAGCAGGTGCTCTTCAACAGAAGGAGGTTCATCGTTTCGTTATTGCATCTGCTACATTCTAAAAGAGGGTTGTGTTTCGTCATCCGCCCAATTAACAACATACATAATTTACCAAACCACACCGTGGAACCCTACTATTGATTCAGGGGTTTTGAATTATTCTAAGCTATACAAGAATGGCGGTTTAGTGGCCGGGCCAGCTGCGGTGCCCGATTCTTTTAATGGCAGTTTTGTGGAAATTGATGAACAGCTTGGCAGAGGCCAGAAGATATGACAACACCCAGAAAAGCCTACAAGATTGACACTAACAATCCTGGATCAGATCTTGCAGGAGAAACCGCTGCTTCAATGGTAGCTGCTTCAATAGTATTAAGACAATCTAATTCTGATTACTCTAATGATCTTCTGGGCCATGCTAAACAGGTAATTTTCTCTGATTCATAGAATTTAAAATCAAGTGCATTATTCCCCAGTTTAATAACTATAATTGGTAATGCTCTAATATAGTGTATTATCTTAATATTCAATTGATTGGGAGTCTTGCACAACAAATTTGCAATAGAAATGAAATTGCACAGAATGAAATCTAGGAGCAGTGGAAAAACAAAGTACCTATGTTTTTTTCCTCTTTTTTGGCTCTTTCAATCAGAATTCCTGCAAAGGTATTCCTAGAAACAATGCAACTTCTCTATGCAAACCCAAATAGTGCAAATCCTTTAAAACCACAAACTAAATGTGACTAGTAAACACCATTTATGCAGGAGGGAGGGGCGGTCGCCATGACAAGATGATCAACCACCTCCTCCATGAATAGAAAGCTATCTATGGGGTTTGATAAATTCAGAATAAATGCCAAACTGAGAAAAAATAGAAGCCATCCTTTGATCATCTGACCAAACCTACAGTCACTTCATGTTTCGGACGAGCTCTTTCACAGGACAGGCTCTCCATAAATTGCCCATGGCACTCCAGAATCTACGGAAAACTATGGTTCTGACCAACTCAAGAGTCATGGCAAAGCCTATGAACAATGCTCAGCAAAGAGGTGGAAAACACGCAAACACTGAAACTTGAAGGGTGAATACCCATAGTACTTCAAAATGCCCAGAGTTTATTGCGAAATGGGAGGAAAACAAAATGGGAGGACAGAGCAAGGCATTGACCGAAAACCTTAATCAATTAAGAACTCAGGGATGGGGGTTAAGTGGTAGGTCCAACCATCAATGTTGTCACTTGCGGAGGAGCCCGGACTGGGTTCTAACCTTTACCTCCAAAAGATCCGGAAGGCTGGACTATCAGCACTGAAGTTTTATACAGAGTCAATTTGAAGACACGCGGAGGACCGGCGGATCACGAAGAAGACACGTGAAGAACCAATGGATCACGAAGAAGACACGCGGAGAAGCACGGTTGGTTGAATAGACGACGAAATGAACAGTAGTTTACCAAAGAACTTCAGGGAAAAATGCCTTACGACGTAAATATGAAGTTACGAAATTAGGTACTGGATATAAGTTTAAACGGCTCAAATCTTATTCAAATTTATTCGATCAACGTTTCATATGAAGTCTCGTATTCAAGGCATCATGCGAGAAGAGAAGAGGATGCAATGTTTAGAGAGAGGGACCGATATGAATTGGAAAAATAGAGACATAAAGCGTATATGAGATGAAGATGCTTCATGGTTTAACAATTTTCCAATTTTGAATCATGGATATGCTTTGTTAGACCTTATTGGGAATGAAGGCTTTAATGAAGTGTACAAGGCCTATGACTTGGTTGAGTATAGGTATGTAGCACACAAGCTTTATGGATTAAATATGTAGTGGACTGAGGAAAAGAAACAGAGCTATTTTTGTCGTGAAATTCTAGAATACAACATTCACAAGAATTTGGTGCATCCACAGATTGTGCGGCTTTGGGATTTTTTTTTGAGATTGATCACAATACATTCTGTGCTGTATTGGAATACTGCAGTGGGAAATATCCTGATGCAGTACTCGAGGTAAAACTACTTCTATGCTGAGAGAGATGGAATAAAAATGTGGAGAACATGGATGATATTCAATGATGGGAAATATGAATGAAATTGGATAAAACTAGGAAGCAGAAGCAGAGCATATTTTTTATAAAAATGACTCTTTGAGTAATTTACTTCAAGCATGTATTTCTGTCGAACCAAGACGTATTATGAGAAATTGAGAGAGGTTTTTATTCAAAACATGATTATATAAAATAACCTCTCTTATTTTTTAAACAGGTGCTTCATAATGGGAGAATAGAATTCATTTTCAGAGGGAAATTTTCCATATTTAAAAAAAAAAAATCATGTCTGAGTCATCATTTTCAAAAGAATATTTTGAAGAGCTGGAGGGGAATATGGAAAATGAAGACATGGGTTTGGTCAGGGAAAAATGTAATTACAAAAACATATCTCATATTTCACATAGATGTCACCAGTTGATATATGAAGGTGGGGCTTTGAAGCCTATTTTTCAGTAGTCTTCATCCTGAAATTAAGGAAAATTAGTTGTAACTGTCTATTTTTAGAGTTCAGTTAGGTTTAAAATTCAAGGCTAGGTAGAGGTTATTTTTATATATAATGAGATGTAATAGATAGATCTAGGTTTTTACTTTCAAGATCATATAGGCTCTTCATTGTAATAGGTTTCACTTTTCCAGAATGAATAAAAATTGCAGAGGAGGAGTGTTGAGGCTCCCATATATGGCAGAGATTTCTTGTGCCATTACTTTTCTCAGTAAGTGATTTCCTTATGTGATTTTTTTTCTTGTTTACCCACTCCATTTTTTCTTGATTTCATGGTTGAAGAGTAGTTTTATGGGCTATAATTCATCTTTCATGCTCTATGTCCATTGTTTCAATCATTTTCAAAACATTTTCTTCTAAAGTCTTGTAGAACTCACCCAAGGTTGGTTCTATGTTTTATGGGTTGTCTCTCTTTGTCTTCTAATCAACTTGAAAATACCTTAAGACTAAGGAAATTGTGTCTACCTTTCATATGTCCATAAACCTTTCAAACCCTTACCTCTTGCAACCTATCTCAGATCTGATTGTTGACTCCATTTCCCAATGGTCTCCTCCATGATTGTCCTGCCAAACTTTCAAAACTTTCAAATTTTTTTTGTCCTATCAGAAATATGACCTTCTGAGTTTTATTAATTGAATATCTTGAGTGAGAAAAAAATTGTAAATAGTGAGAGATTGTCCTCTTACTGTATTAGGTGAGAGATACAGCCTAAAGTGGTTCTATTGTTACCTTGGGATCTACCTTCCACAACATGGGTAAATTCTGAGTGCTAACAAACCATCCAAAGTGCATGTTGATAAGGCCCAACAACCCTAATTTCTCCAAACAGTGTGCCCAGTCCTGTGGAATGTGTGCTATTAGGCCGCATCTGGCCTGTGTCGTGGGTACATATGGACCTACCGTGATCTCCATCGATGCAAGCATATCATGATCATCATACTTCATTTGCATAATCGAGGGCACGATGTCCATGGTGCTTGATGTATTTGTAACTTCGGAATGTATTCATCTATGTATCTTATGTATTGTAACCCGATGTTTATCCGGGATGTATCTATAATGTAATTGAGTCATGTTGTCATGCCCCAATGTTCCAATCGGGAGAATCAATAATGTAAACAAGTCATGTCAAGTCATAGTGAGTAACCCTTTGATTGTCTAAGGGTTAAAGTCCCCGCAGTTCTGGGGCACTAGGGTTATTAGACTCTCCTAGTAGAGGTCAGCCCTGGTAGGGTTTTAGTCATGTCAAGATTAGTATAAATAGAGAAATGGAGTCTCTATTTATCACACAACTCATCCACACTCAAGTGTAGTGCATAGTTGAGGAAGGAGAAGACACTGGGGCTAGATAATAAGAAGATTACTGCTGTCAGGAGATCACTTACTGTTTTGGGGATTTTACTGTTTTGGTGCTGATTCTATCTCTGAGGATGTTGTGGGGTTTTCTCCATTTATGGTTTCCCCAAGGATAAACACTATGTTCATTATCTCTTGTGTTTGATTGCTGTGCTTGTTATTCTCTCAGTAAAGATCCTAATATAATGCTAGCTTAATGATGAAATTCTAACATGGTATCAGAGATAACCTGAGAAGAAGACACTGTGCAGTTGTGGGAACTAGGGATTCCTAGTTTGTGGATCTTCCTCCATATATTTTCAGCAAAAGTAAGGGGGAATAACTCTCCTCCCTAGGGCGCATCTTTCTGTCGAAGCGGAATCCAATTCTGAGGTTTTTCAGTTTTGGACCCAACACTGCTGCCGAAAATTAGGGCTTTTCATAGAAGAGGAATTTTTTAGTGAGCATAGGATTGGATTGATCTCCTCCCCAAAATCTAATTTAGGGATAAATTTCAAGGAATTTGGGTGAACAGATCTCCGAAAAAGCAAAACCTTAATTTGCTACTGAACCAGCACTACATGATTTCAGCTCAAGTTTCAGATCCGACATCTTGAACTTGGTAAGATCTAAATATTTTGTATTTCCATTTGAGGTTCTTAGTTTAAGATGTCTCATCATACCAATCTTGATGAAAATCTTGAGGGAGATGACAACTTACGAGCTTGGAAGTATAGGATATCCCTGGTCCCGGAAGAGAATGAATTAGAATCCTATATCAATGAGGAGGTTCCAGTTCCAAAGGGAGATGAGGCTAAGGCCTTGCATAAGAAGAAGTTGGTTATGGTAAAGAGAATCATTGCTGATTCTATCAAGGATCATATCATACCATAGATGTCCTCCCTTTAGACACCTAAAGCTATGTTTGATGCCCTAACCAAATTGTTTGAAGGGAAGAACATTAATAGGAAGATGACCTTGAGAAACCAATTGAAGAATGTGAAGATCCAGAATGTTGAGACTATTCAATCTTACTTTACAAGGGCTTCTCAGATCAAAGAGTAGCTAGAAGAAGTAGATGAAGAAGTTGAAAATGCAGAGATTGTGATGACCACCTTGAATGGTCTCCCTAGATCATGGGACTCTTTCATTCAAGGAATCTGTGCCAAAAAGAAGTTAGTCAAGTTCAGCAGGCTATGGGAAGAATGCTCTCAAGAAGAAGCGAGGATAGAAGCTCGAGAAGAGAAGATGGGTAGTGAAGATCAAACCCTCATAGTTTACTCCAAGAAAAATAGGAGGAGAAATTATCACTCCAAAGGTAAGACCTCACACTCTAGAAAAGATCTAAATACCATTAGATGTTACACATGTGATGAGAAAGGTCACATATCCAAATTCTTCCCTAAAAAAATAAATCTAATGAAGAAGGGAAACAAGAGAAGACATCATGCCCATGCTGCAGAGGATGATGAACCTTCCACAAAGAGAATTAGACAAGAGAGTGATGACTCTTCAAGTGAGGATGAATATGTTCTAATCTCTGCTCTCACAGGAACTGTTTCACATGGAAGCAATGATTGGCTTATAGACAGTGGTGCTTCCAAGCACATGATGGGATTCAAAGAATCATTTGTAAAGCTATCTGAACATGAGTCACCTCACAAGGTGAAACTTGGGGATGACTACCAGTATCCAATAAAAGGTAGTGGTGAATCCTTCTATAAAATAGACTCTGGAAAGTATTTGAAGATGAAGAATGTATTATTTTTTCCACGATTAAAGAAGAACCTCCTCTCCATATCTGCATTGGATGCAAAAGGAATGAGGGTTTATTTTGTAGATGGCCAAGTTCTTATGTGGCCAAAAGGAAAGACTTTTGACGATGCAATTGTGAGCGGAGAACAAGAAGGAGGCCTATACAAGTTGAAGGGCCAACTAGATCAAGCTTTGGTTCATGACACAATAGAACCAAATGAAATGTGGCATAGAAGGCTTGCACATGTGCATTACAGAGCACTACCACTTGCAAGCAAAGCTGTTGAAGGTCTTCCAGAAATACAAGCAAAACATGAAGGGGTCTGCAAAGGATGTGTGAAAGGAAAGAATACAAAGAAGACATTTCCAAGTAGTGAAAGTAAAGCAAAAGGAATCTTGGAAATCATCCACTCCAATGTATGCAGACCAATGTCATCAAGCTCACTAAGCGAGTATGTGTACTATGTTTCTTTTATTGATGACTTTTCTAGGAAGACATGGATTTACTTCATGAATAATAAAGATGAAGTGTTTAGCAAGTTCAAGGAATTCAAAGCCTTGATCGAGAACCAGACTGAAAACAAGATCAATACTTTTCAATCAGACAATGGCGGAGAATTCACTTCAAATGAGTTCAAGGAACTATGTAAGGACTCAGGGATTAAGAGGGAGTTGTCCACTCCTTATAATACACGACAGAATGGGGTCACAGAAAGGAAGGATAGAACCATCATGGAAGCTGCAAGAGAAATGCTTCATGATCAAGATCTTCCTATGCACCTTTGGGCAGAAGCAGCCAGAACAACAGTGTATGTACAGAATTGTACTCCACACAGAGTACTTGAGAACAAGACTCCTGAAGAAGTCTTCTCCAGCAAGAAACTAGAAGTCAGCCATCTCAGAATATTCGGCTGTCCTATGTACATACACATTCCAAAAGAGAAGAGAAACAAATTAGATCCTTCAGGAAATAAGGGTATATTTGTGGGATACTCTAAAAGCTCAAAGGCTTACAGAATATACTTCATAGGATTCAAAAATATTGACATCAGCAGGGATGCAACATTTGACAAATATTCAGCCTACATCAAATCCAGAAAGAAACCTGCTGAATAACCTGAAGAAGCAGAAGCTCCTAGAATTCATGATACAATCATGAACGAAGAAACTAAAGAAGAAGATCGAGAATTTGAAGAACCACAAAGACCTGTAGATCCACCACAGTAGAAGAATCCTCACAAGAGGAAACCTGCTTGGGTACAAGAGATTATCCAAGGTGCAGAAAGATATGGGGTTCCAGAAGAGAATCTCAGAGAAAGAAAGAGGACCAGATCCTGTTCTAGTTACGTAGCTTTAATATGTGACTTCATTGATAAAGAACCTTCCGAGTATGAAGAAGTGGTAGAACAGAAAGAATGGAAGGATGTGATGATTGAAGAGTATCAATCGATCATGAAGAATGATGTTTGGGATGTTGTCCTAAGACCAGAAGGGAAGTCAGTAGTAACTTCAAAATGGATCTACAAGATCAAGCATGCTGCAGACGGTAGCATTGAAAAGTATAAGGCAAGATTTGTGGCTCGGGGTTTCTCCCAGAAAGAAGGAATAGACTATGAAGAAACCTTTGCACCTGTAGCTAGATACACTTCCATTGGATCGGTACTTGCTCTGGCTGCAGTGATGAAATAGAAGATACACCAAATGGATGTCAAGATTCTCTTCTTGAATGGTTTAGTAGAAGAGGAAGTGTATGTAGAACAACCACTCGGTTTTGAGACACATGACAGGGAGTCTCATGTGTGTAGATTGAAGAAATCCCTGTATGGTTTGAAACAGGAACCCAGGAGATGGTACGACAGAATTGACAGCTTTCTATCCAGTTTGGGATTTACCAAAAGTAAAGCAGATTCCAACCTTTACTACAAGGTGGAAGGTGGCAACCCGATGATACTTCTACTATATGTAGATGATCTGTTTGTGACAGGTATGAATGGGTTGATTGCTGATACAAAGAGAAATCTTGCTACTGAGTTCAATATGAAGGACTTGGGAATGATGCACTATTTCATAGGCATGGAGGTGTCATAGACTACAGATGGAATCTTTCTTTTACAAGGAAAGTATGAAGTAGATATCTTGAAGAGATTTGGGATGATGGACTGCAAGGCATTGACCACACCTATGGCATCAAAACTAAAGCTATTGAGTGATGCTTCATTAGAGACAGTTGATGTCACGATGTATCGTCAGATGATTGGGTCCTTGATGTACCTGAGAAACATGAGACCAAATATTTTCTTTGCTGTGAACACCTTGAGCCAATACTTGACAGATCCAAGACATGTTCACTTGATTGCTGCAAAGCATATTCTGAGGTACCTGAAGGGTACGGTTGATTATGGGCTCAAGTATAAGGATGATCAAAGGATTAACCTAGAGGGTTATGTTGATTCAGATTGGGCAGGCAGTGCCATCGATAGGAAGAGCACTTCAGGGTGTTGCTTCAGTATGGGATCATGTGTGATCTCATGGTTTAGCAGGAAGTAATCTTGTGTGGCACTGAGTACAGATGAAGCAGAGTATGTTGCAGCCTGTTCAGCTAGTTGTGAGGCAGTATGGCTGAGGAAGCTACTATCTGATTTGTTTGATCTCCAGTTAGATACTAATTTTATATACTGTGACAACCAGAGCTGTGTAAAGTTGTCAGAGAATCTAGTATTCCATGACAAGTCGAAGCATATTGAGATCAAGTACCACTATATCAGGGATATGGTGCAGAGAGGAGCAGTGAAGCTCTAGTATGTTGTGACGGATGAACAAATATCTGATGTGTTGACTAAGCCATTGGCTAAGGTGAAGTTTGAGTACTTCAAGGAAGAACCTTGGTGTTCTCCAGATCGAGGTTCCTCCCAAGAGGAAGTGATGTGTCCGTGCTGTGATATTCTGACATGGTGAGAGGATTGGTTCCTTCCATGATCAGATGTAAGTGATGTGCCATTCCGACATGGTGAGAGGATTGGTTCCTTCCATTGTTAGGTATATGTGGATGCCACATCCAGCATGAAAAAGGGATGGCTCTGTGAAGACACATATAGTATGAAAAAGGACTAGCTCTGTGTAGATTGAACATCTAGCATGAAAAAGGGTTGGCTCTGTGAAGACACATCTAGTATGAAAAAGGACTAGCTCTATGTAGATGACACATCCAACATGAAAAAGGGCTGGCTCTATGGAGGCTCATCTAGTATGAAAAAGGACTAGCTCTGAGTAGCTGCCACATCTGGTATGAAAAAGGACCAGCTTTGTGATGCCTCATCTGGTATGAAAAAGGACCAGCTTTGTGATGCCTCATCTGGTATGAAAAAGGACCAGCTCTGTGATGCCCTACCTAGTATGAAAAAGGACTAGCTTTGAGTAGCTGCCACATCTGGTATGAAAAAGGACCAGCTCTGTGATGCCTCATCTGGTATGAAAAAGGACCAGCTCTGTGATGCCCTACCAAGTATGAAAAAGGACTAGCTCTGGGAAGGATCATCTAGTATGAAAAAGGACTAGCTCTGAGTAGCTGCCACATTTGGTATGAAAAAGGACCAGCTCTGTGATGCCTCATCTGGTATGAAAAAGGACCAGCTTTGTGATGCCCTACCTAGTATGAAAAAGGACTAGCTCTAGGAAGGCTCATCTAGTATGAAAAAGGACTAGCTCTGAGTAGCTGCCTCATCTGGTATGAAAAAGGACCAGCTCTGAGATGATACATCCAGTATGAAAAAGGACTAGCTTTGTAGAGGTTCCTATGACAAGAAGAATCAAGAGATAGCACCTGCGATGATGCCCAGTGATGATCCAGAACGAGTGATGATGATATAGATCTAGTGATGATGATCCATTAGTGATGATCCAGATCTAGTGATGATGATCCAGCAGTGATGATCTAGATTGAGTGATGATACAGATCCAGTGATGATCCAGATCCAGTGATGATGTCCCATGATGATCCAGATTGAGAGATGATCCAGATCCGATGACTTGAAGATGAAGATGACTTGAAGACTCAAAGGACCTGAGATGCAGATGACAAGATGATCCAGTTGATACAGAGAAGAAGACCAGTGCTGAAAATTGTGTCAAAAGAATACCTTCTTAATTAATAGGGAGTGTTGATGTATTTGTAACTTCGGATTGTATTCATCTATGTATCTTATGTATTGTAACCCGATGTTTATCCGAGATGTATCTATAATGTAATTGAGTCATGTTGTCATGACCCGATGTTCCAATCGGGAGAATCAATAATGTAAACATGTCATGTCAAGTCATAGTGAGTAACCCTCCGATTATCTAAGGGTTAAAGTCCCTACAGTTTCGGGGCACTAGGGTTATTAGACTCTCCTAGTAGAGGTCGGCCCTGGTAGGGTTTTAGTCATTTCAGGATTAGTATAAATAGAGAATTGGAGTCTCTATTTATCACACAACTCATCCACACTCAAGTGTAGCACATAGTTGAGGAAGGAGAAGACACTGGGGCTAGATAAGAAGAAGATTACTGCTGTCGAGAGATCACTTACTGTTTTGGGGCTTTTATTGTTTTGGTGCTGATTCTATCTCTGAGGAAGTTGCGGGGTTTTCTCCATTTATGGTTTCCCTGAGGATAAACACCGTGTTCATTGTCTCTTGTGTTTGATTGCTATTCTTGTTACTCTCTCAGTAAAGATCCTAATATAATGCTAGCTTAATGATGAAATTCTAACAGGTGCAAACCATGCCTTGCGGTATCACCAAAATCCTGACCGGGTACCTTTGATTCTTCATGATCTTCCTGGGATTTGCATTGGGTCGACATGGAGGCACATAGCCAGCGATATCTGCAGTGGAAAACCCTGTTTGGGATGAGGAGACCTCCACCTCAGATTTCGATGGTCCTATATTTGCATGTGCCTCCTCCTGTGCACATGCAGAAGTCCTAGTATACCACTTCTTTTGAACCAGGAATTTGGGCTGTTGAGCCCCCTCTTCTTATTTGGTACTCATGATGAACCCACCGACATGCTTGCAACCTCTTCTTCGATGGTCATTGTGATAAATGGTTAGTCCCCCTCTCTTGAAATCTCTACTGTAATCGGCTCAGTCGGCATGCCACACTAGTGCCTCCAATTTATCTACGGTAACCTTAAAATTACGTTTCTCAACAACTTAAAGGCTCAATGCAACTCA
This sequence comes from Pseudotsuga menziesii, assembly GCA_001517045.1. Lineage (NCBI taxonomy): Eukaryota > Viridiplantae > Streptophyta > Pinopsida > Pinales > Pinaceae > Pseudotsuga > Pseudotsuga menziesii. The sequence continues at coordinate 180,566 of LPNX010478354.1, read as the reverse complement.
GCTTACTGCAACAACTCTGCAACTGAGTCGACAATTCAATATTTCACAATGGTGAATTCCAACTGTGTTCTACCTATTCTTATAGCATTAATTCAATCACTCAATCATCATGACCAAATCATTACAATCCCTTTTAATCATTTCGACCAAATCATGCATTAATCACCTGAATTCATCGCCGATTCTGTAAATCTAATGGTCGAATACGTCATTAAGGCACGTCTCGTTCAAAAAGCATCACCAAATAACTGTTGTATTTAATATTGATTAGACTTTGTCGTGGCCCTGTGTCTGTCATGACATGACTCCCTAATCATGATACTGACTCCTCTACTTGTGTAGTCACTTCCTCCTGGCGTGCCATCCTCCTAACTACCCTTATATGAAATAAAACAGAGATTTTTTTTTTCATCGTGCAACACCTCAAGCATCGTGCAGCTCTAGGTTCATCTTGTAGAGATTCATCTTGCTATCGTTTACCAGCTTAGGAAGCATCACACCATCTAGATGTTGTAGTTTTAATGCGCCTCCTAAAGTAATGTAATTGATAACATATGGACCTAGCCAATGCATCTGTAACTTACTTGAATTTTTGGAGAACTTGTTTTTGTATAGCAACACATTGTATCCTTGCTAAAAATTGTTGTTCTTGATATGCGGATCATGCCAATCTCTCTGTTGGTCATTCTCAACGTGCTAGTGAAAATATGCAATAAAGAAATTTTCCTCTAACTGCACCAACTGCGCTAGGCGTTCTTCTAATGCTACTTCATCATCCATGCCTATCACTGTTGCAAAGCACAAACTCAAAACAATGTACTCCATTGGCATGAATGCCTCCTGCCCATACACCAACTTGAATGGTGTCTTCTCGGTCAATCTTTTACAAGTGGTGCGATATGCCCACAAGACTACCGAAATATTCAAATCATAGTCATCACAGTTAACATTGCACACCTTTGTGAGCACGTGCTCCAACACCTTGTTGAATGCCTCAACTGTCAAATTTGCATGTGGATGGTACGGGGTACTCTTCTTATGTTGTATCTGAAGTTATTATGTCAACGCGTGGACAGTGTGATTGATGAAGTGACTACCCTGATCACTCATGAATATATTTGGACACCCAAACCGAGTAACAATGTTATCAAAGAGGAACCTTGTTGTTGTCGCAGCGATGCAATCTAAAACCGGGGTGACCTCCACCCATCTTGTCAGATAATCCGTTGCTGTAATAATATACCACGCACCAGTCCTCTTTCTAGGTGGGTTGATTGGTCCCACAAAATCTACTGCCCTTTTTTCAAATGGTTGTAGTGTCACCTGAGGTACTAATGGAATCTCATCCCTCCTTTACAGTTTTCTAGTCCTTTGAAAGACATCACAAGTCTGTGCATATTCCGTCACATCATTATTGAGAGTTGACCACCAAAGCCTTGCGCGGAGTGTTTGCTAGAATATTTCACCTCCTATGGACAGTAAGGTGTTCCACTAGTCTGAATAGTTCAGATCCAGAAGAAATAGAGGATAGAGGTTGAACACTCTCCGTAGACGCCGTAGATACCTGGAATGTGATGCTTCGATCGTTACCTTGTGTACCTGCAATAAATATTCAACACACAAACATATCGAAACTACCAAAATATAATATACTAATCTATGTTAGGGACTAAGGAATCTAACAACATACATGTGAAATAAAACAACAACAATATATGTGGGACATAAATCAACTTGCATTAAAGAAATATGAAGAAGTTTACAACCAAGCCTTAGTGTTGAAATGCACCTCCATGAAACCAGGAATTCTCATCCCCAAAAGCTCCGACTCTAGCTCTCTATGCTCTCCCAAATGGTCTTGGGCCAAGTAATCAATCCAACAGCATAACAATACCTTCAGATTTCTCCCCTCAACCATGGATATGAGCTCATATTTATAAGGCTTAATGGATAGGGTAGGTTGAGATATTAGTGGGTGAGGTGGCCACTAAGATCCTAGGATGAGGGATCTTGAGCTCAACTGACCCACAACAGTAGGGATAAGGGAGGACATGAGGCTTATCATCTAGAAGCCTTGAGAAACTTCTCTTTTTCCCTTTTTACCCAGGGTACCGCATTTCTCCTTCAATGAAATAGCAGTTCTGGTAAGAAACGCTTATGGACAAAGGGCCATAAGTGGTGGCACCGCTTGTGGGCAACAGGGGATAGGCGGTGCAAACAAGATACCGTTTCTGGAAAACAGAGGAAGTGCAGTGTTGGGAATTTCCATGAAAGATTGATAATAACCATGATTTTCCACTCTAAGAGCTGGGATTCAGGGAAAGTAGGTATGTCAAAGTTCTTATCACATGATGGTGACAGGATTTTGGTATAACAGGATGCCCCCCAAAGCATGAGTCTTAGAGGGATACAATAAACGAGAGCTTTTAGAGAATAAGTCATTGCCATGAGATGAAAATGTTGGTTCGATCGAAGCATGTTGTCAAGTAGGCATCTGTAGTACATCAATATGTTGACTCATAGACACAAGTGACCAAACTCATGGCTGCAGACCAATACAAGGAAGATCCATGAGAGGAATAAACAAGCATGGCTACTAGAATACATCGTAGATCCATGTGATAGAGGACCCAAACTTGGACATAGCTACCAGACATACAATGTAGATCTATGTCATACAGGCACAAATTTGAGCATAGCCACGACCATACAAATGCGGATCCATGCTAGATATACAAAACTCCATCGGAAATTGGGGAAAAAGCAATGAGCACTTTAAACAAATACCGAGGTTCTTCGTCTCATCTTTGACAAAGTACGATTCTATCCATGTGATTACAATGATCTAAAGTCAAACATGGTAGAAACCACTTGATTACTGGCCAATGATGTGAGCCGTTAACAAGTGCATGGGAGATCACCATTAATGTCAATGATTCCCAAGGTACCCTAGTACAATCTACTAAGTGCGAATAGATGTCCTGACATCGAACACCCAGTTGATTCTATTGATCAAAGGTCAATGATGTGATTCTATGTCGAGAGCGATAGAATCTGTCATTAAGACATACAGATCTCAAGGTACTAAATATTGTTTCTAAGACTATTTCCCGGATGATGAGCTGATGTCGACGGGAAAAAGTCTTGTCGAAGGAGGGCCATGATGAGTCCCACATCGATGACAAGAAACTACGAAAATAGTTCTGGAATGATGTGAATGTAGTAACCATATGACTGACTCAAAGATACTGACACAAAGACTGTGTAGACTACAGAGGAAAAACTTCTTCAAATCCCCTTTGAACATTGGGCGGCATGACAAAAAGACTTGGCATCATGACTAAATGGGACAGACACACAATGCGACAGTGGACAATGCATTCTTTTGAAAGTATCAAAGGAGTGACATGACTCATGAAAGTGGATCGTCACTGAGATTAGATGAATACCCAATTGACTGACATGATGTGTAGACAAGTGCCATGTTCAAAGGTAACTACAAAGAACTGCCATTATTTGCAAGATGATTCCCTTCCCATTTCCCCCATCATGATTGATGGGTGCCTCTTTTTGGTTTTACGAGTTGAAAGAGGGTAACAAACATTCGATATAGCTTGTCGGAAGACAAGTCCAGACTCATATATTTTATGAACCTGAGAGAGGAGGGGTTCCTTCCCAAAATGGGTCTCTCAATGTTTGATTTAATGATTCCACTGAAAGAAAACTCGGTATCGTTCATGTTTAGAGAGTATGAACGAATACGGAAGAAGACTCCAAAGGGGTCCTTTTTCATATGATTTAGTCTCTAAGGCTCGAAAAACTGTAAAATCATACCTTAGAGAACTCTTCTAGTCATGGTTGGCTGGAGTGTTCCTTTTTCGTAAATAGTCATATCCGAACTGAAAAGAGACAACCTAACATTGGATGGATGACTCTTCAAATACTTTAACGAGCGTGAAGAAGACAAGATCGCTCGACGGTCTTTTTGTATTTAGGGAGGCTGAAAAGAGTTTAAAGAGGGCTGCATTAACCTTTTTCATGTTTGAATCTAGAGCATGAAAAATTAATAAACTAAGCTCAACCCCATCTTACTGTTTTTAACAAGCTCGAAGATCAGTTGAAAGAATGCTCGAAGATTGGTTTCATTTTTACACAAGCTCGAAACCAATGGGTAAACTATGCTTGAAAAATCCCATTAACATGATATGTAGAGGTTGGAATCTTTCCCCCAGCATGATTGCTAGTGAAGCTTACCCTTAGCATGGGTTCTAGCCGCTCGACATGCCCCTAAGATTCGTTTCATTTGACGATTCTTCTTCCATACCCAACCTAAAAAACTGGGTACTAATGTGAAAATTTTCACCAGGAGGTAGGAAGAATGAGAATCATGCATGTGAAAAGAAGGTTCAAGTTCTAATACTAAAGTGAAGACTCGACTCAAGGGAAGGGGATCAGTTTCATTTTTACACAAGCTTGAAACAGAAGGTAACTATGCTTGGAACATGATTTCATTTTTATGCAAGCTTGAAACCAAAAGATAAACTATGCTTAAGGAGATCCATTTCATTTTTTATTGAGCTTGACATAGAATGGGAACTTTGCTCAAGGAAAACTGACATGATGGTCAGGCGCTATTTCATTTTTTAACGAGCTTGACATAGAATGAGAACTTTGTTCAGGAATGATTTCATTTTTATGCAAGCTTGAAACCAAAAGGGTAAACTATGCTTTCAAACCTACTCCTATCCAACATGATATCCATAGGTTGGTAGGTTGTCCCCATTTAATAAAAGCTATCATCTTAGCTCCATTATGATGTCCATAGACTAGAGCCATGCCCCCCATTTTACCTATGGTGGGAAGAAGCTAACTAGAAGAAGGGGAAGGAACCACAAGAACATGCGGCACATTCAGGGTGGTCTGACTGCTAGGAGTGATGCGATGGTCAGGTGTAACAAAATAAAGCTGATGAATGGTCACAATATTCCCATCATGGGGAAAATGCATAAATCTAAAGAGTGTGGACACAACAACCTTCATGGCATAAGCATAATCACATCCAAGGAGTAGATTAAAATCTAAAGGACCTTGGACCACCTTAACATCAATACAGACAGTTTTTCCTCCTAATGTAATAGGCAAATAAGGAAGGGTCCCTAAAGGTGAGGTAGGCCTACAATTAAAAGCCAGTATCTGATCGATGGATGGCACAAGCTAAGGAGAACCTAAAGCTTGCCAAGCAGTTGAGGATAGAATACTAACAGAATCCCCTTCCTCAACAATAGTGTGAAGTATCCGCCTAGCAGTAACATTCACAACTATCTAGAAAGGAACACTCGAATGAAGACGAGACTCTGTTATGTTACTCCAGTTGAAGGAAATAACCTCACTACTCGGAGAGGGTTCTGTCAAAACAGAACAAAATTCCTCTTTTCGAGAACAATCAGAACGAAGCATAAAAACTTCGGCAGGTTTGAGTTCATTCTCTATTGGAAGAGAAGAACAAGATGAAGATTTGGACAAAGAGACTACTTCAGTCTTAACACTCTCTGATGAAAGAGTGGGATCAGGTGGAAATGACACCGACTCGACCACTTTAACTTCACTCTCCAAAGGAAGAGTGGGATCAACCACAGATAAATCTGAATCGACCACTTGGTCAACCAGTGGGGGATCAAGCGATAATTTACTATCATTTGTTGGAATCACCTATTGATGATCAGTAATATTTTCCAACCAACGCAAAGCTTCATCCATGCTTGGACAAATAAAAGTATGATGCATAGCCTTACATATTAAACAAGGATACAAGACTTTACCCTTACGACCTTTTACCAATGGGTCATTGGTTGAGGGAGTATCGTCAACATGATGATCAGAGGTTGATGACACAGACGGTTTGGATCTTTTAGACCACTCTTCTTGTACACGGGAGAGACCAGGACACTCCTTAATATGGTGGTCCCCCTTGCAAAGCTTACAAGGGAACTTGGGTTTTTCAGGTGTTCTCTTAGAATGAGCACCATCAAGGGCAGATAGTTGTTGCTTTTTCGTCGCCAGATTTGTTAGCTGGAATATTTCACCTCCTGCGGACAGCAAGGTGTTCCACTAGTTGAATGGTTCAGATCCAGAACAAATAGAGGATAGAGGTTGAATACTCTCCCTAGACACCGTAGATACCTGGAATGTGATGCTTTGATCGTTACCATGTGTACCTGCAATAAAGATTCAACACACAAACATATCGAAACTGCCAAAATATAATCTACTAATCTATGTTAGGGACTAAGGAATCTAACAACATACATGTGAAATCAAACAACAACAATATATGTGGGATAGAAATCAACTTGCATTAAATAAATATGAAGAAGTTTACAACCAAGCCTTAGTGTTGACATGCATCTCCATGAAACCAAGCATTCTCATCCCAAAAATCTCTGACTCTAACTCTCTATGCTCTCCCAAGTGGTCTTGGGCCAAGTAATCAATCCAACAACATAACAATACCTTCAGATTTCTCCCTTCAACCATGGCTATGAGCTCATATTTATAAGGCTTAATGGATAGGGTAGGTTGAGAGATTAGTGGGTGAGGTGGCCTCTAAGATCCTAGGATGAGGGATCTCTAGATCTACTAACCCACAATAGTAGGGATAAGGGAGGACACAAGGCTTATCATCTAGAAGCCTCGAGAAACTTGTCTTTTTCCCTTTTTACCTAGGGTACCGCATTTCTCCTTCAATGACAAAGCAGTTCTGGTAAGAAACACTTATGGACAAAGGGCCATAAGCGGTGGGACTGCTTGTGGGAAACAGGGGATAGGCTGTGTGAATAAGGTATCGCTCCGGGACAATAGAGGAAGCGCAGTGCTAGGAATTTCCATGAAAGATTGGTAATAACCATGAGTTTCCACTCCAAGAGCTGGGATTCAGGGAAAGTAGGTATGTCAAAGTTCTTATCACATGATGGTGATAGGATTTTGGTATAACACGGAGCACCTTCCTGGTAGTAGTGAGACCTCTGTAGTGTCCACCTGCAACTCCTTCATGTGCCTCTATCAATACCTGCCCCTGCTCGTGCACTAGGACACATCGCCCTAAGATCTCATATGGTCCTAGCTTATAGAGTTGTCCAATGATCAACTAGAAATCCATGGGTTTAACAACCAACTGCTTCTTCTGACTTGTAGTTAAATCTTCTAGTGATGTTTTCATCGCCAAAAACTAAACTATTTTCTCATAGTAGTCGTCAACCATCTCAACTCTGAATAGTTGCGCATATGGAAACCCATATTTAATATTCGTTGGTTCTTCACCTGTATGAATTCTTGATAAGTGATCTAGGCCTTCATTCAAGCAATCCAGCTTCAAAATTATCTCAAAATAAAAATCTTGAAAGAGAAGTAGCCAACGGAATATCTTCCCTACCAGCATAGGATTATTCACCACATATTTCAAAGCAGAGTGGTTCATGAACAATTGAAATGACCTCCCAATAGGTAATGTCGAAATTTATGCAGTGCATATGCCATTTTCAAACCTTCCCTCTCTGTTGTAGTATAATTCTTCTCTGCAGACGACAGCTTCTGACTAGTGAAAGAAATCGGGTGATCAAGATCTCCTTCTCCTCGCTACGCTAGCACCGCTCCTAGTGCAATTGATGATGCATCAACGTGAAAATGGAACTCCTTATTCCAATCAGGAAAACCAATATTGGTGTTGAATCCATTTTTTCCTTTAATGTATCCAAAATTCCATGACACTCCTGACTCCATACAAATACCGCATCGTTTTTTAGCAACTTCTCCATAGGAGCTGTGATCGCAGCATAACCTTTGATGAACTTGTGATAATATCATGTATGGCCTGGTGTCACTCTAAGCTACTTCACATTCGTGGGTGCTGGTAATCTCAAAATCAACGCAATCTTTTATGCGTCAACCAAAAGTCCTTTCTTGTAGACAATGTGTCCCAACAACATTTGAAAAAGTGCACATAAAATATACTTCTTTGAGTTCAACACTATCTAATGCTATCGACATTGCTCTAGCTTCAATCGCAAGTTCTCCATATGGTCCCTGATCAATCCATAAACCATCCAATCGTCCATATCAATTGCCATAAACTTTTGAATAAAATCCAATGCAACGACAACAATTCTAGATAATATCGTAGGCACATTCTTCGGTCCAAAGGGCATCACAGTGTACTGAAAACAACCCCATTTAGTAACAAATGTTGTCTTGTGGCAATCCTCTTTCACAATATTAATTGGGTGATATCCAGAAAATCCATCCATGAACGAATATATTTCTTGACCACCCACTCTTTATAGCACCTCATCAGTGAATGGTGTAAAAAATGGATCATGTAGAAACACATCATTCAATTTTATAAGGTCAACACAAATCTAAACCTCACATGTCTTCTTGTCTTGTACTACCATGGGATTGATCCATTATTATTCCTCAACCAGTTCTATTATCCAAGCATCTAACATTCTATGGAGCTCATCCTTGACCCTTTCCTTGTATCACATATTCAAACAATACGATCATTACTTCATTGGTTTTGCATTTGGCTTTAGTGAGATCTTCAGCTCTCCCATATCTCCCAATATTCCCTTCATCTCAGAAACCTTTGTAGGAAACAAATATTGAAACTCATGCAAAATATTTGTGAGCTTCGCCATCGTTTCTTCATCTGAGTAGTCCCCAACATTTGTAAACTTTGGGTTCTCCTCTTTCCCAATTTTGGCCTTCCAAATTTTTAATGGTTGATTCATTGGATCCGTCGGTACGTCGGGTGCTGCGACATCCTGATTCCCTTTAGTCTCTGGAATAGTGATGTTTCATCTATCATCACCATCATTTAATCCTCTTGTCGCATTGTAGCACTCCATCATCCATTGCATCGGACATATCGCATGTGGATCTACTGGATATGCAACTGGAACTACCTTCAGAACATCGTCACAAATGTGTTGTAGTGCACTATGAATAGCTGGATTGGTATCCATGAAACTAAATGTGTGGTTGAAGAAAATCATCAACTCTTCCCAAGTAGTGATCTCTTTGTGCAACTCAGCTGATACATACCATGACTGCGACATCTCATCTATTGTGTGGAGAAAATCATGGACCCATTCATCCTTTGGTCATGATGCCCACAAGGTCAGACACTCGATCAAATGATCGCGAGGGTCATTTTTCCCATCATACCTTCCGACATGGTACTCTTCTATGTTGCCAAAGAGAACTGTCATCACTATTAGACATTACAACCACCCGTTGATCGACTTCTTATGTGTCACCCACCAATGTGCTGGAGTAGCCTTCAATGCTTCATCCAACACCAACAATCACTGCGGTTTTGAGACCTTATCCTCAAATTCAACTAGAAACTCAAAAAACTCAGGCAATCCTTCATATACTGGTAATTCAATGGTCTTGATTGTGAGTCAGCACAATGACTAAGTAATCAGGCCACACTTCCGAATCGATACCTCATGCATATGATTCTGCCATTTTTCTAATGCATCATCAAAGTCTGAAGATGTTGAGCTATAATTTCGCTAACTGAGTTTGTTGTCGGCATTTGGATGGATGTAATCCTCTGAAATGTTATATGCATGATCCCATCCTCTTCCAGCTTCGTTTGTTATTGGTTCAACATACATTCGTCCTTCATTTGGATCCATCGAAGCGATGACTCTTATGTCGCGATTTTCAAAGGTCATCACACACTTCTTAAAATTAATCACTGCCAGGCTATCATTGGCCCATCCAATCCCTAGAAGTGCGAGATATGAGCCTCCACCATCAACAACTCCAATAACATCAAAATCGACATAAGTCTTCATCCCTTCAACTTCCACTACGAGATACGAAACTCACCCAATAGGTGTTACTCTATCTTGGTTAGCTAGTCGCAGCTGCACATGGGACCATACCAACTGCGAGATACCTATATTTTCCCATGTCTACTTTATTAGAATGTTAATGTCTGAGCCTAGATCCAAGATGAATGAATCTACCTCATAGTCCCCAATCTAAAAATTCATTCTCATCTCTTTTCCCATCCTTTTCTTGTGTAAAGAGTTCACCATGGACTCCTTCCGTCTCTTGGTCGGTTGATGCAATAGATTTGCAATCTCAGTGAGAGAATCAGGATCTCTTTCTAGCGAAAAATAACTTCCAAAGAAGTTTTGTAAGGTGCCATGCTATTGCGATGGCCTTGCTACTGAATTTGAATCAAAAGCAGTTGGCATTTCATAAACAGGGAACTTACCCGGATCTCTTCGTATCGCATCTCATGCTTCAAGGAATGTGTCTCTCTCAACGTCAACATAAAACTATACTTTCTTCTTTCCATCCAACTAGATTTGTGGGAAGGGGATATTCTCTTCTATCGCTGCACCTCCACAAGTGATAACAACAAAATTAACATCCTGCATCCTAGGCTCTGTTCATATCGTCACAACTGTCAGCCGTTGATTCTGTTTTGGTGGTGGATTCAATGGTTGGTTCACATTTGGATTTACATGTTGGGTCTGATTTTGAATCTAGTTCTTGTTCTGGAAATTGTTCTGGTTCTGCAACTATGGTACATTTCCTACCTGCCACTTTGCAATCAGATGTGGACAGTTCTCAACAGTGTGATCAACAATGATATAATAAGTACATTGTGCTTAGAATTATGGGAAATCTCTCCGATAATGTCTTAGCACTCTGTAATTATAACATTGCACTAGTCCGCGACCTTGTCCTCCTTGACCAAAACCTCCACCTCATCCTCCATAGAATCCTCCTTGTTGTTGATACTATGGTTGATTGAATTGTTGCTGCGGGGGATTCAGATACTGCTGGAAATACTGTCTTGGTTGAGTATATTGTGGCTGCGGTGGAGGCATCTCCATCTGATTTTACTACGGTTGTTGCAAAACTGTGGTAAATGTGATTACTGTTGTGGTACAAACTGCATCTACGGTTGTGGCTGCAGTACAAAATGCAGTTGATGTGGTGGTTGTACCACCTATGGCTGTTGCTACAGTTGATGCATCATTCGATGGTATTCTCCCTTCACAAAGTATATCCATTGTTCTGTCTTGGAGGAAATCGTACGTGCGAGAATCCTTAGCTTCATGTCCAACAAACTGACAAAATGTGTAGTATAAATTAATCGACTTCATGACCATCTCTGCATATATCCACAATCCTCATGTCGATACCCATAAACTTGCCAAATACGACACCATGGCATACTGCCATAACATAATGGGTTGGACGCTCCCGACAATAGGTATTTTCAAAAATCCGGGCACTGATCCTTATGATGTTCCTCTGTGCGACATCGATTACACCAAAATTCCTTGTGATGCTCTTTTCCCTTCTTGATATCTTGCAACTGGAGTGTCAAATTCACCAATTGTGTTTGAATCTATTTCATATCGACTGCATTCTCTCCAGTGGTTGAAGCTTCCAACTTCATCCTGATCTCCAGAGCCTTGCTTTGTGTCGCAATCCTTTGCTACATCAACGATATTCTTATATGAGGTACTAACATCATGATGAACCATTCTTTATGCTAAACATCACTCATCTCGAAGCTAACTCTTGCCATCAACGTATTGAATCTCTAGTCGAAATCCCAGACAATTTCATTTGGATATTGCTTAATCTCCTTCAATTTTGTGATATACTGCACCTCAAATTTTGGTTTCCTAAATTCTTCAATCAATCCCTTTATAATTTCATCCAGATTCTTCGCTAGAGTCCCCATAGGAACTTGCACAAACCTCATGAACCAATCTAGTGCATGACCTCGAAGGGTCATCGCCAATTGGCCCTTCTTAACATCATCATCCAGAGTTTGTTTGACAGTCCAAACTGCCTCACATAGGAACCATTATTGCTTAGGATCCTTAGCCCCATTCCCATGAAACAAGGGTAACTTCACATCATCGGTTTCCATCCTAGGCCTTCTTCCTATAGTCGTCGATCCACTACTATTAGTGTTGTTAACACGTCAGAAAAGTTGGTATCAAACTCGTGTTTCTTCCTGAGTTTGGTGTAGTGCAAGGAGGTGTGGGTACATTGTCTCTCTGGGTCGTTCTTTCCTCGGGCTCAAGCATAGCCTGGTCATCTCCTTCATCATTGTATGCTTTCTTCGTCCCATGTGGTATTCCTTCGTGGTCTCGCGTCTCAGTCGGACCAAGAATTTCTCCTGTCCTCTGCCTCTTCTCTTTTCAAAACCTTGCTCCTCCTCTAGTAAGACCACTTCCTTCCTCAACTTCCCTCTCAGTCCCGTAGTAAATTCCATCCATATACCTCGTATCATTCCATCCAACCCTTGTCTCTGTGATACATGCACTCTCTGCACACCAGAGTTCTACTTGGTGGAGTTCATCTTCAATATTCCTTTTTCATAGTTGAGAAGCTTATTAGACAATTTCAAAGACAACAAAAACCTACCTCTTGGTCCGTTGAAGAACTCCCTTTCTGCATCGACTACAAACTCAATGATGTATCATTCCAAGATGATGACAAGCTGAAATTCAATAGCCCTTGATGCTATGTTATCTACCTCCTAAAACTATTGGGTTAGTTCGGGAGTCCAGCTAGTTGGTTAACCTCCTTGGAAATTTGTCTTCTGATATGTCAATCACGCCAACCACTCATACAAGATGATTGGAAATTCACCAAAGAGGCACTTGTGTAGATCAAAATACAGGTGCCTCTCCAACCACTTTTCTTTTGTTACTCCAAGGTTATGGTTCTCTTTCTTAGCAAATTCTTGTGCCTTCTAGTCAAACCAATCTTAGATTTCCAGTCTTGTCGGATGCCACAACATGTCCTCCTTCCCTTTGCACTAAGGTCCCGGCAACATAACCATTTTTTGACACAACCTTAGTCGATAGGGGTTCTCATTCTGTCGACACCCAAAACACAACGATCTCCCTGAGCACTAGCCCATACAGGTTTTACCCCCTCCAGCAACACCTACAGAGTAGATGAAGTCTCACCTGAGGCATTCAAGGGAGGACTCTTGGAGCCAATTTTCTACAGTATAAAGGAGGACTCAACACATCTATTGTTAACTCAATGCATCATTACTTCTCAGATCTAAACATTCATATTATACATTAAGATGATCATATTCATTTCACCATTCAGTGGATCAGATTCATGTACTTATATTGCAGCATATACATCAAAGTATAAATAGATCTATTAATACAACATCATTCATAACAAAGAAGCATCGCATCATCCACATATACACATCGCATTTGCATTCAAATCACAGAAAACAGGAAAACAAAAAGATAGAAAAAGACACAATGTTTCTTCCCAATCTTCGTCATGTCATATTAATATTAACGAAAAAACACAGATACTCCAAAACAATTCTTCAGTTCACATACACAGATCAAAGGATCTCAGTTCATACAAGGATCATAGATGCTCCAAAAGATATTTCAACAGCCAAAAGATATCTCAACATTCACAATCCTAGATCTACTTATAGGCTTGCGCCTTTACATTGGTGGTCCACTTAAGCCAACTTCCTAACTAATTGGACTAAAATCTACAAAATAATGACCACAATCCACATGATGCGGTACAAATATCCAAAATATGACCAAAATACATAAAATATAGTTATTTTTCCTTGCACGCCAAATTTCAACTTGCGCAACATCTTTGACCTTACGCAGCAGCCATGATGTTGTGTAGCTAACTACTCTCAAAACTACCTACCAACAGAATCATTATAAGCAACGGTGCATTGTATTAAAACATAATGATATTTAAATGGAAAATTGAAAGAAAATATATTAAATAGAGGGGAATTTGATAAATAGGATCATTATGGTGCATTAGCCCTTAACAAAATTACATATCATAAAATTAAGAGTAACATACACCTTTATAATCCAAACTTAATAGTACGAAGATAGAAGAAGTTATACCTTTCAATTTAAATATAAAGCATCAAAATTCATAATGAATTGCACTAAATTTATAAGATGGAAAAAAAAGAATGATCTCTTGAACATTTATATCATTATGGAAATGCAAATTTTAGGAGCTACTTCTTAGGATTGAACAAGCATCATTAAATAATACACGAGAGAACGAAAAATCCACAAAGAAACACATTTAAGATAGACACACAATATTTACGTGGAAAACGTAAAATTGGGAAAAACACCATAATAGATCTATTATCTCCCTTGACCTCAACTGGCCAAGCTAAGCCAAGTGATATAGCCACCAATCACCTCCAATACACTTTATAATGGAGCCTCCTCAATCCTTATAGATGCCTCCTTACATACAATACCATGGGCCATCAAATACCATGGAAAATACCATTGGCCACCAAATACCATGGGCCCAATAACATGTGCTAGACCTAAATCACCTTTGACTCATTCCCAAGTAAAGGTTAACCCTAACAATCCCCCCTTTAAACTTGACTTGTGTTGACACACTTTAGTCGACAGTGGTTCACTCACTGTTGACACCTTACAACGCAATCTCCCTAAACACCGTCTCAGATAGGTTTTACCCGAGATGTTTGAAGGAGGGCTACAGGAACCACATTTCCGCAGAAACGAAGAGGACTTATGCACTTAATATCTCTCTGTCAGAATGCAACTCACATATCCAGGAGGGTTCAAACTATCTACCATTATTCGCACCAAGATCTAGTGTCGTAACATTTCATAATTCAGATCATCTTAACAAAAGAGGTAGACATGTAGGAATCCATTAACCATGCAAAGACTTCGCATCTTCAGATATAAGAAAAAACATAGATAGATCACATCATTCAGACAAGAACATCATCAACCACATCATAACAGGTTAAGACAAAGGCACAGTTTCATTAATGCACATCTCATATTAACTTCGAAGGTCCAAATACATCCCTTGGTCGAAATCCTCATAACAAAACCATAGATTACAAAACAATTCGCAATCACAAAAGACACAGATACTAACTCCCCCTTCTACCTCCTATCAACTACATTCCTATTTCTATTTAAAGGCTTGTTCCTTTACAAAAAGGTCCACATATAACTAACTTGGACCGAATTCTAACTACTTTTGACTAGGCCGACCACACTTGTCGATAACTTCCTCTTGTGCAACCCACTTTGACACTTGTCGTTATCTCCTTCGTTGCACCATGCACACTCGATCTCCTTGCCAATAATCCCCCAACAAAAACATGTTGCTCATCCTCGAGCCATGTCAACTGGATATTGTTGGTTCATTCAGTTTGGCTTTGAAGTTGTCATGCTCTGGTCGCATCTGCTCGACCTCTTATCTTATTTTTACGCTTAGTGTCATGTATTCTTTGACTTATTGCTATGTAGGATGATATTCATATACTTGCAACACTTTAGTCTATGCCTCATGTGTGGTCGCAAGTCTTTCCGTCACCTTTAGTGCTAATTTCTCTACGTGCTTCTGGAACTGATCTAGTTGCACCATCTTGTGCCGATGTTGCTCTCTCTCCTTGGTGACTCTCTGTTTTAGCGCTTTCAATTATGTTTCCTTCATTACCTGCACTATTAGGGCCATCGTTCTTAGCGATCCACGCATTACTTGTAGTTTTTCCTTTTCCTCATTGACCTATGCACCCAATTGTTGGAGCTGGTCATCCTGAACTATGTGCATACATAACTGCTTCGTTGCTTTGGTAATGGAGTTGGTTAGTTTCTCCAACTCTTCTAGTTGCGTTTTCGCTTCCTCAATCTTGCTTCTTTGTTCTGCTACCTGATCTGGTGGCGTACTTGGTATTTGGCATGCCTGCAACTCCTTGTTCTCTTTCTTTAATTATGTGACTATTTGGCATAATCGCACTACCTTTGATTCCACGAACATCTCCATAGTGATGTCAAGAATTTCTTCGCACATGGATGAGATGGAATTCTCCAGCCATTCCTTGTCATCAAATGCCTTGGTTCTTTCCATCACCTCTACTTCCTATGATTTTTTCATCCATTTGATCTCCTCCTTTACTAGTTTTATTTTCTCATGTGACTTCACTAACTAATCATTCCCAATTTCCTCGCGTTTTGTGATCTCTTTACTTTTTTCCTTCTGCAGTAGTGTTAGTGTCTGCATCGAGAGCTCATTGACGTTGAGGATAATTACATCGAATTGTTCCATGGTTGCGTCAACATCTTCGCTTCTTATCTCTATGGCGTGAGATGGTATATGCACTAGCCAAACCCATTTTACAGTACTTATTTCTATCATTCTTTGTAGGACATCATACTGCAGAACCTTCTCTATAATTGCATTCATCAGGGATTGCATCAATCCCTTGACTTGGTGGAAGAACTCCGTCAAATTTTATTTTACCGTGGATTGGATTTCACTAGTCGTGGTAGTGATCACGACCAGTATTCGAATTAATCCTATGCCCTATTTGGTGTGTTTATTTCTTCCCTTGATCAAATATTCTCTTCGTCCTTCCTTCTTCTAGTTTCCTTTCCATCTTTGAATCCGTCGGAGTGGCTGATGACTCTTCATGCAACTCTTCTTCCAAACCTTTTGAGTGTTCCTGCTCTTGTTTGATTGAAATAATGGGCAGTAATCTTGCCTTGTTATTTGACATCTCATCGATATCGACAAGAACCTTCCATTCTATCGGCCAGTCATCGATCATGGAATCTAGTTCCTCATCTATCAATTTGTAGGTTGTTGTGAGCCATTGGTGGTCCACGTATCACCTTGCTTGAATATGTATTGTGTGTGACCCTTTTGTAAGTTGCGCCACCCATCGATACTTTATCATGGCTTCCTTCGTGAGGCACAAGAATTTCCCTGCTGCGTCTTGAAGCCCATCATAGTATAAGTAAAATTGGATACTGCAGTCAATTTTTTGCACCTTAATGTTAAGCACCAAGAGGTTTTGATACCTCGCTCCTTTGCATGTTCTTACTGCCTCAATGTCCATTTATTGGTATAACTTGGGTTCCATCCAACCCACAAACATGATCAATATCAACAATCACGAATAAGTGAATGGTCGCTTCCCCTCCTGTGCCATCATGGCGTCTTCCGTCAACTGGTTCAAAAAGAACAATGACTAGTTCATTTGAACCCCTTCAACGCACTTCTCTGTGCATGCACTCACTCCTAAAGTACATTGGTTGGGTCTTTTCTTCCGCACAATATTCATAGCCATTATTTTTGATTCGACGTGGATGACCTTATCATTAATAGGCTTGATGACATATGCTTGCTTGTACCTAATGATGTCGTACTTATTTTTGAGCTTTGTATCCAATCTTTTGTCATTATCCTTGCCACAGAAATATTGCGATGGGTTGGCACCCGCCATTAGCAATCTAGTGATCTAGGATATTAGTTCAATTGTGATAGGTTCCTTTGTATTGATCCAAAGATACCCTTCGTGACAATGCACCAACAATTGTTTTACACATGCATTCACTTCTGCTCCACGTCTGAAATGTGGCATGTGGGTGATGCCCAACAATCCTAACCATTGCAACCCCATTCCCACTATTGCGGTACTCTAACAACTGGTCCTCCTTTGCTAAGTGTTTACTTCTCATATGGATTCGCAATACATTCTGGATATGCCATAATTTCCTGGTCATTGTAAGCCAACTTCTACAAATTTGGGACTACGTTCATGGTGACATACACACCTTTCGGTGTCGTCGACAGCTTAATGTTGTAGCGATGATTCTTCGAGAGCCGAACCAGTGGTGCATCTTCCTGCCAGGGTGGTATTTTACACCTAAATCTCATCAACATCATGTTATGAAATAGGTATTCCCTTGTTTGATCCAATCCCTCAAAGTTTTCCCTAGAGAAATGAAAGAAGAAAATTATCCCCTTGCAATTTTTCCTTTTTTTGAGCTGGTAACGCTCCTTTTACATGTCAAAAGGGAGGTGCCACCACTCTTTATTTTCATTAAAATTGAATTACCCACTCAACACCGATTTTTCTCTCCAACAAAAGCATGGTGCTCTAGTTTTAAAGGCAAAAAAGGAAGATTCGAGGTGGCTTCGAGAGGCTTCTCGAAGCTTACCTCTGTGGAGCCTCATCCCTATGGTTTAGGAACCAATTGGAGCTCAATATCCTCCCCTTTAGTATTTGATCTCCACCACACCCATGAGATCCTAAACCATTCCTATCCTCCCATGCCTTTAAATACTGGCTCATCCCCCATGGGAGTGAAGAGGAAGAATTGTGTTGCATACCCAAATTCTGTCAAAATAATTCTCGAGTCTTTAGAGGCAAGGTGAAGCTAGAGGAAAAAGGGCTATTGGATGGGACTCTCAACACCAAGGCACCAAGGTTGTAGTCTTTCCAATTATTGTTAATAAATAATATTTTCTCTTTCCCATATTTACCATTTCATGTGTATATATTTCTTGATTCCTTGGTCACAAGCATAGATCTAGTTTATTATATTGTATGCTATCATGTTTTCCTTGTTGTCTTCCATGTTTTACAAGTTCTTCTGCAGTATCAGAGGAAAACATTTTGAGGATAGCGAGGAAAACCTTTGAGAGAAGTATTATGGCATTATATTCAAGTGATTAACCATATCTAGAGGAATTTTAAAATTTTGTGTTTCTGTTTTGTTCCAGATCTAAAGCATTCAGACCTACAAAAACAACTCCTGTCCAGAGGAGGTGAGAATTTACAGCAACAAAAGTGGCGACCATACTGGGGACTACTTCGAATTCTGAATATTTGGTAAGTTGAAAACTCCACCTTCATTTTCAATTTGTAGATCTACTTTTTCAATTGATAGATTTGTAGATCTGCTTTGAATTTGACTGATTTTCCTTTATCAGCCTTTGGATCTTCATATTTTTGGTTCACTGGGTTTTCTTGTGATTGTTTGGGTTCATTTTTTAGACTGTAACTTACTTTTCTTTCACTTTTCTATTTTTCAAATCTCCATCTTAGCCACCACACCTAGGTTGTATATCAAATGCGGTTCTGGAGCTTCCACCACCCTTTCCCTGTTAGAATAAAGCAGTGCCACCGCCCTTTTTCCATGTTAAAGAAGTGGTGCTGGAACTTGTAATGCTCTGGTGTGAACCTGCAATAGGTGGTTCCACTGCTCTATTCCTATAGACAAGAAGCAATGCTCAGGCTGGTAACACTCTGTTCAACACCTGCAACTCACGGTGCTAGGTATTCTTGTTATCGATGTTTGGTGTTTGATTCTTAAATGCTTGTTTTAGTATTTGAGAACCATGCTTCAGATAGTTATAGTTCTTGTTTGAACTCTGCAATTTATTTTTGAATAGAAAACTCAATAAAATATAAAAAAATTAAAAAGAATACGAGCCAAAAAAAAATTCTCAGGGGCTCGCGCCCCCAAACCCCCAGAACCCCCCCTGTGCTCGTGTGAGAATTAATAGGTGTTTTCAATAAATGTGATTGATGTTGGTCTTTAAAGCTTCATACTTGGCTTTTATTAGAATTTGGTTTTGTTAGATCTCTGATTTCTGTCTTCTTTCACATATTGAGAAAAGGTTCATTTTAGTTTTTCTTCATTTGTTATACATGATTTTTGTATGTTTTTTTCCTTTTTCAAAAAATTGTGAAAAATCCATATAAAAGTTATTCTATAAATTTGTGATTAGTTTATTTTCTCTTTAGTTGAAAAATATAAACACTTTTGTATAAAATTTGTAACAATCTTTTCTTGCTTATCATTAGAGATCTCACTTCTTTATCCATTTAAAAAAGAAGATTTTGTTTGTTTTAGTTAGGAACGGACCATATAAGCATGTTTGTTTTATTTATGTATGGGATTTGTTCTATGTTCCAAAGAAATTGAATCTCTCTCTCCATTTCTTAAGTAGGGCATACCTTAAAAGTTAAAGTGAAATTTTACACAATCATACTGCATGGTTTCAATTTTTATGTCCTCGCTTCATGCATTCACCTAACCGTTCAAGATAAAATTAAGCACTAGCTTAGGTTTAAAATTTGTAGCAAGGTGTGATAGGTTAGAGATGTGTTCCAACGTGTTTAACCATAGGAGCTATCATTTATTACATACACTACATCCTGGGGATCGTGTGGTTCTTCCACATACTGATGGTATATAGAATGACCTTTCATGTACCCTTGAGGTATATCGAAAGGTACTTCATGTAATCAGTTGTATATCAAAGGGACCCTTTTGAATGGTTGTGCATTAGAAAACACTACTACGGAGTGGAGCTCCCATGTACCTTGTGTATATCGGGATACACCTTTAGGAATCCTGAGACCATCTGATTATATCCCTTTGGTCGTCCTATCATCACAATAAACCGAGAACAACACTTGGGGATATTACTATGCATGTAATATCCAGGTATTTGGGTATTAAGGAAAGGGTACAGTCCCAATCCTCCTTTTCACGCTCTACTATTGGACGCTGCGGTATATAGCGAGTTTTGGTGTTTTGACAATATCGTGAGGTTCCAGAACTTTAATCCACTCCTCTCACATATTTTTATTGCTTATTTATTTTGAGTAGCGCTTGTTGTATGTATAGTTAGAATTTTTTAGACTATATAGATAGTTTTGTTACATAGTTATGGCTTCACCTTACAGGAATACCAACCAAGAGACTCCTTCACCAAGCACATCTTTTGTTTTCCCTCCATATGGGGATGTTGGTCCTCCTCTCATGGCTATGTTAAGCCTTCCTAGATTGAATATTGGATTACCTATTTGGTTATTCTCCAGTCCAGTTATCCCATGTACACCAACTGCTTCAGATCCTAACCCTTCATTACGGGAGCATCAACCTCATGTTGATCCCTCTCCTTATTCGCCACATGTATCTTCTCCCTTTTATCCCTCTTCACCTATTGAAAGTTGTAGTACTAGTAGTTAGGTGGATATGAAGAAGAAGAAAAGGAAGATTAAGAAGAATAAAAACAAACAAAAAACTAAGTCTCAACCAATTACTCCTCCCAGTGCAGAGAGTGTTGATCTGCACACCCAAAGATCGCGTAAGCCCAAATTCCCTTGCACGATTTGCAAGGGTGATCACCTTTTGAAATATTGTCATGGTATGGACATGGTTTTAGAAGAGTGGTCTAAGGTTTCCTGACAACCGATATCATTAGCCTCTGGTCATCATACTGATGATTCCCCCTCAACCAGTGACTCTATGGTTAAGAGTCGGAAGGGTAAAGTCAGAAATCCTTGCTTTCTTTGTAAGGACATGCACTTTACTTACCTTTGTCCTATCATGGATGAAGCTTCTAAGTTGTTGGATGATATTACTATTCCCGATCAACAAATTCCAATTGGTTATCATAAGATGTCTCTTGAACCCCCATTGGTTGAAAAAGTGGTCGATTCAGTTTCATCCATGGTTGATCCCACTCTTCCTTCCAAGAGTGAATTCCAAGTGGTCAATTCAGCTACATCCTCGATTGATCCCACTCTTTCTTTAAAGAGTGAAGAACGAGTTGTTCGCCCCACTCTTCCTTTGAAGAGTGAAGTTAAAGTGGTTAAGTCGACGTCATCTCTACCCGATTCCACTCTTTCATCTGATAGTGTTAAGACTGAAGTAGTCACTTTGACCATATGAGGACGACTGAATAGTACTCTATGATTATTCATGTATATCGAAAAGTATAGTTATATGAATTAATTAAATATGTTGTTCTTTATCTTGTTTTTGCCAACCTTTTTCCATTTGTTCAACTGTTATCGATTTTCATCTCTGCAGAGAATCATCTCCCTTTTAAGTGGGCATCAGGTTCACCTTTGTGATGCCTTTGGAACTTACAAGTGGCTACCCTATAAGTATAAAAAATTCCAGAGCTTAACATAGGTTTTCTAGTGTCGTATGCCATCACTGATCCATATTGCCCCTTTGCTGTATATTATTTTAATGAAAGAGAATAGGTATCAGAATGTTTTTATTGAATAGATAGGGATATGACATCATGTGGGTTGTGTAAGTAACATAATTAGTTGCATGGTATGTACTATTCAACAAATGACATTAAAGTGTTTGATTTAGTGGTCATAGACTAATTTTGAAGTGGTTTGTTCATAGGTCACTGCAAGGTAATAAGTTGAGAGGAAGGATTCCAGAAGTAATTGGTCTCATGCAGGCTCTGGCTGTTCTGTAAGTAAAGTGTTTGCTGGATTTTAACTCGTACTAAAATGTCTTCTATTCTAATTAAAAGTAACCTCAGTCCTTAAAATATGCATGCAATCCTAGCTCAATAAAAAGTTAAAACCCATAATGTTTTGGGATTTTGTTAGTATATTTCTTGTGCACAATCAATTCATATTCCTTCCTACATGATCAATGCTCTGCGATCCCAAGCGAAGATTTGATTATACAATTATGGTTTATGCTTTAGTGCATTGATACATTAGTAATATTTATTGCAGGGATTTGAGTGATAATCATCTTACTGGAACAATTCCTCCCATCCTAGGCAATTTGACTTACACTGGAAAGCTGTAAGTTACTTGCACGCTTAATTGCTTGAATTCTAACCTTTGGTCATTATATGTTGACCACAACTTCCTTTCATTTTCAATTTTCAAGAAGCTGATTCTCTTGTTATTTGCTTTGTACTTCTCAGGTATTTGCATAGTAATAATCTCACTGGATCTATTCCGCTGGAATTAGGGAATATGCCAAAGCTGAGCTACCTGTAAGAGCTTTAAACAACATCCTGTAGTTATGTATAGTATATGCAAGAAATAGAAATTGGATGTGAATTATAAGAAAAATCCCAATATGGATATGCAAGCAGCTGAATGACAATCAGCTTACAGGGCAGATTCCACCTGAGCTAGGGAAGTTGGAACAGCTGTTTGAATTGTAAGTTTCTGTCTATACAGTTTTCAAGAAAGTAAAGACAAAAATGGTAGAAACATATTCAAACCTAGTAATATACTACAACATTAATCATAGATCTATTGTGGAATCTTTCTGCAAGTATTTTAACAACACTAGATTGTATTTTGTTTGGACATAAATCTTGCCAGAAATCACCTTGAAGGTCCAATCCCAGAGAACATTAGTTCCTGTGTTGCTCTTAATTACTTGTAAGTGATATAATCTTCAGGCCTAGTGGAAAATCTATGGAAAGTAATGTTGGAATTTTTCTAACAATATTGAGGTCATGTCTTCTTCTTGTCCTTTCTTTGTCCAACAATGTGCATGGTAACCGTTTGAATGGAACTATTCCTCTGGAATTCCGTAAACTTGACAGCTTAACTTATTTGTAAGTGTTTGTAGGTCACATATAATACAATTAAACTATTTAACATAATCAATTATTGAATTGTATGCAGCATGTTTAGAGTGATTAACAGATTTTGTTGTGGGTTTTACAGAAATCTGTCCTCCAACAAAATCAAGGGAGCAACTCCCATAGAGTTGGGATATATTATAAATCTAGACACACTGTGAGTTCTTGCTATTTTAATGTCTTGATTAAGCTTCCAAGGCTCATGTTATAATTTCATCTAGACACATAATTTGCTCTAACGGTAAAATGTACATTTTAATTGATCTGTGATTTGATGTGAATATTTAGGGACCTCTCTAAAAATGATATTTCT
Source organism: Pseudotsuga menziesii (assembly GCA_001517045.1). Taxonomy (NCBI): domain Eukaryota; kingdom Viridiplantae; phylum Streptophyta; class Pinopsida; order Pinales; family Pinaceae; genus Pseudotsuga; species Pseudotsuga menziesii. Next base: position 156,943 of record LPNX010478354.1, on the reverse strand, counting down.
GGACCTATTCCGGGATCTGCTGGGGATTTGGCACATCTTTTAAAATTGTAAGCCATCTGTAGAATTCTTTTGAGAACAAATCAAGTTTTTGTGGGTGAGATAACTATTAACCCATCATGGTCTCTATTGGATTGTGAATTCAAGGAACTTGAGTGGCAATAAACTGAGTGGTTTTCTCCCAGCAGAATTTGGAAATCTAAGAAGCATTGGGGATATGTAAGTACTTGCATGGTTTGTGTTGTTTGCAAAGAATTATTGTTCCTTCCACATCTCTATTTAGTGTACCCATGGTCACTTCAACAAAAGTAGCATAGTGTGACATCTTTTCAATGCAGAGACCTTTCTGCTAACTGATTATCGAGTACTATTCCTCAAGAACTTGGACAGCTACAAAATTTGGCCTCACTGTAACTTTCTTCGAATGACCTAAGATACAATTTATTTAATAGGTTCACAATTATTATGAAAATAACTCGATTATTCTGAAAATAATTCTGGAGATGGATGATATACAGGATTCTGAATAACAACAGTTTATTAGGGGAGGTGCCATATCAGTTGACCAACTGCTTCAGCCTTACTACACTGTAAGAATTAGTCTAAATCACTCCTATTTGAAGTTCATTTCATTTTGAAGTTCCAAGGAAGTAATATTCATATTTCAACTTCTACTGATTGACTGGAAATGGTTCATTTGTTTCACAGAAATCTCTCTTACAACAATTTGTCTAGGAATATTCCTACCATAAAGAACTTTACAAGATTTACCCCAGAAAGGTATAGATATATTCGAAACATTTTATCTCTGGAACAAATTCAGTATTTGTTCTAGATATTAGTGGGTTTGTGCATTTGATCTAACAGGATTGATTATTACCTCATCTTTTTAGGAAATCCAGGTCTCTGTGGTGATTGGATTGGATCACTTTGTGGGATATACGCTAGGCAATCAAAAGGTGAAAACAAAATTAAATTTTACAAGTCAAATTACATAGATTAGTTCTGTTTTACGATAAAATTTCTTGGGAAATTATATTTATAAATGTATCATATTGATTTTGAAAATGAACAGCTTCTATCTCAACACCAGCTATTGTTTGCATCTCTCTGAGTTCAGTTTTATTAGTGTCTATGATTATCATAGCTCTCTACCGTTCAAATCAGCCTAAACCATTCACCAAAGGGTCAGCAAGCAAAATGGATCAAGGTATTATTATGCCACATTTCTCATTTGTCTAGATTATATCATAGAAATAAAGTATTATCTCAAATCAATATCTATGCACTTCATTAAAAAATGCATTGATGTCCTGATCAGGTTCTCCAAGGCTAGTAATATTGCACATGGATATGTCCCTTCACATGTATGATGACATAGTGTGCATTATAGAAAATTTGAATGAGAAATATGTAATTGGTTATGGTGCTACTAGCACAGTTTATAAATGTGTTCTTAAGAACTGTAAGCCAATTGCTATTAAAACACTATACACGCACTACCCACAAAGCTTGCGGGAATTTGAGACAGAGTTAGAGATTGTTGGAAGCATCAAACATCGGAATCTTGTCAGTTTGCATGGGTACTCTCTTTCTCCACATGGCAATTTGTTGTTCTATGATTACATGGTAAATGGAAGTTTGTGGGACATATTACATGGTAAGTGAAATGGATGGAAAAGCTATCAAGAATTTTACTTGTACAAGATACATATAGGCCTAGCATGAGATTCTACCAACCTTTCATATATGATTGATGTTTGCTAATCGATGAATTGGAGAATCTAAACAATGTTTATTTGTATGTAGGATCTTCAAAGAAGATTAAGATGGACTGGAACACATGTCTAAGGATTGCTTTGGGAGCTGCACAAGGTCTGGCATATCTCCATCACGACTGTAACCCACGTATTATTCACAGAGATGTAAAAAATTCCAACATTCTCTTAGATGACAATTTTGAAGCACATTTGTCAGACTTTGGCATTGCCAAGTGTATCCCCTCTGCAAAAACTCACACCTCTACCTATGTTATGGGTACCATTGGTTACATTGACCCTGAATATGCAAGGACATTGAGGCTTAATGAGAAGTCCGATGTGTACAGCTATGGCATTGTTCTTTTAGAGCTACTAACTGGGAGAAAAGCTGTGGATAACGACTCTAATTTTCTTCAGCTGGTAAGATGATAAGATTTATATTCTGTCAATTTGCTTCACTTGGATTTGTTCTCTTTGTCTTGGGACACTGTATAGACCAAGAAAATACAGAAATAACCTTTAGTTTTATTGACATGGCCATTTGAATGTAGATTCTATCAAAAGCAGACAACAATACAGTAATGGAAACTGTCGACCAAGAAGTAGCAGCAACCTGCACAGATCTTGGGGTTGTAACAAAGATCTTTCAACTTGCACTGCTTTGCACAAAGAGACAGCCTTCTGACCGCCCCACCATGCATGAGGTTTCTAGAGTTTTGCAGTCATTAGTACTAGCTTCTAAACAAACTCCAAGTATCCAACCAAACCAACTAGCACCTAGCAACAACTACAGGAGATACTTAGATGAATATGTGGAAGGCAATCATAGAGATGGTACAGGAAGCACAAGCAACACTTCTGATGGGCATTTGTTTGTGAGATTTGGTGAGGTTATTTCACAGAACACTATTTGACTGTAATGAAGGCTCAGATGGAGCTCATAGGAAAAATTATCCAATTGTTCATTGTTTTTCCCCTCTCTTGAGAAATACCATCAATATAACCAAGAAGAGGCTGCTTATCATTAAACCAAGGCACATTGGGAATTCTATATTTCTTACATTATCATTCTATACAATTTTTCTTAAAATCCCCAATGACCTTCAAACCAACCCTCATAGCATCCAATCATTATATAATAATCCTTGGATTCCAAGGATAACAATTATGTATATCTTCTATATCTACCAATTTCCTAGGTTTGAAGATGTTAACTCCACTAAAAGTTAAGTGCAACAAATATATTTTCATAATGAAGAATTTTTGACATGAAGTAAAGTTTTTGGCACCAAGATGTTTGAGACAAATGTGAACAAAGTTCTCACTTCAGCTTCATACGGTGAAAGTGCAAACAAAGATGTAGGAAACTAGGTTATCCACTAACTCCTCATCAGACAAGCCTTTTTCTAAACTATCAAACAGTTTCAAAATAGATTGGCGGGTTAATAGGAATTCTTATGTGTTTTCCAATGATGTTCTTTTTCTTATTAATAGGTTATACTGGTTAGGCAATGATAGATACTAGACTACTTGTTCTCACTTACCCGCTAACAATTACCTTCACGGTGTATTATTGCACCTTCCTTGGGGCAATTGCTAGTTTTATTGGATTTTGTAGGAGTGAGCTTAACTTATAAGTGGGCCATTGAGTATGAAGAGCCCGCTACTAAGGATTTGTCATTAAGTATGAAGACCCTGATGTTGAGGCTTTCAAGCTGTTAAGTGTGGTTTTGAAGCTGCTGACGTGGGATCTAAGTATGGTTTTGAAGCTGTTGATGTGGGATCTAAGTATGGTTTTGCAACCAAGTGCAAGTATGATGGTTTAGCCATTGTAATATTTTGAAAAGTGATGATTTTCCTGTAAATTTATATGAAAATTAATATGTGTTTGTGAGAAAACTCATATTTATTGTAATACTTTTGAAATTTCATATAATATAATTTGTGGTTTAAAACTTATATATATGGTTGTACTTTATGTTATGTACCAATGTTGTAATTATTACCTAATTAATGTGACATTGCATGATTTACATGTGTATTAGATATTATTTACAAGTGTTGTAATTAATTATAATGTGACATTGCATAATTCGCATGTGTATTAGATGAGAATAAATGTATGATTCTTTTTTTTAATTTAAACGTAATATCAAATTAAAAATTTATATTGATTAATAATGGACACCATTAAAACTACTAAAATATAATGACCATACATAAAGTGATTAAAAATGACTAAATTAGTGACTAGTAAATGAGATTAATGACCAAAATTCGCAAATAAAATGACCAATAATTGAGAGATATGCGGCCAAACAATGAGATATAAATGACCAGAAAAATGACCAAAATTCGCATATCAATGACCAAAAATCAGTTTTGGTGGCTAATTTATGGTCTTTTTTTATGTGACCAAATTTGGTCATATTCTAGCTTGTCATGTGGTCATTAATTTGGTCACAAATGTGGTCATATATTTGGTCATTGATTCAAATATATGACCAAATTAATGACCAACCGACAAGCTATAAATGACCAAAATAAAAATGACCAATTTTGGTCATGTAATAAAAGACCGCAAATTAGCCACCAGCGATCGCCAAACCAAAAGTGGTCATTGATATGCGGATTTTGGTCATTTTTTTGGTCACTCATCTCTCATTTTCCACTAGTGTCTTTGAGTAGAGAATGAACTAAAACCTGCTGAAGTTTTTATGCTTCATTATGATTTTTCTCGACAAGAGGAAATTTTGTCTGTTTCGACAAAAACCTCTCCAAGTAGTGAGGTTATTTCCTTTGACTAGAGTAACCTAACAAAGTCTCGTCTTCATTTGAGTGTTCCTTTCCAGATAGTTGTGCAAGTTATCGCTAGGCATATTCTTCACACTATTGTTGACGAATGGGCTTCTGTTAGCATTCTATCCTCAAATACTTAGAAAGCTTTAGGTTCTCCTCAGCTTGTTCCAGCCCTCAATCAGATACGAGATTTTAATCGCATGCCTATTGCACCTTTAGGGATAGTTTCTTGTTTACCTATTACATTAGGAGGGAAATCTGTCTATATTGATGTTATGGTGGTCCAAGGTCCTTTAGAGTTCAATTTGCTTATATGACGTGATTATGTTTATGCCATGAAAGTTGTCGTGTCCACACTCTTTAGAGTGATGCATTTTCCCCATGATGGAAAGATTGTGACCATTGATCAGCTTTCCTTTGTTACCCCTAACCATTGCATCATTCCTTGTAATCAGATAGCCATGAATGTGTCGCACATTCTTGTGGTTCCTTCCCCTTCTTCTAGTTAGATTATTCCCATCATAGGTAAAATAGGGGGCATGGCTCCAACCTCTAGATATCATACTGGAGTTAAGTCGCTATCTTCTTATGTAAGGGGGAAACCCACAAATCTCTGGACATCATGTTGGATTAGAATTTTTTGTGAGTATAGTTCCCATTCTATGGCAATATCGTTAAAAAATCAATCATATACCTATGAGCATAGTTCCCATTATGTGTCAAGATTGTTAAAAAATGAATTAGATGCGTGTGAGCATAGTTCCTTTTCTTTGTGTCAATCTCATTAAAAAATGAAACAGATGCTTGCAAGCACAGATCCCTTTCTGTGTCAAGTTTGTTAAAAAATGAAACAGGTTAGTGAGAATAGTTCCCATTATGTGTCAAGCTCATTAAAAAATGAAATAGATGCCTGTGAGCATAGTTCCTTTTCTCTGTGTCAAGCTAGTTAAAAAATGAAATAGATGTTTGTGTGCATAGTTCCCATTCCGTGTCAAGCTGATTAAAAAATGAAATGGATGCCCACAAGCATAGTTATTTTTTGTTTCAAGCTTGTGTAAAAATGAAATAGGCCACCTTGAGCAGTGTTTATTTCTGGTTTCAAGCTCGTTAAAAAATAAAACCACTACTCAAGCATAGTTTACCTTTTGGTTTCAAGCTTCCATAAAAATGAAACCATTCCCGAGCATAGTTATTTTTCTATGTCAAGGTCATTAAAAAATGAAATAGGTTGTTTCATGCAAAGTTTACCTTTTAGTTTCAAGCTTGCATAAAAATGAAACCGTGTTTCAAGCATAGTTCTTTTGTGTTTCAAGACTGCATAAAAATGAAACAGGTCATTTAGAGAATAGTTCTTTCTCTGTTCCAAGCTTGATAAAAAATGAAGAAGATACCTTTGGCATTCTTTAAACTAATATTTTACCTCATTAAAAACATTAAGATAGTGTTGAGCTTACTTTTCATTTTTCGTGCTCTTGTTAAAACATGAAAACTAGTTTGAGCTTAGTTTATCGCTTTTTCGTGCTCTGGATTCAAACATGAAAAAGTTTTTGAGTGCATTTTATACCTTTAGCGTGCTCGTTAAAAACTTAGTGAAGAGGTATCGAGTGTACTTTTACTCTAAACATGAAAGGACGAATGAGTTTTTTTTCATCGGACTCAAAAAATCAAATGACGAAGGACCCTCTTTTGGGAACGAACCCCTACTTTCTTAGGTTCGTGGAATATATGAGAATGGATGCATCACTTGATGAGCTACAACGAGTGTTTGTTACCCTATTTGAACTCGTAAAAATGAAGAGAGGAACTCATCAATCATGATGGGGAAAGTAAGGGAAAGGGAAAACATTTTGCAAATTAATGGCAGTTGTTAGTCACCTTTGAACATGGCACTTGTATGCATTTCATTCAGTCAATTGGGTATTCAACTTGTCTCGATTTGATCCAATTTCATGAGTCATGTCACTCCTTTGAGTCTTTCAAAGAATTTATTTCCCATTGTCGCATTGTATTCCACCTCGTCAAGTCAATACTGCCAATTCTTCGGTTGTGCCGCTTTATGTTCAAAAGGGAAATTGTCTTGAGAGTTTACACATGCAGTCAAAACAAATTTTTGTGTCAGTTACTTTTGAGTTAGTCCTATGGTTACATCATACTCAAAATTCTAGAACCTTTTTTCGAGTTTCGTGTCATCAATGTGGGATTCATCATGGCCCTCCTTCGACAAGACTATTCTTGTCAACTTTAGCTCATCATCCAGGTATTAGTCGTAGAAACAAATTCCTACCTTGAAATCTATATTCATTAATGACAAATCCTCTCTCTCTCGACATAGGTTCACATCATCGATATTTGATTGAAATATTCGAATGAGTGTTCGACATCAGATCATCTATTCACACTTAGGAGATTGTACTAAGGTACCTTGGGAATCATTGACATCAATGGTGATCTCCCTCACACTTGTTAATGATTCTCATCATTGACCAGTAATCAAGTGGTTCCTAGCATGGATACACATTGTATGTTCGTGGCTGTGCTCATATTTGTGTTTTTATGACATAGATCTACATTGTATGTCTGGTAGTTATGTCCAAGTTTGAGTCTTCTTTGCATGGATCTACGTTGTATTTTAGTAGCCATGATTTTTTGTATCTCACATGGATCTGCATTGTATTGGTCGGCATCCATGTTGTGAGTCATTTGGGACATGTATCAAAATGTGCTACAGAAATTTTGTGATGCTTGAGAAGTTCCAACCTTTAAAAATTTTCCTCAGGACTATACCTTGTTCTATCAAAGTATTTTTCCTATCGTTCCCCTCTAACCATCATACTTTGGGGGGTATTCTGTTACACCTAAATCTCATCACCATAATGTTATGAGATAGGTATTCCCTTGTCCTCTCCAATCCCTCAAAGTTTTCCCTAGAGAAATGAAAGAAGAAAATTATCCCCTTGCTATTTTTCCTTGTTTTTAGCTGGTAACGCTCCTTTTACATGTGAAAAGGGAGGTGCAACTTCTCTTTCACTTCATTAAAAGGGAGTTACCCAATCAACACCTCTTTTTCTCTTCAGCAAAAGCGTGGTGCTAAAGTTTTAAAGGAAAAAAGGAAGCTTCGAGAGGCTTCTCGAATCTTAACTTCGTGGAACCTCATTCCTATGGTTTGGGAACCACCTAGAGCTTGAGATCCTCCCTTTTAGGATCTTATCTCCACCTCACCCATGAGATCCTCAACCATTCCTATCCTCCCATTCCTTTAAATACTAGCTCATCCACCATGGGATTGAAGAGGAAGAATTCTGTTGCATACCCAAATTCTGTCAAAATAATTCTTGAGTATTTAGAGGCAAGGTGAAGCTAGAGGAAAATGAGTTATTGGATGGGACTCTCAACACCAAGGCACCAAGGTTGTAGTATTTCCAATTATTGTTAATAAAGAATCTTTTCTCTTTCCCATATTTACTATTTCATGTGTATATATTGTTTGATTCCTTGGTCACAAGCATAGATCTAGTTTATTATATTGTATGCTATCATGTTTTCCTTGCTTTCTTCCATCTTTTATAGGTTCTTCTGCAGTATCAGAGGAAAAATATTCGAGGATAGTGATGACAACCTTTGAGAGAAGCATTATGGAATTATATTCAAGTGATTAACTAGATCTAGGGGAAGTTTAATATTTCATGTTTATGTTTTGTTCTAGATCTGAACCATTCAGACCTAGGGAAACAACTCCTGTCCCTAGGAGGTGAGAATTTCCAACAACATGGTACATAACCGGGAATGTCATCAATCGTTATCCCTTTTTGCATTGTCGGATCCAATCTTCTGATTGTTGATGGGGTGGCCTCTGCCTCTGCCTCTGCCACCCTTGTTGCACTTTGAGTCGACTTAATTGTTCTTTGTGGAGATTTGGTAGTCTTGTTAGCACTTCTTGGATTTATGGTATTTATTCGACAATCGGCACACTCCTATTGGTGAGCCCTGCGTACTACCACTTGAAATTACTTGGGCCATTGCTACTAATCTATCTCTTTCTTACTCTCCATTGCTCACTTATGCTTATCTTTGTGCTCACTCGCTCAATTGTTACAATGGCTCAATAGACACTCCCCTTGCCGATTCTTATAGCCTTTAGAGCGCTTATGCAAATGATTTTGTTCATAATGGAAAAATCCCTCAACGATCGACCAAATCCGTCACTGATTTTGTAAATTTAATGGTCCATTTCCTCTAAAATGTGCATCTCATCCATGTGTCATCGCCTGTCAGGTTTAACTGCTTCATTTATTATCTGATTTGACTACACTGCACTTTGTTAGATGTCGCCATGCTTCCCTTTTGCTGTGAATTATGAATCTTCCCTCTCTTCTGACCCTTCTTGCTACAATTACCTACTCCTGAGCGTATCTTACTCATCTCATCCTCATTTTTTTATTGTGTATATTTTCAGACACGGTGTTGCACCTGGCTATCCTGATAGGGTTTTAGCTGACTTCCATTCAATAGTTTTGGTAGCAATGCACCATCTAGCTGTTCTAATTGCACCACACCTCTGTTGGTGATAAAATGAATCGCATAAGGTCCCAACCAATGCATTTGGATCTTACCTAGGTGCTTTGTGAAATTTCTATCATAGAGGAGAACCATGTCTCCATCCTGAAAGTAATTTGCTATGATATGTCGATCATGCCATGCCTTCTGGAGATCCTTTTCAACTTGATGGTCAAATTCATCGGGGAATCGATCTTACTCAAGTTGTACCAACTATTTCAAGCATTCTTCAAGCACTCCTTCATCACTCATGCATGTCACTGCTGCAATGCATTGGATGGGAATAATGTACTCCATTGACATCACCGCTTCTTGGCCATAGATGAGCTTGAATGGAGCTTTCCCCATCAATCGCTTGCATGTAGTCCTATAAGACCAAAATATCACATGAATTTTCAAATCCCATACATCCTGATTCGTGTTACATACCTTTTTTAGAGCATGCTCCAATAATTTATTGAACGCCTCCACTACACCATTCTCTTGTGGGTGATAAGGGGTGTTCTTCTTATGTTGTATCTAAAATTCCTCCATCATCGTGGTAATAATCCAATTGACAAAATGAATCCCTTAGTCTCTAATTAGTATCTTGGGACAATCGAATTGAGTAATGACATTGTTGAATAGGAACCTTGTTGCAGTCGCAGTGGTACATTTTTTCACTAGTTCTGCTTCCACCCATTTAGTCAGGTATTCTATTGAGTGATAATGTATCATGCACCCATCCTTTTTCCTAGTAGATTGATGGGTCCCACAAAATCCAATGCACACTTATCAAATGGCTACAGTTTCACCTGAGGTACTAGCAGCATCGCATCCCATCATGAAGTCTTCCTCATCCTTTTACAGATGTCACAACTTTTTGCATAGTTCACGACATCATTGTGCATGGTTGGCCACCATAGGCCATCCCAGACTATCTTCCAGGAGGTTTCACAACCTCCATAATTTCCTCCTGAAATTCCATCATGTGCTTCGACCAATATTCTTTGCCTTTCATGTGGTAGAACATACCGATGTTGAATTTCATTTGACCCCATTTTGTAGAGATGTTTGGCGATTAGCTAAAAATATGCAGCTCGAACGACTAGTTGCTTCTTCTGACTCGTGGTAAAATCCTCTGGAACTTTCCCCATTGATAAAAATTGAATAATTTGTTCATAATGTTCATCTCCCATTCCGACCTTAAACAATTTTGCATCAGGTAATCCATCCTCGATGCTGCTTGGTTCCTTTCTCGTCTCAATCCTTAACAAGTGTTCGGGTCCGGAATTCAATCGTTTTGGATTCACAATGGTCTCGAAATAAAATTCTTGGAAGAGTAGAAACCATCAGTAGATATCCCCCCCAAACATAGGCATGTTGACCAGGTATTTTAACCTTGAATGATCGGTAAACATATTGAAGTGTCCTCCCAATAGATAGTGGTGTAATTTTTGCAGCACATATACCATTCCCAATCCCTCTCATTATGTCGTTGTGTAGTTCCTTTCCAGATCTAACAACTTTTGTCTTGCAAATGTGATTGGGTGGTCAATCACTCCTTCACCTGGTTGTGCCAAGATTAATCCTAATGCAATTGATTATGCATCAACATAGACGTGAAATTCCTTCGTCCAATATGGAAATACTAATACTGGTGTTGTGACCATATTCTTTTTGAGAGTGTCGAGACTTCCTTGACACTTATCGCTCCATTCGAATTTTGCATCCTTCTTCAATTGTTTCTCCATTGGTGTTGTGATTGTTGTGTATCCCCTTATGAAATTTTGGTAATACCTTGTATGGCCCAATGTCACCCTTATTTGTTTCACCGTCATCGAGGGGTGTAGATTAACAATTATCGCGATCTTAGCAGGATCAACCAACATTTCTTCTATGCAGATAATGTGTCCCAAAAAAATTCCAAATGGTGCACAAAATATACACTTCCACAAATTTAGTGAGATCTGATACTATACACATCTTTCCAACATCAGACGTAGGTTTGTGATTTGGTCTTTTACAAAACCATAAACAGTCCAATCGTCCATATATACCACCAAAAATTTCTAAATGAAATCTTTAACGTAGAGACTACTATCATTGAGAAGATCGCAGGTGCGTTCTTGAGGCCAAATGACATCACTATGTACTGGAAACATTAGAGGAAATTTCAACACAAAATGGGCTTCCTAAAAAAAATAATAAAATAAAAGTTAAAATAAAAAAATAATATTTATTAATTTTGGAGGAAGAAAAGAAAAAATACCATTTTTGTTTGTATTTTCGACATATCTCCTCGTGTTTTTACTCAAATTTCGATTGAGAGAGCTCATAGTATGCAAAATTAAATTCTGCATCCAACAAGCACCCACTTGGCATACTTTTGATGGACCCTACTACCCCAAATACAAGAAATACCTTAACAAATGTGATGATGATGTCATCATCACATTTTTCAGGTATTTCTTATTTTTGGGTAGCTAGGTCCGTCAAAAGTATGCCGAGTGGGTACTCGTTGGATGAAAAATTTAATTCTGCATCTAATGAGCTCTCCCAATCGAAATTTGAGTAAAAACACAATGAGATATGTCGAAAATACAAACAAAAAAAGTAGTTTTTTTTATGATACTTTTCCCCAAATTTATATTAAAAAAGTGTTTATGACCTATACAGTATTTCAAATTTAAAACAATTTCATTGGCTAACACATGATGACATGGAATTTGAATTAGAGTTAAAAGGCCCATTTTGAGTTGAAATTTCCTCTAATGCATCCCCATTCTATCATAAAAGTGGTGTTGTGTCGATCTTCCTTCGCAATTTTTATCTGATGGTAGCTTGAAAATCCATTTATGAATGAATAAATATCTTGTCCTTTGACTCCCTCTAAGAATTCGTCAATAAATGGTGTTGGGAACGGATCATGGAGACATGCATCATTTAGCTTCTGGAGGTCGACAAAAATCCGCATTTCTCTTGTTTTCTTGTCTTGAACAACCATTGGACTGATCCATTCTGACTCTTCCACAGGATCAATGATGCTAGCATCCAGCATCCTGTCAAGCTCAGCTTTGACTGGTTCTTTGTACCATGGGTTCAATCGATATGGATGTTGCTTTAGTGGCTTCACATATGGATTTAGCGGGATTTTCATTTCTCCCAAGTCCCCTAAAATCCCTTTCATCACAACAAATTTAGTCAGAAATAAATCATGAAACTCTTGCAGCAGATCAACGATCTTTGCCATAGTGGCCTCGTCCCAATAATCCCCTACATTAGCAAACTTCGGGTCCTCTGTCATCCCAATATTGACCTTCTATAGCTTAATAGGTTGTTGGACTTTGTCGGTCAATATCTCTGGTGTTGTGATATCCCGACTTCCTTCAGATTCTGCAATATCAATATTATGTGGATCATCCCCGTCGTCAGGTTCTCCTGTCACATTGTAACATTCCATCATCAATTGTGTTTTCGGTGTCTCATGCGACCTTGCTAGAAATTCCATTGGAACTATTTCTAAGATGACATTTTGGATGTGGTGAAGTGTGCTATGTATTACTGGATCAACATTTGCAAAGTTGAACATGTGTCTAAAGCAGACGGGCAGGTCTTCCCATGTTGTAATCTCCCTTCGCAGTTCTGTTGATGCGTACCATTTTCGCAGCATGTCATCCAGTGTATGGAAAAAATCATGTACCCATTCGTCCTTCGATCTTGACACCCATGCGGTATGACATACGACCAGATGATACTTGGGATATTTCCTTCCATCATACTTTTTTCCCTGCTAGTGCTCTTTTTCCCCAAATCGAACTTCCATCAGTCTATGACATATCAGCGAACTGCCGATCAAGCTCTTATGCATCGCCCACCATCTTACCAGAGTGGCCTTTAGTGCCTCCTCTAGTGCCAACATTCATTGAGGTTTTGATACTTTTCCTTGAACTCATCGATAAATTCAGTCAAGTTGGCTAGCCCTTCATATTTTGGTATTTTAATAACCTCCATTGTGACCCAATGCAACGACTAAGTGACTCTCCCACATTTTCAGACTGATACTTCATGTAGCCGATTCTTTCAATTCTCTAGTGCATCGTCGGAATCTGATGATGCGGAGCTAGTACTTCGCTAGCCCAGATCCCTGTCTACAGTGGGATGAATGTAATCCTCTAAAATATTGTAGGCCTGGTCCCATCCTCCCACAACTTCTTCCTTTACTAGTTCGATGTATCTTCTACCTTCACTTAGATCCAATGGGGCAATGATCTGCATGTCGTGATTCACAAAATTCATCACTCTCTTCTTGAAGTTGATAACCACCAGATTGTCATTCTCCCAGTCAATCCCAAACAATGTAAGATATGAGCTACTTTCGTTGATTATTTCAATAACGTCAAAGTCTGCATAAGTTTTTGGCCCTTTTACTTCGATAAGTAAGTGTGGGACGCATCCAATTGGCAACACTCTATCCTAATTTTCGAGTCGTAGTTGTACAGGGGACCAAAGCAATTGTGGTTTCCCCATCCTTTCTAATGTTTTCTTCGTTAAGATATTGGCATCTAATCCTAGATACAATATGACCGAATCCACATCATAGTCACCGATTTTGATATTCATTCTCATTTCCCTTCCAGGTTTATTTTTATGCAAAGAGTTCACGACTTAGTCTTGCCACCCTTTCTCTTGTCGCTATAAAAAAATTGTTATTTTGTCTAGTGCATCAGGATCTTTTTCTAACAACAAACAAGATTCTAAGAAATTTTTCAATGTTCCAACCTTCTGCAATGGTCCTGACACAAGTGTCGAATAAAATAAAGGTGGCATTTCATAGATAGGTAACTTACCCGTATTCATGTTTATGACATCTCTTGTGTCGAAGAACATCTCTTTCTCGATGTCGACATCAAATTGTACCTTCTTTCAAGCCTTTAATCAGATCTATAGGAGTGGTCCATCATCTCTCGTTGTCGCGCCTCCTCAAGTTATGACTCCAACATCTGCAGTTTGAGTCCTGGGTTCTGCCAAATTTTTTTCTATGGTTGGTCCTTGATTCTGATTTTGAGGTTGGTTCGCAGTCTAGTTCGCATTTTGGTTCACATGCTGGTTCACATTCTAATTCAGCCATGGTTGTGGATGATTCTTCGCTTGCCACTTCACAATCAACTGTGGGAAATATTCAACAGTGTGATATGCGGCAGTGCAAAATGTACATTGGGATTGTAGGTTCGGGAAGTCCTTCTAGTAATGTCCCAAAACTCCAAAATTATAATGCATTAATGGTATGTGACCTCATCCCATAAAAACTCCTCGACCGAAGCCTCCATTGCGAGCTCCACAAAATCCTCCTTAGAATTCTCCTCGTGGATATTGTGGTTGGTTAAAAGATTGGTGCTACTGATTAGGATGCAGTGGAGCGTACTGTGTTTGTGTATATCATGACTGAGTATACTGAGGCTGTTGATGATTATACTACACCTGATTGTATTACGGTTGCGGAAGAGAAAACTACGGTTGTTGTTGTGAAAATTATGGTGGTTGTTGCGGTTGTGGCCTCTCCATCGGACGGTGTTCTTCTCCTTTCATGAAATACATATCCATTTTTCTTTCTTGGATCAAGTCATATGCTATGCAATCCTTCTCTTCATGACCAAATGATCGACAAAAATTGAAAAACATATTCTATGTCTTCAACACAACCTTTTGGATATATACGCATTCCTCATATCGATGTCCTCTAGTTTGACAGATCTGACACCATGGAAGACCGCCTTGACTTAATGGATTAGGGGCTCTAACATGTAAGCATTTGTAGAAGTCTATACATTAATCCTTATGATGTCCTTCTATGTGACACCAAGTACGCTATACTTCTTCAAAGATGTCCTTTCCCTTCTTGATATACTGCAACTAAATCGTAATATTCACCAATTGTGATAGGATCTTATTCATCCCAACCCTCGTTTCATCAACTGGTGAATCCTCTAGCCTCATCACAATTTCCAAATCCTTAGTTTGTGTCACAATCTTCTGTTGCATTAATGGAATTCATATGTGTGGCACCAATGTTGTGATGAACCATTCTTTGTTTTGTACATCGCTCATTTTGAATCTAACCTTATCCATCAACATCTTGAACCGCTGATCAAAATCCCATACCAACTCATTCGAATATTGTTTGATTAATTTTAACTCAGTAACGTATTGCGATTCAGATTTGGGCTTTTAGAATTCCTTGATTAACCCAGTCCTAATCTATGTTATTGTCTTCTGTTGATGCCCTGTCGACACTTGTAAAAACTTCATGTACCAATCCAATGCTCAGCCTCAAAATATCGTCGCTAGTTGGCCTTTATTGATATATTCGTCTTGGACTTGCTTCACAGTTCATACTACTTCACATAGAAACCAATATTGCTCAGGATCTTTGTTCCTGTTCCCATGGAACAAAGGTAGTTTTACACCGTCTCCTTCCATTCTGGGCCTTCTTATGGTATTTGTTGATCCACTACCATTAGTCCTGTGGTGGCGCACCAAGCATTCTTGTGATGCTCTAGTGTTTCTCTCAGAATATGGCACAGTGCACAAAGGTGTAGGTACATTGTTGCTTTGGGTTGGTCCTTCCTCGGGTTCAGGTGTATCCTGGTCGTCTCCTTCGTCGATGTAGGGTCTCTTAGTCCCTTGTGATATTCTCTTAATGTTTCTCGTTCTTGTCAAAATAGGACTCTCCTCATTCCTTCTCCTCTTCTCTTGTCAGAACCTTGCCCCACTTTGTAGAAGAACACAATCTTCCTCGACTTCCCTCATAGTCTCATCATAACTCCCATCCATATACCTCGTATCATTCCATCCAACCCTTGTCTCTGCAGTACCAGTGACCTCCGCACACTAGAGATTTACTTGTTGGAGTTCATTTTCAATATGCCCTTTTTGCAGATGAGCATCTTAATCCACAATTGGAAAGACAATAGAAACCTTCCTCTTCATCCCTGAAAGAATTATCTTTTTGCATCGCTATAGGATTTGACTATGTCAAAATAAAACTCAGTGATATAACCTCCCAAAATGTTGTTGAGCCACACTTTGACAGCCCTTGACGCCTTGATTTTTACCCTTTTCAACTGCTGGATCAGTTCAGGGTTCCAGTAAGTAGGTTCACCTCCTTGGAAATTCCTTTTCTGGAAGGTAAGCTACATCAACCACTCATACAAGATAATTGGGAACTTAGAAAAGAAAATTGCATGGATATCATAGTAGATATTTCTTCCCAACCATTCTTCTACTGTTAGTCTGGAGCTCTAGTTTTCTTCTGTTGTGAACTCCTGAGCCTTTTGATCAAACCAGTATTGGTTCTCTGGTTTCATCGAGTTCCACAACATGTCCTATTCTTCCTCGCACTAAGTTACTGACAACATAACCATTTGTTTACACACTTTAGTCGACAGGGATTCTCTCATTGTCGACATCCTATGACACAATCTCCCTAAACACTAGCCTAGAAAGGTTTTACCCTATCCAACAACACCTACGAAGCAGATGCAGTCTCACCCAAGATGTTTGAGGGAGGTGTTATCACCCTGTAATTTTACTATGGTTGTGGTAGGAAGTCATAGGGGTAACCATTTCAACCAATATTTAGACTGTAGTATAGACTTATAGTAAGAGAAGGCTCTCTCTTTGTCACAAAAACAAATTCACATATACATATGGATTTAAGCAGCTTGCAGAATGGCTAGATTTCTTAGAGTAATAGGGTATTTGCAGATTTAAAAATGGTGAAACAAAAAAAAAATACCATTGGGAAAATGGAGTCAAGGCCTGAAACATTCAAGGACTTACAACAAATAATAACCAACAATAACCTTCATAATTTGAGGAAAAATAGGCATCAATATTCAACAAAATATATTTGAAGAGATCGCAGGGGGGAATGAGAAGAAGCCGATGTAACAGGAGGCACCTACCTGGGGATGAATCTCTTGAACACACCTTTAGAAAAATAAACAACATAGTCTAGTAGTTGCAATGGAGCATATAATATGAATTCCAAAACATTTACCAGAAACACATAAACAAAAACATAATATGGTGCAAAGAGCACTTGACAAAGAGTGAATTCTTCACATACAAATAGAAATGCATTAGCAGAAGATACACAAACAAGGAAATGAATTTTATAGAGTAAAAACAGTCTGAACAGTGAACGTCATGATGAATCTCAGAAAACTTAGAGAAAGATTTTTGCTAAATATTTCAAGAAAATGAAAGAGCTACAGAACCCAAGCGCTAAGGATTCTGAATGAAATATTTCAACCCTTTCTTCCTCTTTTATGGACCATTGATCTTGGCATAAATGATCTGAACGGTAGATCTGGTGGAAAGCAGAACCCAAAAATTTAAATTTTCATCATTAAATTATTAAGTTTCCCGGATTTTCGCCTCCTCCCTACTTCTTTTTTCCGCACCGTTGATCTGCATGGGACCGTTTCCTGGTTGTTGGATGTAGTGAAAAGCAGAACCCGAAACTTCAAATTTTCAAGACAAAACCATTTGGTATTTCTACTTTTTGATCTCCTCCCTACTGCTTCTTTCTGCATCATTGATCTGCGTAGGAAATTTCTTGGTTGTTGGATCTGGAGGAAAACGGAACCCAGAACTTCAACTTTTCACGACCAAAATCTTTGTATTTTCATATTCTGATTTCATCCCCTTTTCTCTCTTCTAGACTGTTGATCTGGGAAGAATCTTTTTGGACCGTTGGATCTGGTGGAAGGCATAACCCAAAACTTCAACTTTCCACAGACAAATTCTTATGTTGTCCAATTTTTGATCTCAGCCCTTATGCATCTCTCCACACCATTGATCTTGGAACAATATCTGTGGTTTGTCAATCTGGCGAAAAGTGGAACCCATAACTTTAACTTTTATGAACAAATTATTCTTTGTATTTTTTCTTTCCGATATTCGCCCTACTGCTTCTTTTCATACCATTGATCTGGGAGGAAGCTCTCTGGACCATTGGATCTGACAAAAAGTGGAACCCAAGACTTCAAATTTCACGACCCAATCATTTTGCATTTATGTTTCCTGATCTTCTCCCCACTTCTTCTTTCCACACCGTTGATCTGGGCGGAAGCTATCTGAGTCGTCGGATCCTGGATCGTGAAACGTGGAAATCAGGATTTGAACCTTTCAAGCATAATCTTCTTTATCTTTCTTCTGATTTTTTATCTCCCTCATTTGCTGGATTGTTAATCTTGGGTGAAAATGTCCTGGTCCATCGGATCCCGGAACGCAGAAGGGGGAAGTCGAGATTCCATCTTCCGTAACTAAATTTTTATCTCTTTCACGCTTCCACTCTCGATTTTCCTTGGGTAGAAATGATTTTTGGCCCTTTGATTTCTTTTAGGGTTAGATCTCCATCATCGATTCTTTCCAAGGCCTATTCTTGATCAGATTTATGATAGTTAAGCATATTTCCAGGTCATGCCAAAGGATTTCTTATTGCTTTGACCTTTCGAATAGAAATGGATCCTTCAAAACTTGCTCAATACTTTCTCAGGTTATATAATATGGAAAAACATTGACCCTACCACTCCTTTTTTACTGTTCTAGGCCTTTGCAGGGGCATTAGTGCAGGTTCCTTGTGTAGAAAAATTCAAAATTTAGCACAGGTGCTAACATCGGCTCCAACTCGGGGGTTCTATCCTCCCTGTGAGGTAGAAAAGAACCACATAGACCACATGCCTTATCTTTCAAATTTTCCTAAAAAATAAAACTAAATGACAGACCCTGCTGGAGCCCTTACTACCTTCACCTCGGGCTTTAAGTCTAACAGGAGGAATATCCACACATGCAATGTTAAAAAAAATAAAAATGATATATAAAATGACAATGGAGATAAACTTACTTTTACAGAAAATAATGTTTGAGGAGCCTCCCATTTACAGGAGCTCAAGATACTATATCGCCTTCCATCTCATCCAAAACATAGGCATTCTTTCCTATGAAGGAAACAATTTTATATGGTCCTTTCCACAGGTGATCAAATTTACCATGCTTCCCCTTGTCCTCATGTGGTGAATCCCACATCAAAACCACATCTCCCAACTGGAAATCATTGGGCTTAGTCTTTTGTCAAATATTTCTTTCATTTTTACCTGAAACTTCTGGATCTTGTCAAAAAACTGCTCCCTCTGCTGCTATAGTTCAATCAATTGATACATCCTCCTATGAGTTGGATGTGTCTCTGTTTCCTCTTCCTGTAATAGTTTCATCACTAGAAGACATAAGGAGACAGGGAATATTACCTCAGAACCATAGACTAGCTAGAAAGGTGAGGTGCCAATGGATTTCTTTATGTTTATCCTGTCATCTCATAAAGCATGAACCAACTTTGTGTGACAAACCTTCTTGTTTTCATGCAGCAGCTTCTTGATGATTCTCATGAGGCTCTTATTTGATGATTCTGCCAATCCATTCCCTTATGGATAGTAGGTAGTAGAGTGACCCAAATGTATATGATATTTGGAACAAAACTTCACCATCTTATTTGAATTGAAAGCAGGAGCATTATTAGTGATTATCTTCCTGGGAACCCCAAATATTGATAGGATATGCTCCTCCAGAAATTACATGATCATTGTCTTAGTAAATTTTCTTGTGGGGATGGCCTCTATCCATTTAGTGAAGTAGTCAGTATCATTAAGGATCCACCTATTCTCTCCTGAGGAGTGTGGATTTATTTCTCCAATGAAGTCTAGTCCCCATTGCTGGAAAGGGGCTTCAACCTATATGGATTTTAAAGTAAATGAAATAGTTTCCTTCTCCCATCAAATATCTGACATTTGTGATAGGAAGAAACTTTCTTGTGTGTATCAGAGAATATGGTAGGCCAATAAACCCTTCCCTCATGATTTTTTTTACAGTGGATTTCCATTAGTGATGGCCTCCACATTCTCCTGCATGGAATTCCTCAATGATTCTTTTTTCCTCCTTCTCATATACACAGTTCAACAATAGTCCTCCTAGCTCCTTCCAACACAATTTTCCCTCTAATATGTAAAATCTAGATGCTTTCTGCTTGAGAAATATAGACCTTGTCATGTCCATACCCTATGGGTCCTATAGATGTTGTAACACAAAGATGATATCAGTGTACCAAGGGGATGATAGAAAGTGCTCACCTACTAGGGGACCTAGTTGTCCTTGATGGTTTTTCTCTTCTGTTGACAATTCAATAATCATGGGAAGGCTAAGAGCATCACAGTTGGATTGGGCCATAATCTTGGCTAGCACCTGGCCTTTGATTAATTTGTGGGTTTTATTTCCAAGTCACACTCAAGCAGAATAAATATCCACTTTCCCTTTTGTCCCTCAGGATTAGGTTGGGTCAGAATATACTTTATATCGCTGGTGGGGACATGAACAATGATATGGGAATGCTGGATGTACACTTGTAAATCCATTAAGGGATGCACCAGGGCATAAGCTTTCTTATCCAGGATATTATACATCAGAGGAGCAGCTCACAGGGTCTTTCTATAAAAAAAAATGGGATGTTCATGTCCCTCATGATTCTTCTACAACAATACTCCTACCACTGTGTGCTCTGAGGAAAAGGAAAATATAAGGAAGTATTTAGTAAACTCAGGGATTGCAAGTACCAGTGCTTTATATATGGCCTTCTTTATGTCTTCAAAGTATTTCTTAGCTTCAGGAGTCAACTTGATTTCTTTATCATTTCCCAGCATTTCAGCTATATACTTCACTATTTTGGAAAAGGAAACAATACATATTCTCATAAAATTTACCCTTCCCAGAAAGGACTAAATATCCACCTTATTTAGAGGGAGATCGATTTTTCTAATCACGTCAACCCTCTTTGGATCTATCTTGATGCCTTCTTGAGAGATTATATGCCCCAATAGCTTCCCTTCTTTCATAACAAATAATGACTTCTTTGGATTTAGGGAGATGCCAAAATTTCTGCATTTTCTAAACATTCTTAGAAGGTGAGCAACATGTTCTTCGTAAGATTTGGAAAATATGGTGATATCATCCAGATAGAGGACCAGGATTTTGTCTTTCTCATCAGTGAAAGCTATTTCCATGGATCAATGGAAATTCTCCCCTATGTTCATGATCCCAAATGGTATTTTAGCATACATGAAAGTGCCCCAGGGTGTGGTGAAGGTTGTATTCTCTTGATCCTCCAGGTGCACCATGATTTCATTATAGCCCAAGAATCCATCTACGGTGGAGATCCTCTATGAACCCACTACTCTCTGCAATATATGTTCAATTTTTGGAAGTGGGTAATGGTCCTTAAAATAAACTATGTTCAAGTTTCTGAAGTCAATGCATATTCTTATTTCCCCATTCTCCTTTCTGACAGGGACCAAATTTTCCACCCAGCATGAGAATATGAGAGCCACAATGATTTTGGCTTCAAATAAATTATTGATCTCCTTTTCTATCAGCGGAAGCATCTTGGGATTCATCCTTCTCATCTTCTGTTTGAAAGGTATCTCATCCTTCTTGAGTGGTATGGTTTGTTGGATTATGCTTGTATAATAATCCTTCATGTTACTGTAGCTCCAAGCAAATACATATGAATACTCTTTCATCGGTGATATGTACCTTTTCTTGGCTTCAGGTGAAAGGGTCTTTTATATTTTGATCATCTTAAGCTGATATTTTGTTCCAATATTTACATCTTCAACATATTCACAGCTCCGGACTAGTTGAGGTTCTTTAGCCATATCATTAGGATCAAAAAATTTCTCTACAAGAATTAGGCCTCTGGGGATGGAATTACCTTTCAGCTGTAGGATCTCTTTGCCACATATGGTGGTAACATATTCCTGTTTCTCATGAGTCTCCTGCATCTCTGTTTCCCAAGCTTCATTAGTTTCACATGCATCGGCATCTTCAAAAAGAGAAACATCCTCCTCTTAGGGAATTTATTTGGGAACAACAGTATGGCTTTGCAAAGGTTATTGAGTAAGAGTAGCCTTCTCTAGAAGCTCATTTTCTTCATCAATCTATAGTCCATCAAAATCCCCAATGAGAGTGAGGAACTTTTGGATCTGCTTATCATCATAAAAAACATGCTATATTTTGACATTGACAAGGATAGAGGGTCTGTGCCTCACTTAAATTTCATATTTCCCAATGGGGTGCATAGGGAATTTTAAATCCGCTGCAGAAGTGGCCACAGAATCAGCTACACAATTTTTCACTCTGGGGATCAGATTAAAATTGCATTCTTGAAAGCATTCAATGAGGTCTTGGGAATCATTTCGGTAGCTTCTCATCTAGGGATGTCTGGCCTGATATTCACCAGTCATTTGTTTGATTATTAGCTTAGAATCCCCATGTAACACCACCCTTTTGACTTGGAGCTCTTTTAAGGCCAGAATCACTAATATCATAGCCTCGTATTTTGCTTCATTGTTCGTATAGTCAAAAGGAATCTTGTAATAATAATTCAAAGCTCGCACTCATAAGGGTCTCATCCACACTCTAGCTCCTACACCTTCTCTTCATGGTGACCCATCAAAAATTACCTTTAATACTCCATCCAACTCCTCTTGAGTGGGTTCAAAGGAAGCATTATAGGAACCACCGATGTCTGTGTCTACTTCTGTAAAGAAAATAGATGATCCCAGCTCAGTGTCCAATGCATATATGGGGTGATTGTTTGGCCTTTCAGCACTAGTCACCATGTAGGACAGCCTTTGCTCCATAAAAATCCTTCTCTGTGTTCCAAAAACTAGGATAGTAGCATAGGACATGTCCATTTGAAAAGTACCTTTAAGTTTGGCTGCCCAAGATCTTGATAAAAACATCCCAAACTTTGGAGGGATGTCAACTATAGCCACATCCATGACTAGGTTCTTGGCAGGGATTTGGTCCAAAGAGACAACTATATCTTTTATCAATCCTATACACCTGACTTTGTTGGAATCAAAAGAGAAAATATCTTTGTAGGGTCTGGTCATTTCCAATTCCAGTTCGTCCATGACTACCCTGGGCATTAGATTGTGGGAGGCTCATGAATCATACATGGAATTGTGTAATATGGAAATTTGGATGTTCAGATCCATATAGAAAGCGGTAGCATCTTCATCAGCAAGCTCTTCTACACGGGTTCCAAAAAGGAAGGTGGGGTTATCATCTTACATATTTAGGGAGTCCGACATTTCAGAAACTTCTCCAGGAGGCTTCAACATTGTGGCAAATTTAGAATGATATTCAAAAAAAATTAACAGCCCAATGAGAGGGACAAAGATTTTTATATTTTCAATTTCAGCCTCCAGACTGAAAGAAGTCTTCCCCTGGTCTGATATCTTCATATTATCCTCCTTTTTCTCCTTCCCTTTGGGCTTTGCTACACTCATGGAGGGGTTCTTAGGAACTGGAACACTCTTTGGTATGATTGTAGAGGATTTGTTTATGGCCTCTTTATTTTTTACCACAGGAACATCTATGTTACTTAGGATAATTTGTCTTTGCACCTCTATGACAACAAGTTGGTATCCCCTCTTGAAGTCATATGTTTCTCCAGCAGGAATCTCTCCCCTTTCAAGACAATCCTTATCATGTTCTTCTTTGGTCAGAAAGGTGGAGGGTGGTTTAGTGTCTAGCTGATGGATTTAATCTTTTGCCTGATCTTCTCCAGCCATCTCTACATAATTTTCCTGAAAGGGAGGCTTGATAGGTGGATCAGGAGGGTTTCTCTGTTATCTCTACCTGTTTTGGGGAATTGGAGGCCTTCTGGCATTCAAGTTCATGTTCTGTTGCTCCTGATTTTCCCTGGGTTGTGGTCTACCATACATAGTGAGTCTCTCCATCATTCTTTCCATGGTTCTCAACATCGTGTCTGTTCTGGCCTCTTGTGAGCTAGAGGTAGAGGGGTTCTCAATTTATTTGTATTTTCTTTTCTCTCCTCTTTCTCTGTCCTCTCTTATCCATTCTCCCCCATATCTTCTCCATTATCCCCCATCTCTTCACCATTCTCCTTCCTCTTTTCTCTTCTCTCCTTCTTCCCTTCTCCATTCTCCCTCCTCTCTTTTCTTATTTCTTGCATCACTCAAGTTTACCTCCACCTCTATGGAATCTTTCATCATAGATACAAAGGAGGTTGATCTCCTTTCACTTAGCAACAAGGTAAATTCACTATCAAAAGCTTCAACATATTGGAGTTGGGAAGAACCAATGGGAGGTTTGAAATGGGCAGGCATGGCATCGTATACTTTCATGAACCTATCAAAAAATTCTTGGACATATTAACTCTCTTTTCTCCTCATGGAGTGATATTGGGACAGATACGTCTTAGGGTTCTTGTGATCTTCCCATTTGTCCCTGAAGCCATCTTCAAAGGATCTATAGTTTTGGATGGAGTGGTCTGCAAGGTTTTTTAGCCATCTTCTTGCCTCTCCAGTAAGGCATTGAGAAAACACTATGACTTTCACATCCTCATGGTACACCTCTTCTAAATTTCTCCAATCTGAAAACCGCTCCTAGTATTCTTCAGCTGAATATTCCCTCTTCCCATTAAATTTTTTTATTCTTTGAGCATAAAGTAGGGGAAGGTCGTGAAGAACAACAAGGAGGTTTAAAGGGGCATATCTATCCATCCTTGGAGGTACAACAGGAGGGATTAATACTGGTGGAACAGAAATTGGTAAGTTTTGATGAACTACAAAACATGAAGATGAATGCTGATTTTGTTTTGAAGCAGTGGGAGACAAAAACATGGCAGCATGTTTCCTTAGGACATTGGAATTTAGTAGGGTCGAATCAATAGTAAGTGTAGGGTAATCTAGGTCAGGAAGGTGTTGGAAATCCTTTCCTAGAGGCTCCGAGGTCAGGGGTGACCAGGAAATGTGGGGAAAATCAAACGCAGAGGTATAAAAAACCAAGTCAGAGAGGTTGGACTCAAATTTAGTTCTAGGGAAGGCTAGTCCAAATTCCTCATTACAATGTATAGATATATAACTATCAACAATAGCACCTTAAGTAGAGAAGGAAATATTTTTGACTAACCTTTGCAGCCTGTTGGCTCTTCGGATAAAACTTTCTGGATCAAATATTTCTTGGAAGGATTCTGCATCAGGATTTATCCTCGTGTGGGTTCTTCTGGCTGCCAGTATTTCCCAGTGGAGTCACCTTCAAAATTTGTGTGGAGTCACCAGAGCATGTACAACCAGTATGTATCTATGACCCCTGCTAAACTAGGTCATAGAGCTAAACAATGTCATTTTTCCTAGGGATTATTTTCTCTTTCGCTCCTCGGCAATGGCGCCAAGATGTTATCACCCTGTAATTTTCCTATGGTTGTGGAAGGAATTCATAGGGGTAACCATTTCAACCAATATTTAGACTGTAGTCTATCCTTACAGTCAGAGAGGGCTCTCTCTTTGTCACATAAACAAATTCACCTATACATATGGCTTTAAGCAACTTGCAGAATGGATAGATTTCTGATAGTAACAAGGTATTTGCAGATTTAAAAATGGTGAAACAGACAGACAGGAAATACCATTGGGAAAATGGAGTCAAGGCCTGAAACATTCAAGGACTTACAACAAATAATAACCAGCAATAAGTTTCATAATTTAAGGAAAAATAGGCATCAATATTCAGAAAAAAATCTTTGAAGATATGGAAGGGGGAAATGAGAAGAAGCCCAATGTAACAAGAGGCACCTATCTGGGGATCAATCTTCTAAACACACCTTTAGCAGAATAAATAGCAAAGGCTAGCAATTGCAATGGAGCATAGAATATGAATTCCAAAGCATTTACAACAAACAAATAATCTGATGCAAAGAGCGCTTGACAGAGAGAATTATTCACATAAAACTAGAACTGCATTAGCAGAAGATACACAGACATGTAAATGAATTTTACAGAGGAAAAACAGACTGAAAAGTGAATGCAATGATGAATCTTAGAAACTTCAGAGAATGATTTTCATTAAATATTCCAAGAAAATGACAGAGCTACAGAACCCAAGCGCTGAGGATTCTAAATGAAACATTTCAACCCTTTATTCCTCTTTTATGAACTGTTCATCTTGGAAAAAATGATCTAAGCCGTAGATCTGGCAGAAAAAGGAACCTAGAACTTTAACTTTTCATCATCAAATTATTAATTTTCCTAGATTTTTGCCTCCTTCTTGTTGCTTCTTTCCACACTGTTGATTTGCGCGGTAATTTTTCTAGCCGTTGGATCTAGCGAAAAGTGAAACCCAGAACTTCAACTTTTCACGACTAAACCATTTCGTATTTCTGCTTTTCGATCTCTGTCCTACTGCTTCTTTTCACACCATTGATCTATGCGGGAACTTTCTTGGCCGTTGGATCTGGAGGAAAATAGAACCCGAAACTTCAACTTTTCACGATCAAAATATTTGTATTTCCATATTTTTGCCCCTTTTCTCTTTTTCAGGCCATTGATCTGGGTGGAATATTTCTAAACCATTGTATCTGGCAGAAGGAAAAACATGGAACTTCAACCTTTTACAGGAAAATTCTTACGTTGTCTAATTTATAATCTCCACCCTTCTTCATCTTTCTGCACCGTTGATTTGGGTGGAATCTCTCTGGACCGTCAATATGGTGGAAAGTGAAACCTGAAACTTTAAATTTTATGACTAATTTATTCTTTGTATTTCCACTTCCTGATATCCTACCCATTGCTTCTTTTCACACTGTTGATCTGGGAATAAGTTCTCTAGATCATTGGATCTGGAGGAAAGTGGAACTTGAGAATTCAAATTTCACAACCCAATCATTTTTCATTTCTATTTCCCGATATCCACCCCGCTACTTCTTTCCACACCGTTGATTTGGGTGAAAGTTATCTGAGTCATCGGATCCCAGATCGTAGAAGGAAGAAAGTGGGATTTGAACCTTTCAAGCTTAAGCTTATTTATCTTTTTCTGATTTCTGATCTCTGCCGTTTGCTGGACCATTGATCTTTGGCAGAAACGTCCTGGGCTGTCGGATCTTGAAACATGGAAGGCAGAAGTTGGGATTCCATCTTCCATAACCAAATTTTTATCTCTTTCGCTCTTCTGCTCTGGTTTTTCCTTGGCCAAAAATTATTTTTGGCCCTTTGATTTCTTTTAGGGTTGGATCTCTGCCATCAATTCTTGTCAAGGCTTGTTCTTGATCAGATTTCTCATACTTAAGCACATTTCCAGGTCGCGCCAAATAATTTCTTACTACTTTGACCTTTCGACCATGGAGGTATCCTTTAGAACTTGCTCAAGTTATCTAATATGGAAAAAATTTGACCCTACCCCTCCTTTTTTACTAGTCTAGACCTTTGTAGGGGAATTAGGGTAGGTGCCTTGTGTAGAAAACTTCAAAATTTAGTACAAGTGCTAACAAGAGGGTTGTAGGAACCACGTTTCCATAGAAAGGAAGACGACTTGTGCACTTAATCTCTCTCTATCACAATGAAACTCATAGATCTAGGAGGGTTTAACATATCATTCATTCAAACTATATACCATTATTCGCACCAAGATCTAGTGTCACAACATTTCATAATTCAGATCATCTTAACAAAAGAGGTCAACATGTAAGAATCCATTAACCATGCAAATACTTCGCATCATCAGATATAAGAAACAACATAGATAGATCACATCATTCAGACAAGAACATCATCAACCACATCATAACAGGTTAATACAAAGACGTAGTTTCATCAATGTGTATCTCACATTAGCTTCGAAGGTCTAAATACATCCCTTGGTCGAAATCCTCAGACCAAAACCATAGATTATAAAAGAGTTCACAATCACAAAATACAAAGATACTAACTCTCCCTTCTACCTCCTATCGAATACATTCCTAATTCTATTTATAGGCTTGCACCTTTACAAAAAGGCCCACATATAACTAACTTGGACCGACTTTTAACTTCTTTTAACTAGGTCGACCACACTTGTAGGTAACTTCCTCTTATGCATCCCACTTTGACACTTGTCCCTATCTCCTTCATCGCACCATGTGCACTGGATATCCTTGCCAAAAAATTGGAGTAATGATCAAACCCCCTCAAAGTTTTATAGAGGATTCTCACATACACCCCTATCACCTAGGTCTATCTCCCAAATTTACCAATGAGTTACGAGGGGTGTGCATGCCTTATCGGGTCTTACATCCATATACCCATTTACATGCAAACTACTCCATAATTTTGTTTTCATGTGTCTTCATGGTGATTACACTATCACCATTTGTTGCTTCATCCTCTCGGTTTTCAATGCTCACTTTCTTACTCATCTACTTGCTCATTTTATGCCATGCTCTTTATGTACTTGAATCCAACCTTGTCGTTGATGTACATATAAAGAAAAATCCATCTACCAGATTACATGGGTCCTCAACTGTTGTAACCGCTAGTTCAATAGGAATTCTCTTCGCATACATGGTTCATCAATGTTGGTCCTGTTACCACCTAAGTTGTACTTAGTGGTGTTCTATCAAGTGAGCCTGGTGAACCAGACAGGGATAACTTGTTCGGACTTCAGAGAACTTTCAGTCTTGCTTCCGGGAAGCTTTGTTGTATCATATCAAATGTTCATACCCCATGGGGGAATTGTAATAAATGTTCTAGCATGATAGTTTCTGTAAAAGACTCGGTCTCTTAGACTTCATTTGTCAATCCGATCAGCCCGGGGTGTTTTTTCCCTTGGTTATTATTGGTTGTTGAATAAACGACTGATAATTTCTGAGTTTTTCACTCCATACCTCCAAAGTTGGGGTGGTCGGCTTGGCATTTGTGCCTATTGAGGTTATTAGATTCTATGTGTCAATGTGTAAGCATGCTAGACATCATTTTTGAGTCATATGAACATGTCTAAGTCCCCCTAGGTGTTTTTCAATTTTTCAATTTTTTAGTTTTTTCAGTGTTTTTTATTAAATTTTAATTTTTCCAAAACTTAGGCTATTTTTTAATAGTTTAATTGGAAAAATTGATTTTGTAATAAAAGTGGGCCAAATAATCAGTTTCAGTCATGTAGGTACTCATTTTCAAGCTAAGAGCACCATGTAAACCCATGGACCCACTATTTCCTAGTTTTGAGTGATTTTCCATCACTCAGGTCAGAAAGCCCCAAAAATCAATTATTGATTATTTTAATTAATAAATTGATGAATGATGGAGCAAATCCAAAATCAATAAATCAGTGTATTCTCAGCCGATTTGATTGAAATCAGTCATATCTGAAGTAGATTGACTGGATCTGACAAATCCTTGACTGAAGGAGGTGATCAAATCAGATCCAGAGTTGATCTTGAGCATCCTTTATGGGAAATTTTGCCCTCCCTCTCTCCTCAACACATTTTGGCTCATCTGGATGAGTTTTGGGCCGATGTGTCAGTGTATGGGTTGATGTGTCAGCCAGATCAGGCCCCCGGTTGACAAGTAGGCTTAGTCCAGCCTCAGTTGTGCATTGATGAACTCTCCATCAGTTGATTTCACTTGATTCCATGAGGAATTGCGCCCCCCCTGGGCTAGATGGCCTACAAATTGTATAAATCCTGCTTGAGGCTCCCTCTTCCAAGCTAGTTAGAGCTGGGATTGAGGTGTTGCTGCTATTGTATTGTTGTAATTCTGAATTTGAAATAAAGAAAAGATTTGGAGGAAATACAATGTGGTGCCATTACATGTGTGGATGATTATTGCCATTGTTTTACTGAGGAAACCTGTATCTGTGGTCATTTTTTGCTAATTTCTTGTAGATCTGTGGTTAAGATTGGTAATTAGCTTATTACAATCTTGATAGGAAAGGTGTTGTTCAATAAGTTTATTGACTGTCACTCTCCTTTGATGCATGTTTATAGATCTAGATTTAGCATGTCCTATAAGCTTATATGCATGTTATCTTGAATCTCTTTGTATGTACTAATCGGATCTCACAAGTTTCTTGGCAAGTTCTTTGATTTCAGCTGAGTTGCAGGTTCATACTTTGGAGAGGATGCTAATATAGTTTGATTCTTCATTCTCTTCAAAACATTTCAAAGGCATAGTCCCTCGGCATTCCACTTGAAAGCTCTACTGCGGATCTTCAAGGAAACCAGCACTTTTCTCCTCTTCTTCCTCCCTCAAAATCAACACTTTACCCAGTTACCTTTTCAGTTTATATCTGTGATTTTATTTGGATCTGTTTCATCAAAGTAAAATATACATATATCTAATATTTCATAGCTCACATCCTAGATATTGCACTTAAAAAAAAGTATCATAAGCATCCCAGATCTAGTTGTAGGGAAATTGTCCTTTTTGCATGAATTTGAAAGAAAACTTGTAGATCACATGCATTACATTTCCTTCTTCTGCGATAAAATTAAATATTCTGAAATATAAGTTCTTTTAATTGGCTGCAAAAACAGCAAGCCAAGATCCCAAGGAAAGCTTGCTTTCCTTGGTTCCCTATTCACCGTTTTAGCTAGTTTAATTTCATTATTTTTTGAGATAAAGTAGGCTGACCCAAAGGTAATATTAAAGTGATTTTGAGAATTTTTTATTCTAACTCTCTCACTTTCATTTAGCAGGTCTGACAGAGAGGAAATTAAGCTGCTTTCCAAAGTGGCTTTTGGAGCGCTCAAATCCCCCCAGGGGTCTCTGTTTTGTCACATAATTTGTAATTTTTTTGTATAAAATGTAATATCTTAGTTTCAGCCTGTATAAGGACCAAGAAAGTTCTGATTTATCAGTGCTCTGATATTGTAACCTTTTTAATAAAATCCTTCTTTGAATAGGCTCTTTCGAGCCCATTCCCCATCCCCCCTGGGGGATTCGCGTCGGTGCCATTTTCGCCATTTTCTGCTTATTTCTTTTTACTAGAATTGATCTGATTTACAGGGTAGTATATTTGATCTTGTTGTTAATTCCATATTCCATATCTTACTTTCAAAGGTAATCATAATACTTACCCCATGATTTCCCGAGTGACCCAAAAGGGGAAAGAGATTCGTGGTAGGATTAATCAGAAAACCAGATTTGTGTAGTTGTTTTATTTTTTCTATCATTTGTTTATCAGCTGCTTTAAAATTAACCCCTCCTTGATTTCTTGATTGAGATCCACTTGGATCGAAAGAGGTTCTTGGAGGCTTTTCTTTTAAAACAAGAACATACAGCTTAAAACTTATTAAAATTTACAAGACTCCAGTGTGTATGCTCTGCACTTGGATGCGGTTCGTCCGATCAGTCAAGCTGTATCAAAATCACTTGGGTGAATAGCATAATTAGGACTCACCTTCCCCAATTGACAAACCATCAGGTGAAAA
Organism: Pseudotsuga menziesii; assembly: GCA_001517045.1. Taxonomy (NCBI): domain Eukaryota; kingdom Viridiplantae; phylum Streptophyta; class Pinopsida; order Pinales; family Pinaceae; genus Pseudotsuga; species Pseudotsuga menziesii. The sequence goes on along the minus strand of LPNX010478354.1, from coordinate 125,533 downwards.
TCCAACACCTCAATCAAACCTTTACGGTGGCAAAATACCCAAAGGAAGCGGGAACTTCTGAAAAGTGACCTCGGGGCGCTGATCTTTGTCACACCCTAACGGGTGCATTACGAACAATAGCCCCAGAGACTCCATTTCATCCCACATATTCCTTGTGGGTAGCTGTGAAGGTTTGTTTTGGAGATACTCCAAGTACTCTCGGGTATATCTGGAGTCCCCCCTTAGCCTAATTTAAACAACTCATACTTCAATTTTAACTTAAAACATACCAAGATGCAATCGCAAAAAATTCACTCCAAGCACACGCAAGCATATTGATCTTTTGATTTGACTCCATTTTAAGGCACTGGTCATTTTTGCTTTATATATATACATTGTGTATCAACTTTGTGCTTTCATGTGTTTATCTTCGTATCTTGTCATCTTTAATTGTTTATAGTTAAAATATTCAAACTCCTAAATAACTGATTCAGTTTAACATCACCCCACTAAGAAATCATCCTTAGTAACTTAATAGGGTCTACCCCCCTTGGCTTCGTTAGGAGTTGAGCCTAAACGGAGGAGTCAAGAACAAGGTGACAGCCTTGACTCGAGACTTGCCCCCAAGGACACACCAAGTGGCTTGAACATTTCTGCCACGTGACCCAAGTGTGTGAAAGGCGGCAACACTTTTTTGGCGCCGTTGCCGGGGATAAATATTTTTATTCCCAAGTACAACTTAGCTTAACTTTTTTCTAAATAACTAAAAAGATAAAAAACTTTTGATTGATCTAGTCTTTAAAAAACATAAAAATTAAAACTCGATCCATCTGGCGACTCCACTGTCTAACATCCCTTCAAGAATTTCTACCCGAAGAAACCGCCGAAAATTATTCAATCCTCTCCCTGATCCCGAAAGGTTTATTAGGGAAATATTGAATAGGTAGACTTCTCGTAGAAACCTTGAAGATTTAGGAGACCAATCCCTCTCAGATATCCATCACATATTTGTAGAGAGTCATGTTCACTAATATCAAGAAGTGATGGAATTTTACAAACCCCTTGACTTTTCTCAGATAGTAGGTGCTCCTCATAATATTCCGAATGATGCGATCAAGAAGCTCCCCAAGTTTGAGGGCAATAATCCCATCTTTGCCAAGTCTCACCTTCGAAAGTTTGAAAAGTACCTAGCCAGTTATTGCAATGATGCTGCCCATGACCATGATGATGTCAAAATGATGCTCTTTGCTTTATCCTTGGAAGATGATGCTGAAGAATGGTACTACAACCTAGATGATGATTCATATAAAACCCTTAATGAGTTCCTAGCAGGATTTAAGAAGAAGTGGGGGGGAAAGAAAGAACCAAGACATTTGCTTGCTGCCCTGCACAATATAAAGAAGATGAAGAATGAAACCATAGATGAATTTAATACTAAGTTCGGGCGTGTGGTTGCGGATCTCCCTAGAGACATCAGGACAAGCGATGCCTCCATCTTGATATCCTACATTGAAGCTTTCACTGGTGATTTGAGATACCAATTAAGGGATAAAGAGCCAGTTGATCTAAAAACTGCTCAAGATCTGGCCGAGAAAATAGAAAGGAATATGCAATCTTCGGGCAAGTCCAACATTCCAGGTTACACTATGGAAAACACTTCGTACAACAAAGAAAAGGGAAAGGCCATTGAGTTAGAGGAAAAGGAAACCTCTAAAGACCCCATGGAAAAGATAGCTAGCATGTTGGAAGAGGTGATGACTACTCAGAACCAATTCAGGGCAGAACAATCTATGCAAATGAATAAAATCCAAAACAGAATTGTCACACTGGAGAGAAATAATGGACCTAAGAATTTTCAACCAAAACAAAGTCAAGTGTATCAAAGGAAGTATCCTCTGCAAGAGCCTAGGATTCCAAACTAGTTAGACTCAACTAACCTGGTAGAAGAAGTAATTCCATGGTGTAGACCTTGTGAGCAATTCCACCCAGAAAGTACTTGCTACATAGCAAACCAGATTATAGAACATGGGATGGTAGAGGTCAGTAATCAGGAAACAACATCAGGCGAGTCTAATCATGTGTACATGGTAGGCTGAACCTATCCTCTATCAAACCAGCATTGGCAGCATGCCACGGATTACGGTTTTGAAAAGCAATTACCATCTAAACAGTACAATCCTGAGGATGAAACCATTGCAGAATCTTATAGTGAAACTTATGATGAAAACTGTAATATACATGATGTAAGTCCTATGTGTTCTCCATATAATGATGATAGTCCTAAAGGTTTACTACCTTGTGACCTTTTCTCTGAAGAATATGAGTATGAAAATGAGGACAAGTATAGCTTGGAGCATGATACAAGTGATGAAGACTCCCTTATCCCCGACAAAGATGTTGATGAGGAGTCCCGGACATTCATGGAAAATCCAGTCTGTGACATGAATAAAGTGGAAAATAATGAACCAGAAACTTTTGATGGTTTTGTCGATTTTTCTGTCTATGGCATATCTAAAAGAGAGAGCATGGACCATGTGGGCTTGGGAAACTTTGATATGAAAAAGGAGCATGCATTTTATCCATATGATCATTCAGAGTCATATCATGCAGAACCGCACAATGGTATAAATAATGAAGACATGGAGAAGCAGTGTTGTGAAAATATAGATGTGATGCAGTTATTAGAATATTAGTCTCAACTATCATCTTCACATATAGAGTTTCCTCATGACTTGGAGCCGCTTGAGGCTTATACAGTGAATTATCATCCGGTAATCCTTGATGATCAGTATGATGGTGTAGTCAATCTGCTTCATCATTCCAATTTGTACATCAACCCTATCCAGTCATGGATAGAAGCAGCCTGCGTAGGCACTTACCAGTTTGAGAGGAAGTTTGACGATGTTATTCATGCCTATGATTTCCCATCCATCCCACCCCTTCTGGATCATCACGCAGGTTTGCATTTTCTGAATAAAGTATCCTTACTTTGGCTGGTAACCAAAGACAAGGAAATTTTTTTTATGTTAATAAAATTCTTAGGTGGTTACATTGGATTTCTGATTACACTTAACCCTTTTTATATCATGCTTAGAGTAGGAAAATAAGCTCCTTGAAAGAGAGCATTTACTTTCTGCATTTCTACTTAGCTATAATAAAACTTTGCTTCTTTTAGTTAGTTACATTTATTTTGTTTAAATAAATCAGCTTAAGGGTTCATTTGGTTTTTTATAAAACTTGTGCTACTGAGGTTTTTCTTGTCAAGTTGAGATGTTTTTACAGGGTATATCAACCAGAGATTCTGATGTTCTTGTATCCTCTCCTTGCCTCAAAATACCAGATCGAGCACACGTCCCACAGTTGGAGCCAGAATGTTACCACCTAAGTTGTACTTAGTGGTGTTCTATCAAGTGAGCCTGGTGAACTGGACAGGGATAACTTGTTCGGACTTCAGAGAACTTTCAGTCTTGCTTCCGGGAAGCTTTGTTGTATCATATCACATGTTCATACCCCATGGGGGAATTGTAATAAATGTTCTAGCATGATAGTGTCTGTAAAAGACTCGGTCTCTTAGAATTCATTTGTCAATCTGATCAGCCCGGGGTGTTTTTTCCCTTGGTTATTATTGGTTGTTGAATAAATGACTGATAATTTCTGAGTTTTTCACTCCATACCTCCAAAGTTGGGGTGGTCAACTTGGCATTTGTGCCTATTGAGGTTATTAGAGTTTATGTGTCAATGTGTAAGCATGATAGACATCATTTTTGAGTCATATGAACGTGTCTAAGTCCCCCTAGGTGTTTTTCAATTTTTCAATTTTTTAGTTTTTTCAGTGTTTTTTATTAAATTTTAATTTTTCCAAAACTTAGGCTATTTTTTAATAGTTTAATTGGAAAAATTGATTTTGTAATAAAAGTGGGCCAAATAATCAGTTTCAGTCATGTAGGTGCTCATTTTCAAGCTAAGAGTACCATGTAAACCCATGGACCCGCTA
>LPNX010478354.1:3856-120890 GCA_001517045.1 Pseudotsuga menziesii | reverse complement strand
TCTCTTTGTATGTACTAATCGGATCTCACAAGTTTCTTGGCAAGTTCTTTGATTTCAGCTGAGTTACAGGTTCATACTTTGGAGAGGATGCTAATCTAGTTTGCTTCTTGATTCTCTTCAAAACATTTCAAAGGCATAGTCCCTCGGCATTCCACTTGAAATCTCTACTACGGATCTCCAAGGAAACCAGCACTTTTCTCCTCTTCTTCCTCCCTCAAAATCAACACTTTACCCGGTTACCTTTTTAGTTTATAGATGTGATTTTATTTGGATCTATTTCATCAAAGTAAAATATACATAGATCTAATATTTCATAGCTCACATCCTAGATCTTGCACTTAAAAAAAAAGTATCATAAGCATCCCAGATCTAGTTGTAGGGAAATTGTCCTTTTTGCATGAATTTGAAAGAAAACTTGTAGATCACATGCATTAGATTTCCTTCCGCTGTGATAAAATTAAATATTCTGAAATATCAGTGCTTTTAATTGGCTGCACAAACAGCAAGCCAAGATCCCAAGGAAAGCTTGCTTTCCTTGGTTCCCTGTTCACCATTTTAGCTAGTTTAATTTCATTATTTTTTGAGATAAAGTAGGCTGACCCAAAGGTACTCTTAAAGTGATTTTGGGAATTTGTTATTCTAACTCGCTCACTGTAATTTAGCAGGTCTGACAGAGAGGAAAGGAATATATTGTCCAAAGTGGCTTTTGGAGCGCTCAAATCCCCCCAGGGGTCTCTCTTTTGTCACATAATTTGTAAATTTTTTATATAAACTGTAATATCTTGGTTTCATCCTGTATAAGGACCAAGAAAGTTCTGATTTATCAGTGCTCTGATATTGTAACCTCTGCAATAAAATCCTTCTTTGAATAGGCTCTTTCGAGCCCATTCCCCATCCCCCCTGGGGGGATTTGCGTCGGTGCCATTTTCGTCATTTTCTGCTTATTTATTTTTACTAGAATTGATATGATTTTCAGGGTAGTATATTTGATATTGTTGTTAATTCCATATTCCATATCTTACTTTCAAAGGTAATCATAATACTTACCCCACGATTTCCCGAGTGACCCGAAAGGGGAAAGAGATTCGTGGTAGGATTAATCAGAAAACCAGATTTGTGTAGTTGTTTTAGTTTTTCTATCATTTGTTTATCAGCTGCTTTAAAATTAACCCCTCCTCGATTTCTTGATTGAGATCCACTTGGATCGAAAGAGGTTCTTGGAGGCTTTTCTTTTAAAACAAGAACATACAGCTTAAAACTTATTAAAATTTACAAGACTCCAGTGTGTATGCTCTGCACTTGGCTTTGGTTCATCCGATCAGTCAAGCTGTATCAAAAGCACTTGGGTGACTAGCATAATTAGGACTCACCTTCCCCAATTGACAAACCATCAGGTGAAAATCCAACACCTCGATCAAACCTTTACGGTGGCAAAATACCCAAAGGAAGCGGGAACTTCTGAAAAGTGACCTCGGGGTGCCGATCTCTGTCACACCCTAACGGGTGCATTATGAACAATATCCCCAGAGATTCCATTTCAGCCCACATATTCCTTGCGGGTAGCTATGAAGGTTTGTTTTGGACATACTCCAAGTACTCTCGGGTATATCTGGAGTCCCCCCTTAGCCTAATTTAAACAAATCATACTTCAATTTTAACTTAAAACATACTAAGATGCAATCGCAAAACATTCACTCCAAGCACACGCAAGCATATTGATCTTTTGATTTGACTCCATTTTAAGGCACTGGTCATTTTTGCTTTATATATATACATTGTGTATCAACTTTGTGCTTTCGTGTGTTTATTTTCGTATATTCTTGTCATCTTTAATTGCTTATAGTTAAAATATTCAAACTCCTAAATAACTGATTCAGTTTAACATCACCCCACTAAGAAGTCATCCTTAGTAACTTAATAGGGTCTACCCCCCTTGGCATCGTTAGGAGTTGAGCCTAAACGGAGGAGTCAAGAACAAGGTGACAGCCTTGACTCGAGACTTGCCCCCAAGGACACACCAAGTGGCTTGAAGATTTCTTTTCACACTGTTGATCTGGGAATAATTTCTCTGGATCATTGGATCTGGAGGAAAGTGGAACTTGAGAATTCAACTTTCACAACCCAATCATTTTTCATTTCTATTTCCCGATATCCACCCCGCTACTTCTTTCCACACCGTTGATTTGGGCGAAAGTTATGTGAGTCGTCGGATCCCAGATCGTAGAAGGAAGAAAGTGGGATTTGAACCTTTCAAGCTTAAACTTATTTATCTTTTTCTGATTTCTGATCTCTGCCATTTGCTGGACCATTGATCTTTGGCAGAAACGTCCTGGGCTGTCGGATCTTGAAACACGAAAGGCTGAAGTTGGGATTCCATCTTCCATAACCAAATTTTTATCTCTTTCGCTCTTCTGCTCTGGTTTTTCCTTGGCCAGAAATTATTTTTGGCCCTTTGATTTCTTATGGGGTTGGATCTTTGCCATCAATTCTTGTCAAGGCCTGTTCTTGATCGGATTTCTCATACTTAAGCACATTTCCAGGTCGCGCCAAATAATTTCTTACTACTTTGACCTTTCGACCAGGGAGGTATCCTTTAGAACTTGCTCAGGTTATCTAATATGGAAAAAATTTGACCCTACCCCTCCTTTTTTACTAGTCTAGACCTTTGTAGGGGAATTAGGGTAGGTGCCTTGTGTAGAAAACTTCAAAATTTAGTACAAGTGCTAACAAGAGGGTTGTAGGAACCACATTTCCACAGAAAGGAAGACGACTTGTGCACTTAATCTCTCTCTATCACAATGAAACTCATAGATCTAGGAGGGTTTAACATATCATTCATTCAAACTATATACCATTATTCACACCAAGATCTAGTGTCACAACATTTCATAATTTAGATAATCTTAACAAAAGAGGTCAACATGTAAGAATCCATTAACCATGCAAATACTTCGCATCATCAGATATAAGAAACAACATAGATAGATCACATCATTCAGACAAGAACATCATCAACCACATCATAACAGGTTAATACAAAGACGTAGTTTCATCAATGTGTATCTCACATTAGCTTCGAAGGTCTAAATACATCTCTTGGTCGAAATCCTCAGACCAAAACCATAGATTATAAAAGAGTTCACAATCACAAAATAAAAAGATACTAACTCTCCCTTCTACCTCCTATCGAATACATTCCTAATTCTATTTATAGGCTTGCACCTTTACAAAAAGGCCCACATATAACTAACTTGGACTGACTTCTAACTTCTTTCAACTAGGTCGACCCCACTTGTAGGTAACTTCCTCTTATGCATCCCACTTTGACACTTGTCCCTATCTCCTTCATTGCACCATGTGCACTGGATCACCTTGCCAAAAAATTGGAGTAATGATCATACCCCCTCAAAATTTTATAGAGGATTCTCACATACACCCCTATCACTTACATCTATCTCCCAAATTTACCGATGAGTTACGAGGGGTATGCATGCCTTATCGGGTCTTACATCCATATACCCATTTACATGCAAACTACTGCATAATTTTGTTTTCATGTGTCTTCATGGTGATTACACTATCACCATTTGTTGCTTCATCCTCTCGGTTTTCAATGCTCACTTTCTTACTCATCTACTTGCTCATTTTATGCCATGCTCTTTATGTACTTGAATCCAACCTTGTCGTTGATGTACATATAAAGAAAAATCCATCTACCAGATTACATGGGTCCTCAATTGTTGTAACTGCTAGTTCAATAGGAATTTTCTTCGCATACATGGTTCATCAATGTTGGTCCCACAACTAAGATTAAACCATATCACATTCCTCCTGAAATCGAAGACTCGACCTCTGCAATCCACATCAAGATAGGATACGAGTACACATGCCACACTCATACCTACCCAGTGGTTCATTCCACACTTTATGCAACATCCCTTCTCTGCGCATAAGAGATCCCCTTGTTCTTCTAGCACGCCGGGAAATCAAACTTTAACCAAGAACCAAAAAAATGTTGGGTTTTTGGGTACTACCGACCATGCACCCTTCAATACAATATTAAAACTCAGGTTCAAGAATATAAAATAATTAACATGCTTCTCATGAGCACACCAATAATATGCCAAACCATGTCTCTGATACCAGTTCTTAAGATTTAAAAAGCATCATTAAATAATACATGAGAGAACAAAATATCCACATAGCAATGCATTTAAGATAGACAAACAATTTTTATGTGGAAAACCCAAAACCTGGAAAAAACCACCATAATGGATCTATTAACTCCCTTTACCTAAAACAGCCAGGCCGATCCAAGTGAGATAGCCACCGCTCACCTCCATATCATTTTACAATGGAGTCTCCTTAAACCTTATAAATACTTCCTTACGTGAAATACCATGGGACAATACCATGGGCCACCAACCATGGAACACCAAAAACCATGAAAAATACCATTGGCCACCAAATACCATGGACCCAAAAACATGTGCTAGACCTAAACCACCTTTTATTCATTCCCAAGTCAAGGTTAACCCTAACACTACTAAAAACTTATAAAAATATGATAGTATGAATTATTGACAAAATGAATAGATAATTTATTGACTTATGCATGAAATTCAATAATAAATGCCAAAAAACGTTAATCATACAAGTCATGATGTAAAACAACAAAATCTATGAAATAATTAACATATAGTAGCTACCAAATATCACTGATAAATAATAATGATCAATTGTTATCTAACCAACTGAGTTGTCCATTGATATATTCTAAGAAACCAAGCCAGAAAACTGAAGAAAAAATAAATCAATAGTGTCGTAATAATGAACTAGTACAAAATAATCATAAAGTCTAAGTAAACAATATCATAATCACTATATAGCCAGAGAACTCAAGTGTGGAAATGATAGCCTTTCAATGGAGGCATAAATTCATTTGATATAGAGATATAAACCTCTGAGACTATAAAAAATATGAGCTAGCCCTACAAAAGATTAGAAAATAAAATATAAAGAGCTAATCTAAAAAAACGATTAGAAGCAGGTTTCAGCCATTTTAAAATAAACTTCAAAGAGGTATCTTCATGAAATGAAAGGGATTTGTTGGGAAGCCAACACAACCATGGAAATGTAGCTAACCATTATGTAACGATCAAGTTTTATTATTCCTACACTGATCAATTTTGTGTAGATGAGGAATTTTATTGAAGACTGCATAATTTTGAAGAATTTGACAAGAGAAGAAAGTGTGGGAAAGGCACAAAAGAGGATAGCACTAGCAATCAAATTGAGAAAATAACCGGTGAAGTACAACAGACACTATTGAGAGAATCCTCTTTAAATAAGGTTAAATTATAAGCTTTACTTGCAGAAAAATATAGAAGGTTTAGGGATAAGGAGCAGGAAAAAAAAGATGAAGAATAGAGGTTCTAGAAGGCAAAGCTACTCAGAGAACAAGAAGAAGCCCAAAAAAAACACTCCAAGAGGAGATTCAAAATAAAAAAGAGGAAGAATCCAAAAATATGGTTGCATAGTAGGAACAATAAAAAATTAGTGAGGTACAAGATACCAGACCTTAGGACATGGACATAAAAACACCCACTACAAGAAAAAAAATCCCAATCATTGTGGGTCACCTTCCCTTTAGAGAGTTGGGTATCACCCATATACACACTCTTAGGATCATGTTGTAGCAATATTGGATACTATAATATTCAATCTTAAGAGGAAGAAGGTCATCAAAAGGATGGAGAAAAGTCTCAGTATTTGATCATGACCAGAGATCTTTACTACATAGGAAGTGTCGATATTCAAAGGGAATGACAAGGCGTAAAAATTCATGGATTCTATGAATGTGACTATTGTCATGGAAAACCAACACAACATCCAAAAGATGGCCTAAGGCCTTAAACTAGATATGAAAAGTATTATCACTTTATAATACCTCCTCTTGGAAATTAGGAGAGAAAAGGTGGAGCTAGTAAATGATCATGAGGCCTTGGAGGTGGAGAAGAGAACATTAGAGTCTTGATACAAGACTTGCAAATAGAAAATTATGCACTAGCAGCCCATGTTGATGACTTGATAGCCTCCATGGAAGTTCATATTAAGATACTTCAGTAGGAGAAGAATGCACCGAAAGAATAAGTGGATTCCTCCAAGGAGGAAAGGAAGGGATTGGATCATTTCCACACCTATGCAACTGCCTTGCAAGAAAATGTTGTTTTCAACATAATATCATAAGGAAACATTGATGAAATAGGAATAGATGGAAAGAGACAAAAATATTGAGACAAAATGTTAAAAATACTTAACAAAATGTCACAGTCAGAAAGTCAGAGTTGGATTCAGAAGCGTTAGTTTCTAATGTTAATATTTTGGAGGTTTCGACTCCGAAATTAGAAAGTTGGAAAGTCGACAAGACGAAGTTGGAATAGGCATGTCACAACATTAAGGTTTTGGAGTTTCTGACTCTGAAATTCAGAAAGTCAGAGTCGGCTAGTTGGACTCGGAATGGTGGAGTCAAAAGTGTTAGTTTCCAATGCTATGTTTTTATAGTTTCTGACTCGAAAAGTAGGAAAGTTGGAGTTAGCCAGTCATACTTGGAATAGCAGAGCCAGAAGCATTAGTTTCCAATGCTAATTTTTTGGAGTTCTTGATTCCAATAGTCGAAAAGTCAGAGTTGGTCACTCAAAAATTCAAAATTAGAAGAAAAAAAGGATGTTCAGACTCTCGACATTGGACTTGGAAAATTTGGAGTCGTAACAGCGGATTCGGCAAGTCAGAGTCCGGATCATTGCCAAATATCAAAATATTAAGTGTAGTTGTTAGTCAAAATCGGTATGCCAGAGTTGGGATTGTAGAGGCTGAGTGATGCATTATCATGTTGTTAATTCTCAGTTTTTGTAATGAAGAGGTTATTTTACAATTTTTTGATTTGTGAAGGGTCTCAATGAAGATACGTGATTGTTAGATGAAGAGGCATGTCTGAGGGTGTATAAGAAAATTTATAAACCTTCAAACAAGTGTCTATGTACATTTGATTGAAACATCCATTGATGTACAAACGCTAGAGGAATTATCATATAAGGGTGGTTGGGAGGTGCAAGAACAGGTTGCAAGCTTGTATGGGGTCATAGATTCCTTCCTGTTGTTGTTGGTAAATAGGGTGTTGGTGCATCCTTCAGTTTTAGCTGAAAAACTTGGGTGTTGGTGCATCCAGTAATTTGGTGCTTGTAAACTATTTGTAAATATAATTTTGTAGTAATAGAAAGTGTTGGTGGTTTTCCCAATTAGGATTCCACGATAATATTATGTGTTATGTTTCTATTGTTGGTTTTATTTTTTAGTGATAAAAAATAAATAAGGTAGATCAATACTGATTCACACCCCCTCTTAGTATTGCTTGATATTCCAACAATTGGTTTCAGAGTAGGATCCTTCACTACAGTTTAAACCATTGGAATGGAGATCCTATTAAAACCCACTATGGATCCACAAAAAAATTTAGCTACCAAGAGACCTCCATTATTTACAGGAGAAAATTACACATTCTGGAGTGTAAGAATGAGATGTCATCTAAAGTCTCTTGGATGTAAGGTTTGGAGTTTTGTTGAAAAAGAGTATAAAGTTCCAGACAACCTACCTACATATAGAGATGAACTAGATCAATACAAACCAAATGTAAAATCTTTGAATGCAATATTAAATGGATTAACAAATTCAGTGTTTGTTAAGTTTATGCAATGTAATACAACCAAACATGCTTGGGAGAAATTAAAAATTGTTTATGAAGGAGCTTCTAAAGTCAAACAATCCAAACTTCAAACATACAAAGGGCAGTTTGAAAGTATAAAAATGAAAGAAGAGGAAAACATTGCAGAATATCTTCTAAGATGAAGAAGAAGAAGTACTATTCATGGGAATAGAGAACAAAATATCTAAAGAAGAAGTAGAAGGTGTGGTATATCTTGAAGCAGAACTTATAAGTCCTCTTGAATAATTAGGGAAGTATAAGAGGATGTACAAAAAACTAAAAATTCATGTGACAAAATTTGAGGAGAAAAACAATGATGCAGAAGCCAAAAAGGTGGAAAATAATCTAGAATGGTAGCTCAAGAAAAGAGAGCAAGAATTAGAAAAGTTTGAATTTCAAATGATCTAGCTTAGAAGGAAGACTAATGAGGAATCCTTTCATTCAAAGTTTAAGAGCAACTCAAAAAATCTAGATGACATCCTAAGTTGTGAAAGATGATCCAGTAATAAAACTGGACTAGGTTATGACAAAGGAAAGAAGTCAGAACAATCCTCCATCATAAATAAAGAACGAAATAAAGGAAGTTATGTTAATGCACTTTGAGACCAGCTGTAAAGGAATATATTCAAGAAATTGCTCCTTCTCAAAATGAAAGTAGGACAGATAATGTACCCAAGAGACATCAGCAACTCTTTTTGGGAAATTGTTATGCCTGTAACAATTTTGGACATAAAGAAATGGAATGTAAAGCATACCAAAATGGAATGTAAAGCATATGAAATGGAATGTAAAGAATATAAATTCTAGTTTTTTTTGAGGAAGAAATCAGAAATATTTTACACCCTTACTGAGGTACGACACAAAATGTTACAAGTGTGGTAACCACAGACATATAAATAGAAATTGTAAGCTAATGATTCCTATTGGGAAAGGTGTTACATCACAATCTCTTTTCTATAAGAAGAACGTTACTAGAAGCAATCCAAAAGGAAGAAACTATAATTGTTTTGCTCCTGTACATAGTTATAATATAGAATGTTACAAATGTGGTAACCAAGAACACATAGCTATAAATTTTAAACTAGTGATTCCTATGGAGAATGACACCACAAAATATGAAGGCAATTAGGAGAGGATGGTTTGGAAGAAGAAGGAAGATGTGGAATTTTCAATAGCTCTATGTGCAACATAAAAACAAAATCTATGGCATGTGGATAGTGGATTCTCAAAACACATGACTGGAGATCCAAACAAGTTTATAAGACTAAAAATAAATAAAAAAGGAAACTTTCACTTTTGGAGATAAATTATCCTCTAAAATAATTGGGAAGGATACAATGGCTCTTAGAGGAAAAATGAAAGCTAAAAAAAAATTGCTTGTAAAGAAATTAAAACCTAATCTCTTAAGTGTGAGCCAAACATGTGATCAATGACACATATGTATATCTGATTCCAAGAAGTGTGAAATCATAAGAGGAGATTGAAGAAAACTTGTTGGTATTTCTTTGAGAACTCCAAGCAATGTGTATATTCTAGAAAATGAAGAACAATACTTTATGAGTCAAATTGATGAAATTTTTCTATGGCATAGAAGGATGGGGCACTTGAGCTTAGACAATATTATGAAAGTCAATAAGAAGGGAGTTGTAAGGGATTTTCCAAAGATCATAAAACCACCAAAGCATGTTTGTAGACATTGTCTTCATGGAAATCAAACAAGAACAAGCTTCAAGGTCAAAGAACACACAACCTCTCAGCCATTAGAAATAATTCACACTGATCTTTGTGGACCTACAAGGAATAAAAGATTTCAAGGTAAAAATTACTTCATGGTATTAATAGATGATTATACAAGGATAACTTGGGCATCATTTCTTAAAGAAAAATCAGAAGCCTTTATGAAGTTCAAAGCCTTCAAATCACTTATTGAAAATGAAGCAAATATCAAGATTAAATGTTTAAGCTTGAATAATGGTGGTGAGTTCACCTCAAATGAATTTAGTGAGTTTTTTGAAACTCATGGAATCAAGAGGCAATTTTCAGCCCCAAAAACACCTCAACAAAGTGGAGTTGTTGAGAGGAAAAATAGGACTGTCCAAGAAGCAACTAGAAAAATGCTTAATGAAGCAAAAATTCCTGATGGATATTGGAGAGAAGCAATATATACAGTTGTCTATGTACAAAAAAAGGACAACTCAGAGTAAATAGTGATAAAACTCCTTATGAGATATGGTTTGGAAGACCAACTTCAGTTAAGTATTTTAGAGTTTTTGGAAGTAAATGCTACATAAAAAGAGAGGGTGATAATATAGGGAAGTTTGACTCTAGAACATATGAAGGCATATTTCTTGGATATTATTCTAGAAAAAGGGCATACATATGTTACAATATAAGGTTACACAAGATCATAGAAAGTGCAAATGTAATTGTTGATGATACTAATCCAAGAAGAATACAAATCCAAGAAAGTGTGAATGATGATGAAACTGATAATGAAGAGACAAATGAAGATTCTCAAAAGCAATAGACTTTAGAACAAGAAGAAAAGGAAGATGAAGAATCACATTAAAGTAAAGATGATGACTCTCCTATATCTGATACAAGAACTCCATCTATAAGAATCAAAATGAATCATCCTGAAAACTTAATCATATGTGACAAGGATGCAGGAGCCCAAACAAGAAGACAACTAATATTTGTAGAACAAGCATTACTCTCATTAGTTGAGCCAAAGACATTTGCAGAAGCTAGAAAACATGGTGATTGGATCGGTGCTATGAATGATGAGTTGGATCAATTAGAGAAAAACCAAACTTGGGAACTTGTTCCAAGACCTAAAGGCATAAATTTTATTGGGACCAAATGGGTTTTTGAGAACAAGTTCAATGAGGTTGGTCAAGTAATAAGAAACAAGTCCAGACTAGTATGCAAGGGATATGTTCAAGTAGAAGGTGTTGACTTTCAAGAATATTTTGCTCTTGTGGCAAGAATTGAAGCCATTAGAATGTTCTTAGAATTTTCATGCTACAAAACTTTCAAAGTATACCAAATGGATGTAAAATTTGCATTCCTCAATGGAGAACTTGGAAATGTATTCTACATTAAAAAACCTAAAGGTTTTATTCTATTAGAAAATAGAGATTATGTGTGCAAACTAAAAAAGGCAGTCTATGGTATCAAACAAGATCCAAGAGAATGGTTCTCAAGACTTCACAAATATTTAAGCAGCAAGGATATAGAAGAGGGGCCACTGACAGTAATCTATACATAAAGTTTGAAATAAAAAATATGATCATTGTTGTTGTCTACGTAGACGATATCATATTTGGAAGTGATCTACAAATTTTGAGTGTAAAATTTTCTCTAGAAATGAAGAAGGAATTTGAAATGCCAATGTTGGGAGAACTAACATTCTTTCTAGGTTTACAAGTATCTCAATCAGAAAAAGGGATCACAATATCTGAAACTAAGTATATCAAAGAGATGTTGAAATTTTTCAAAATGGAAGACTCCAAACCTGTTAGTACTCTTGTGGTCACTAGCTGTAAGTTGAACAAGGATGATGAATATTTAGAAGTAGATCATACTATGTATATGTCAATGATTGGTAGTTTATTATATATAAAACCTACAAGACAAGATATAATGCAGGTTGTAGGTTTGTGTTGGAGCAGGGCCTCGCAGCTACAGGAAAAGTTGCTATATCGGGACAAGAAAGTCAAAGGAAACAGTACCTGAGTGGCCGAGAAGAGAGAGCTCAACCACTGCAATTAAGGAAATGGCGAAGACAGGAGGGATCAACTACCCTCATAAAGGAAAAGGAGCAACGAGCCGAGGTATTGAAGACAAAGTACAAAAGGGGAGCGACCGAGGAAGCGGTGCCCATACCCACGATCAATGTCGGGAAGCGTGGAAGACTGCAGAGAGCTGCAGTGTGACCAATAAGTGGCAGTCCATAGTATAGATACACCGACTATCATAGTTAGGGTTTTGGGTTACTGTTGGGATAGGCCCACAGTTTTGTATCAGGGTGAGACCTTCGGGCCACCTATTTAAGCATGTATTTTGTATTGTAAAAGGTTAGACATTGGGATAGTAGACAGTACTTCAGTTGATTAGCTAGTTGGTCAGTTAGCTGTTCTTTGAGTTGAGCTCTGGTTTTGTTATTAAGTTTTCATTATCTTACTGCAACCAGTAGCTAGCTCCTTGAGCATGAATGTAACAATCCGCAGGGATTGAGAGAGAGAGAGAGAGGGAATATTGTAAGAAGAAAGCAATATAGAAAGAGAAGAGATCTAAGAGAAGAGCTCCCAGCTCTGTGTGTGGAGTTTCCCAGAAGATCTCAAGCTGCATAATAGGTTGAAGCGGAACTGTGTTTACTCTCTCAAGATATAATATAAAAACCAGTTCCCGTGGACATAGCTTCCCCCCTGGAAGCGAACCACATAAAATCCATGTGTTGTGCGACTATTTCATGTGATTATGTTTACTTATTTGCTATCTGTTACCTGTTACATGAGCTTTGCTTAACAGTTAATGAATGTATGTATGTTATCCTTCAGTTTACAGTAATATAGAAGGTCAACGTAGGTTGACTGTATCAAGTAGTCTGTATATGAGTTTATCAGCGCTTGATTCATGATAGTAACAATTACTCTGTTAAGTGATTCCTGTGTATTTAGTTCAGCAAGTTGAGCGCGATAGATGTTAAGCATAATAGACCGGAGAAGTTTAAGAGAAGTTGTTTAACACCCTTGTGAAGGTTAACTGAGTTAGTATAAGCAGAAAGAAAGCTATTGGACCTTGAGAGTTGGAGTCCTATTGAGTCTTACTATAGAAGCTATCGCAGCACAGAAAGGCGATATCGCACTGTCGGAGGAGCCGCGATGTGGGATATCGTAGGTAAAGATTCAAGTAGAAGAGAAAGTTTGTGCATCATCCTGGAAGCCGCGATGCGATAAGAATCAGTTCCATAGCAGAGCCAGCTAGGAAGAGAGAACAACATCTTAGAGAGAGATCCCATTGGTTAACCAGAATCAAGAGAAACCTAGGATGCTACAGGACCTAGTTGAGGACACCTGAGTCTTCAGCCACCCCATCTAGGATCACTTCGGGTGAGAATTCAGGCCGTTCTGCGGTCTGTCACCGAAAGGGACAGTGAGCTAAGGGTTTTGTTGGTACATTACAGTAAACATGGGTCTGCCCATAGCAAACCAAAAAATGGTTTCGTTGCTGGTTTTGAACAAATTAAAGAGCTAATGTTCTATTGGCATCCTACTAAAGAAGAAATTAACCACTGGGTTGAGTCTAAGGAGCGAGAATTTGCTGAAAAAGAAAACAAGAGTCCTAGACTGAGTACAGAGGACTGGTTACAAAAATATATCTTCACAGACCTGCATACGATAGTTTTTGCGACCTATGCAAACGAGTTGTACGATTGGTTATCAAAGTTGACTGATAAGCACGTATTCAAAAATAAAAGGAACATTGTCTGGACACCAGAGCTTATTCACACCGTGAAGAGCGTTGATAATCCCATTTCACGAGTAGTGGAGTTCTGGCTTGCGAGTTTGCTAGAAGGTTTCATTACAGAATTTGCAGTTGATCAAAGAAAGAGTTTCAGTAAAGCGGAGAGGTACTTCTTCAAAGGATATCGCGGTAAGTACTTGAACTCTTTAAATTTGTTCCTTAAGATGTTATTACATGAAAAAGGAGTATTGGATATATTCTCAGATGAATAAATTAAGTAAGTGTAACGTCACAAGAGTTTGAGAGTGATTTTGAAGAAATTGGACGTACACGTAGCGGTAAGAAATATAAAGTAGATTTCAGATCTTCCTTCTTTGAAGACAGTTCAGACAATACTAGAGAACAGAGTCAAAATAATAGAGAAAGAACAGTAGGGGGTATCCCTTACCACCCTTATACCCCACAGAAAGCAACCGGGACTCAGAATAATCCCACAGGAACTCCATCTACTAGTTCACACACAGTACATACTACATTTACACTGCCAAGTGGTAGTAACACAGCAAATCAGAATCTACCACGTAGAAACAGAATGGGGGATGATATGAAATTACCTACCTTTAAGGGTACAGGGGCAGAAGACCCCGAACATCATTGGTTCCTATGTGAAGCCATATGGACCATTAAGTAGATCCAAGATGATAATACTAAACTTGTCCAGTTGGCCACTACACTTAGAGAATGAGCTTTAACATGGTATATGAAGTATACATCAGCACAACCCAGAACGCTCGTACATGTCAGGACCGCCATGATTAAGGAATTTAAGAAACCTAATTCTGAGTCACAATGTATTACAGAGCTTAAAGACATCAAACAGTTACCCATAGAGTCAGTATGGGATTTTGATCAGAAATTTAAAGCTCTTATAGACCAAGTTAGCTTTGAGTTTGCGTCGGAGCAGCATAAGGAATGGTTCATCACAGCACTGCTCCCTCACATCAGACTTCCACTAATGTAGCAGAAACTGCGTACATAGGATGAAGCATTAGAGATGGCAATGAAACTAGAGGCTTCACCTCTAGCTGAGACTAGTACAGGCATGACGAACTTACAGAATCAGTTAGCCAATCTCACCTTACAGCTACACGAGATTAAGAAAGGAAAAGAGGTTGCACAAGAACTATGGTGTACAAAGTGTAAAGGACATGGCCATACTAAAGATAATTGTCCAGTATTTGTTGAGTATCTAGCAAGTGGGGCTCCTAACCCCTTAGTGCAGAATCAAGGGCCATGGTGTGAAATCTATAAAACAAGAGGACATAGACCACAGGAATGCCCTTTACTTCAGAAGTATGTACAAAATCCTAAGAACTTATACTGTAACTTCTGTAAGTCAGTAGGACATGATGAAAATAATTGTAGAGCTTATGATCTCATGATAGATAGAAAACACGACTTCTACAGAGTCCAGTCAGAGACATCAGGTCCAGTAGCAGGACTATAGCATGAACCGGCTCATGATGGCCATGGTGGAGCATTCAGAGGACAAGGCTATGGTGGAGGCTTTGGCCATGGCCGTGGACCGATTATTTGTTACAACTATGGAGCCATAGGACATTATGCTAGGGATTGTCAGAACCCTACTACGACATGTAAATAATGCAAGTCCTATGATCATGCCATAGAGGAATGTCCTATCTTGATAGCCAATATTAGGGACCCGAAGCCAGCAATAAACCAAAATATTCAGCTTGTTGCTGCTGAGCAGAAAGAACTAGAACCAAGAGTCAATATTGTGACTCGCAGCGGTGCTTCTACTAGTAGGACATCACACGATACCGAAAAGAATACAGGTCCGGAGTGGGTGTGTAAAGCAACTAATCAAATCAACACCACTTGACCTGCAAAAGAACAAAGAAATGTTTTAGCAAGCTAAAACTTTCTTTACTGAACCTACACCAACAGAATCGCAGGTATTTCCTTGTAGGGGCGTACCGCAGCAGCAACATTGTGTCATTAGTCCTGTGCAGACACCGCAGGCTACCACATTGGGAAGGTGCGAAGAAGATGAGTTGACAAGAAGTGTCCAATCCTTCCTGTGAAGCTGCTTGAAACTCATACGAAATTAGAAAGCTATCGGAGATCTTCAGTGCATCATAGAATAGTATCAGCAGCCTTCTTCTGTGAGCAGTACACAGTGTGTTGTTCATAATATTATGGGCCATACAAGAACAGGAAGAGAAATGAGACTCACAGTGCAAATTGGAGAATTTGAAATGGATGAGGTAATCCTAGATTTAGGATCAGAGGTAAATGTTCTGACTACGAAGACATGGGAATAGATGGGTAGCCCTAAGTTAGCCAGATCACCTATCCATCTGTGACTAGCCAATCAGCAGAGGGTATCGCCACTGGTTCAATTACCGCAATTACCAGTTGATATTGATGGAGTTCACAGATTTGCATACTTTGAATTCATAGAAATCATTGGCGACAGTAGACCGTATCCAGCTTTACTAGGTATTGATTGGGCAATTGATAACATGGTTGTTACCGATTTAAAGAAAAGACAAATGACCTTTGAGGATCATCAGATTCGAGTCATCGCACCGTTCGATCATTTCCAAGGTCCTCATTATATTGAACCTATCAAAGCAGAGTAAGAGGTATGTAATAAGGAAAGCCTTTATCAGATGACTGCGAACCAGAGTGATTATATCAACCCCACCACAGAAGGACATATTAGTTGGTGATGCGATAGCTCATGTGCATTAGATTCAGATGTTGGATTAAAAAATTGGCAGAATAGACTTTATGAAGTCTCAGCTCACAGATGTACGTTTATGACTATGTCACTGCGATGGATTGGCGCAGAGGTTAAGGATATTCCGTCATTTCATGGCTTAGCAGATGTCAACGAATTTTTACAACAGTTTGAGCAGGAAATTCCTCATGAGCAGAGGATGGAAGCTATTGACCTTGTAGTCAAATCCACACCTGTAATATGGTGGCATGCACATAAAGAACATATCGCATCATGGGACGTTTTTAAAATACTGATGGCGATCAGGTTCTCTAATAAGAAGGAGCCTTTACAGCAGAAATATACAAGAGAAAGTGACCCCAGGTCACATATTGAGATTTGTGAACAGAGTTGGTTGGACATTCCAGAGGATGAATGGGTTCACCTATTCATTCACACTTTAGACACAATACCAAGGAACTGGTACACTAAGATAGAGTTGCGCAGAGGAACTATTTCATGGACAGTTATGATAGGCAGCTTTCTACTCACTTTCACTTTTGAATCTGAGTATCCAAGCATTGATCAAGCTCTAGATATTATAAAGACTAAGATATTTTATGACTGTACCCTACCAGTGTATGCTCATCCTGATTGGGCCATTCAATTAGAACATGCACTAGAGTGTTACAACTTCACAGAAGAGCCAGGCAATGAGGATGAGAATCCTCGTAGTATCAACATTCCAGAGTCTGAAGGGATTCGTGAAGTTTATGGACCAAAGCTAGACATTCCAGCTATCATAGAGACTATCAAGATTAAAAAGATCAATATTGGCACAGAAACAGAACCAAAGTTTGCCTCTATTGGAGACTATTGGGATGATGAAACAGTAGGACACATCGCAGATCTGTTACATGACTATTAGGACTTATTTCCCACTAAGTTCACAAAGATGAAGGGAATAGTAGGATATTTGGGAGTCATGCGGATACCTTTGAAAGAGGATGCTAGGCCAGTTAAGCAGTGTCCATATAGATTGAATCCTCATTATAAAGAAAAAGTTAAAGATGAGATAGATAAGATGCTAGCTGCAAGATTATGGTGGCCTACTTTGCACAAAGACACTAAGGAGTTTTACAGATGCTGCGATATCTGCCAGAGGATAGGAAAACCTTCGCGGAGAGATGAAATGCCGCTGTGACCACATATTACGCTGTGGGCATTTGAAAAATGGGCTATAGATTTTGTGGGTCCTATCAACCCACCAGGAAAATGATCTGGTGCGAGATACATCATCACATGAAAAAAATACCTCACCAGATGGGCAGAGGCCAAAGCAATAAGGAATTGTGATGCTGCTACAGCTGCACAGTTCATTTTTGAAAACATCATTAGTAGATTTGGATGTCCAACAATTTTGATGAGTGATCAAGACACACATTTTCTGAATCTCACTATTGAGGCCTTGACGAAGGAATTTCAAATATAGCACCATAAGAGCACTCCCTACCACCCTCAAACTAATGGTACGGTGGAGGATTTTAACAAGATTCTAGAAAATGCTCTTACTAAGATCTATAACAGCCAAAGAAATGATTGGCACCTCAGGGTTAATGCTGTATTATGGGCTTATAGAACTACTTGCAAGAAACTTATAGGACACATACCTTTCAGCTTGGTGTATGGACAAGAGGTTGGTATGCCTATGGAATATATTATTCCCAGTTTAAGAATTGCTCAAATTACTGAGATGGCTGATACAGATACGATGAATGAAAGACTAGCGCAACTGCTTGCCTTAGAAGAAGACAGATTCATCATAGGATTTCATCAAAAAGTGCAGAAGGCACAAGAAAAAGCTTGGCATGACAGGCACATCAAGAGCAAGATTTTTCAGATAGGAGACCTAGTGCTCCTTTATGACAATAAGTTTGTTAAGTTTCCAGGGAAGTTCAAGACACATTGGTTGGGACCATATCAGATTCAGCAAGTTACAGAAGGAGGTGTCGTTCAGCTCAGTAAACTGAATGGGGATCTTGTTCCTACTTTCATTAATGGTAGTAGGCTTAAGCTTTATAGTGATAGCCACTCCACCTCCCATTCCTAACACAGGGAACTATATGTGTAGATGTCCAGTGTAGTTGAAAGGAGACATCGCACCTATAAGTAGTCTACACTTAAAAATAAAAATAAAAATAAAATATCGCAGTAGGAAAATTTTATTTTGTGCAAGTCAGAGGACGCTTGCGGAGTTTTGAACGTTGATGGTTAAGGACGATGTGGTGTGACATCGCAGTAATGCGATGATCCCCGTGCAACGTAGACAATTTTGGAAAGGGACAGAGGGCTAGTCATGTCACCTTCTGCCAAGTAGTTAATCTAGATACGACAGCTATCTGTTGCCCTAGATTTGGAGACAGTACAGTGATTTTCCCAGATTTGGTAAATCTTGGTCAAGACTGACACCTGTGCACAATTTTCGAAGGAAATTTGATCGGATTTTCAGCAATTAAGGAGGATAGAAACAATGGATGTTGTCTTGTCCATGCAATAAATGTCGCTGATGGGTCTAGCCTAAGTGACCGTTACTTCAGAGATTATCGCCTTCATTATAAGTACATAGATCATTCACATAGAAGGGTTACTTTTGTGATTTCTGAGAGTTATAGAGAAATTTCTAAGAGTTTTTCTTGAGCAGAGATACTTCAGTTACAAAGTGCTAGTTTCCCCAATTTCGCAGCCATTGCCAGTCCAGAGTATTGCACCAGGTGGTGTATGTCCAAGAAGGAACCTTTAGAAGACTTTATGCAATGATTTCAGTGTGGTGGCCTCGAGTCTGTTATGAGGACGTCGCCCAGGGTTGTGAAATTAGGTACATCACAGGTCAAATAGACACTAAGGATGAGGAGTCAAGCTCAAATAGTAGAAGATTATATCCCAGAGCAGGAAGAATAAATTCATATGGCAACAGTATACATCATGCCACGAGTCGAGAACGCACCAGAGGTAACCATTCCCAAGGGTGCTAAGTTTCCTATTCCGCTACCGTCGATTGACCCTCATGTAAAGAAAGATGGAGACCTATTAGGGTATGTCCCTGCTCTCAAATGTACAGACTATAAACTTGGAGATAGCAAGACATATCCTCAGTTTCAGCCGGATCAGTATCTTACGGTTTAGAGGAATCTGAGGACTGATGTAGATGAGTTTGTTCCTAGGGAACATGTCCATATTCTTGAGCGGTCAGGCTTGCTCAATTTGTTGAGAATACCACATTTTGGACGAGGTGCAGAGGTTAATGTCATGGTGCGCGTGCTACTTTCCTGAGTACATGGAGGTTACCTCTAATTGGGTAACCAGGTTGACTTGAACGTCGATCTGATACACCATATCACTGGGCTGTCCAAGATCGGTAAGGACCCTTAGACACATATATCAGGGAAGAGCAAGGATTCCAAGTTACCAGCAACCCTAGTTAACAAGTACAAGCTATAGAGAGGAGGTCGGGCTTATGACCTCATAGCACTAGCAGACGATACACTCAGATTCACAGCCATCCTGCTCGCAGGCAGACTGTTAACTAAAGTTCGCCCAAAAGAAGTTACAGGAGCAGTAATTCACCTTGCCATACAAGTCACGGAAGGTGAACAATTTAATTGGTGTTTATTTTTATTAAATATTTTTCTTCAAGATTGTTTGACAGCATAGGACAAGCCGAACCACCCCTTCCATTTCTCATGGCTGCTTATATTATGTGCATTCATTGGGTGGAAAGAGCCGCCCCATACCCAGTTTCTACAGCTACGAAGCAGCGAGTGCAGAGGCGCGCGCTATGAAAACTTATGGGAGAGCAACAACCCAACCAAGAAAAAGATCAATATGATAGTATTCTATGAATACTATATCCTGTTGAAGAGAGTCATCCAGGAGACACCGCAGATCAGCACGGAGATTATGGACATGTATGATAATCGGCTTGATTTCATGGTAGACAGCCATACAATCTATCTGAGACCAAAAGGGTTTAGAATGGATAACTTGGCTATTGGTTCATTCAGGATGACAGCGTAGGATGTTGAAGATTTCATTAAAGACTTTGATGAAGAATGGAAGAAGGCACTAGAAGATGCCACAGCAGGAAATGTAACAGCAGATACCGCACCACTAGGCCCATTAGACAAAGGAAAAGATAAGGTGGGTGTCAAAAGGAAAGACCCAGTAGAAGTGCCACCAATGGCACAAAAGAGGAAATATGCAGAAGGGGTGCCCCCAGAGGCACCAAAGAAGAAAAAATTCAAAGCCTCAAAGCCAACTACAGAGACCACACTAAAAGAGGATGACTATGAACTCATCGCAACGAGATTGCAAGAGGCATTGAGGGACTCATTTGAGGTGATACAGACATCGTAGGAAAAGCTGCAAAGCACAGTAGATAAGCAGCTTCTCGAGTTGAAGGCACTAACTGAGAAGACTGTCGTGACGCAGCTTCCACCAGTCAAGGCGACAGTAGGAGAATGCTCACAACAATCAATTTCCCGCGAGGAAGTCTTTGCAAAGGATCACATCAATACAGTGTTGATACTGCCAGGAAGCATCCGATTCCCTGCTTCAATGATTGATGTGCAAATACAGATTAGACACCCTGTCGAGGTTAATCTAGCACAATTCACTATTGATCAACTACAGATGATCCAGCAGCAAATAGCTGTAGAGCTCAGGGATAGAGAGCTAGCGACCTACAAACAGAACACGTAGCTGAGACAACAAAATACAGAGCTCACCGCAAGCTTTCAGACAAAGGAAGAGGAGTTGAGAACATATGAAGAAAGAGAACAAGATCTCAGTTAGGTATTGCAAAACATCACATTGGAGTTACCCCAGTGTAGTATAGAGTTTGCCTTACCTCTACCGCAGAAGGTAAGAATAATTGTAGATAGAGCAAAGGCTCTGGAAGAGATAGTGGCCAAGATGGAGGAAGACCACAAAGCACAGATTGTCGAGCTTGAGGCTCGAGCACCGGGCACACCTCAGGTAGACAAGGAAGCAAGGGTAGAGGCCTTTAGACTCACTTCCACATAGATGAAGTGTCGCATAGATGATGCAAAGTCATTACTAACCGATGCGACAATGACATGGTCGGAGATAGAAGAACTCCCAGATAGACTGGAATTGCAGCAGAGCATCCAAAACATAAAGAAGGCCACAACAGCAATGAAGGAAGAAGTCAAGAGCTTAGGAGCTCTTGCAAAGATGAAGAGGATGACAGAGATGAACCATTTGCAACAGGAAGCACAACAGTTAAGAGAAAAAGAGATACAATTCAATAGCCTGCTTCAACCATATGAGGAACAAATCGTAGAGCTGGTCGATGCGATTGAGCAGAAGGTCAAGGAGTTCACTACAAGCAAGAGTTAAATTGATGGCACAGAGGACTCCATAATTATTCAAGCTATGCTCGAAGCAGCACAATACTGTGTCAAAGCTATGGACAAATAATTCGCAGGACTCAGAGAAAGATTTGCAAGGACTTCGCTGGAAGCCAAGGAGAAGCTACAACAGGAGAATCCAGCTGTTAGTGGCTCGGGGATAAGCCATAAGTAAGTGTTAGGGGACTGTTGGAGCAAGGCCCCACAGCTACATGAAAAGATGCTATATTGGGGAAATAAATTCAAAGGAAACAGTACCTGAGCGGCCAAGAAGAGAGAGCTCAACCACTGCATTTAAGGCAGTGGCGAAGACAAGAGGGCTCAGCTACCCTCATAAAGGAAAAGGAGCAACGGGCCGAGGTATTGAAGACAAAGGACAAAAGGGGAACGACCAAGGAAGCAGCACCCATACCCACGATCAGCACCAAGAAGCGTGGAAGATTGCAGAGAGTTGTAGTGTGACCAGTAAGCGGCAGTCCACAGTATAGATACGCCGACTGTCACGGTTAGGGTTTTGGGTTACTGTTGGGATAGGCCCACAGTTTTGTATCAGGGTGAGACCTTCGGACCGCCTATTTAAGCATGCATTTTGTATTGTAAAAGGTTAGACAGTGGGATAGTAGACAGTAGATCAGTTGATTAGCTAGTTGGTCAGTTAGCTGTTCTTTGAGTCGAGCTCTAGTTATGTTATTAAGTTTGCATTATCTTACTGCAACCAGTAGCTGGCTCCTTGAGCATGAATGTAAAAATCCACAGGGATTGAGAGAGAGAGAAAGAGGGAATATTGTAAGAAGAAAGAAATATAGAAAGAGAAGAGATCTAAGATAAGGGCTCCCATCTGTGTGCGTGGAGTTTCCCAGAAGATCTCAAGTTGCATAATAGGTTGCAGCAGAACTGTGTTTACTCTCTCAAGATATAATATAAAAACCAGTTCTCGTGGACGTAGCTTCCCCCCTGGAAGTGAACCACGTAAAATCCATTTGTTGTGTGACTATTTCATGTGATTACGTTTACTTATTTTCTATCTATTACCTGTTACATGAGCTTTGCTTAACAGTTAATGAATGTATGTATGCTATCCTTCAGTTTACAGTAATATAGAAGGTCAACGCAGGTTGACTGTATCAAGTAGTCTGTATATGAGTTGATCAGCGCTTGATTCATGATAGTAACAGTTACTCTGTTAAGTGATTCCTGTGTATTTAGTTCAGCAATTTGAGCGCGATAGATGTTAAGCATAATAGACCGGAGAAGTTTAAGAGAAGTTGTTTAACACCCTTGTGAAGGTTAACTGAGTTATTATAAGCAGAAAGAAAGTTGTTGGAACTTGAGAGTTGGAGAGTCCTATTGAGTCTTACTATAGAAGCTATTGCAACATAGAAAGGTGATATCGCACTGTCGGAGGAGCCGCGGTGTGGGATATCACAGGTAAAGAGTCAAGTAGAAGAGAAAGTTTGCGCATTGTCCCGGAAGCCGCGATGCGATAAGAGACAGTTCCATAGCAGAGCCAGCTGGGAAGAGAGAACAGCATCTCAGAGAGAGATCCCATTGGTTAACCAGAATCAAGAGAAACCTAGGATGCTACAGAACTTAATTGATTACACCTGAGTCTTCAGCCACCCCATCTAGGATCACTTTGAGTGAGACTTCAGGCCGTTCTGCGGTCTATCGCCGAAAGGGCCAGTGAGCTAGGGGTTTTGTTGGTACATTACAGTAAACCCGGGTCTGCCCATAGCAAACCAACAGTTTGGTTGTAAGATTTCAATAATCCTCAAAAGTAACATATGTGATTGCAGTAAAAACACTTCTTAGATATCTAAAAGGTACTCTAAATTATGGATTATGGTATCTAAAATCCAATAACTTCACTCTGAGGGAATTCATTGATACAAATTGGGAAGTAAGTATTAATGATATAAAAAGCACTAGTGGAGCAGGATTCTACTTAGGAGATTGCTTACTGTCATGGTTAAGCACAAAACAGTCCTCCATTTCACTTTCTATGATAGACGTTGAGTATATTGTTGTTACATCATGTTGTACTCAAGTCATTTGGATGAAATAGACATTAGAATATCTACTTGTGAAGTATGAGGACCCAATTGTGATACATTGTGACAACACAAGTGCTATAAACATATCCAAAAATCATGTTATGCACTCTAATAAAAAACATATTCCAATCAAATATCATTTTCTAAGAGAGCAAGTGTCTCAAAAAGTGGTCAAATTTGAGTATATTGATACAAAGGAACAAATTGCAGACATTTTTACTAAACCATTACCTAGAGAATCATTTTCCTATCTTCGACATAAATTGGGGGTTATCCCTGATCATTAAAAATTAACTAAAAGGATAAAGCCCCTGTCATAGGAAGAGGATAAATGTTGACAGAGGGAGACACGCCCACAGGGGTAGTTTTTTTTCAAAAAATGATCATTGTTGTCAAAGGGGGAGAAAATTTTCATTTTCTATGTCAAAGGAAGATGTTGTCAATCAATTCCAAAGGGGGAGATTGTTGATTAAATTTGCATTGTTTTCAACATATGATCATAAGGAAACATTGATGAAATAGGCATAGATGGAAAAAACCAAAAATATTGAGCCAAAATGTTCAAAATCCTTTACAAGATATCACAGTCGAAAATTCAGATTCAGAGTCGGAAGCGTTAGTTTCCAAAATTAAGACTTTGGAGGTTCTGAATATGAAAGTTGAAATTTGGAAAGTCGGCGAGGCAAAGTCAGAATCGGCATGTCACAACATTAAGGTTTTGGATTTTTTGACTCCGAAAGTCAGAAATTCAGAGTCATCCAGTCAAAATCAAAATGATGAAATTTTTGAAGTTTTTGACTCCGAAAATCAGAAAGTTGGAGTTGGCTAGTCGAACTCGAAACGGCGTAGTCGGAAGCGTTAGTTTCCAATGCTAAGTTTTTGGAGTTCCTGGTTCTAGAATTCGGAAAGCTGGAGTTGGTCATTAGGAAATCCAAAAAGTTAGAAATATGGAAATTCAGAGTTGGAAGAAAAAATAAGGGAGGTTCCGACTCTCGACATCAGACTTGGTGAATTCGGAGTCATAACAGCGGAGTCAGCTAGTCAAAGTTGGGATCATTGCCAAATCTCAAAATATTAAGTGTAGTTGTTAGTCAGAATCGGTATGTCGAAATCGAGATTGCAAATTTGGAGTGATGCATTATCGCATTGTTAATTCACATTTTTTGTAACAAACATCATATTTTATGATTTGTTGATTTGTCAGGTCACAATGAAGATACATGACTGTTAGATGAAGAGGTGTGACTGAGGGTATATAAGAAAGTTTTAAAACTTCAAACAAGAATCTCTGTACATTTGATTGAAAGGTCATATAAGGATGGTTGGGAGGCACAAGGACAAGATGCAATCCTATAGGGTGTCGTAGCTTCCTTCGTGCTCCAAAGTATGATGGCAGGGGTTACCTGGTAGCAAATGAAACTAGCTCATGGGAAAGGGATCATAACTGTTGAACTGGGGAGATAAGTGTAATGGGAAATACTTGGGGGAGTAACTAGAATAATGATATCTAGGGGGACTAAGGGAGAATTATTGCAGATTAATCTAAACAAAGGAGACCCAATGGGGGGAAGTTGCCATCACGTGAGATCATATGTAATATGTGGGGGCATCAAAAGGCATCGTTTGGGTATTTTTCATATTTTAAGGAGCACGAAGAAGGGATAGAAATATGCTCGATATATATACTATCTCATGGATTTTGTTGAGCTCGAGATGGTAAATTCTCGATGGTGTTTTCATTTTTAGAGAGTCTGAAATAGGAAGAAGACTCCAGTGTGGTCCCTTTTTTGTATGGTAGTCTCCTAAGATTGAAAAGGGATAAAAGTGTCCAAAGGAGAGCTCTCCCAACCGAAAGGGGTAGAGAGACGTCTTTACCATAGGTATTCCAACCAGGACGAAAAAGGTTAAACCTATACGGACTAGAAGGTAATTCAAATAATCTTATGAGAATGAATGAAACCAAGTTTGCTCAGTAATATTTTATTGATGAGAGGGTTGGAGAGGAGCTTAAACACAACCCATAATAATATTTTTCGTAAGTTACGGTCCCAATGCCCGGCAAAGCGTAAAAGGATACAAAGGGAAATATTCCTAGTTGGAAGGTGCTAGGTGGTCCTTTTCTTTAAATGGTCTATGTGGTCTGGGAAAGGACATAAACAAGGCCATATAGGCGACCTTTCAAATACTTTAACGAGTGTGAAAGGAAGCAAGCGTGCTCGACAATATTTTCATTCTTTTAGGAGTCAGAAAAGAGATTAACAAAAACTCTGTAATGGTCATTTAAGCAAGGATGAAGTGTTCAATGTACCAAAAGGGATGATGGTGTGAACATGGTTACTATAAAAAACAGTGGAACACTGGAGGGGCCTCCTTGTGGGATGATGGATGGCAGTAAAATACGGCCAAGTTTGTAGAATGGATGGAGCGAATGGCTCGTGAACATTCCGATACATACAAGGTTTGATTTGTGTGGTGGCATGCAAAATTAAGTTGACTCCGAGAAATGGCCCAAAAAAATAGTAGGGAGGGAGGTAGTCTAGTCGGTCGTTTATTCACCCGGGAGAATTTTGCATATTGGTGGTAGCTTCTTATCCTCATAGAGGATGATCCATATGCTCGGATGGACTACTAGGAAGATATGTAGATGCCTCGACCTCCAGGATAGGTCTGGGGACCTGACGCTACATATACATGACGCATTGTGGTTGCAATCATATATAGTTTACTAGCATAGTGGTAGCTATATCACGTGTGTGATATATATTGATGAAATACTATGTGCATGTGCAGACATGGGATTATACCCTCCGATGGGGTATTGACGATGTAGGGGCAGGGTGGAGGGTTTATATCCACCCACTCACGGCATAAACATCAATAGAGTACGACATTGGACTCACTGTGGCTGGACATGGAGAGGTTGTTAGAGGGGGTAACCGACGATGGGTGGCAATACCTTGAAGACGATCTAATCAGTTCATGCTACATGGATCCTTTGGAGTGGATCTCTCTCATGAGGATGATCATGGTTGTTGCTAAGTATGTCAAAGCAGTGACATAGGGTGATGTTCTGATGGAGGAGGAGAGCTCTAATGAGGAGGAGGTCTCAGATGAGGACACAGAATCAGGGGAGGATGACTCATACTAGTAGCTTGTGGTGATGCCCCCAATTTGTTTGAGCATGGGGATTTTTGTATGATATGTATGATCATATGATAAATCCTAAGGAGCTTTTCATTTTGTACTAAACATGATATTTATGATATATATCCACATGGATGCACCTTTTTATATTTTTATGGTTTTTTGTGAGTCTCTTTTTATGATGATGCCTATATGATGTATATGCCATATGTATGCATGACTATATGAGGATGCATGATGCAGTTTATTTCCTATACGTGATGACTGAGTATGTTAGAGCGACAGAATAGGGTGACGTTCTAATGGAGGAGGAGAGCTCTGATGAGGAGGATGACTCAGACTAGCATCTTATGATGCTTCCCCCAATGCGTTTGAGCATGGGTATTTTTGTATGATATGTATGATCAGACAAGAAATCCTGTGGAGATTCTCATTTTGTATTGAACATGATATTTATGATATATATGCACCTAGATGCACCTTTTTATATTTTTATGGGTTTTTATGAGTCTCTTTTTATGATGATTCCTATATGATGTATATGACATACATATGCATGACTATATGAGGGTGCATGATGCAGTTTATTTCCTATATGCGATGACTGATGTGGCACTCTAGAACGTCATTAGCCATTTGGTCTTCTACACTATTGAGACTTCTTGGAACATGCATGAATGAAATGAATTTGAAATGTCTAACCAAGTGTCTAGTGTGCATGAACATTCTAAAGAGGCAAGGATCACGTACCCAACACTAGTTATTCAACTAGGAGACAAGAAGCTGGGAGTCTAAGAAGACATCAAAGTGGTGGACACCCAAGTGAAGGGAGGCAGTAAAGACACCAACAAAACCATCGTACTCATCCTGGTTATTGGTAGAAACACCAAGACACATTCCGTCGACATGGAACAAATCATGTGACAGGGAATAAATGACACACGCAGTCGAGGCGAGATTAGGAGACCATTTACTTGCATCGTCAACAAAACCAACATAGAAAAGTGGGATAGGATCCATATGGAGCAACCAAGGAAACAAAATATGAGACTCATGGGAAAAATGATGTAAAAAAAAAACTATGACACAAGGGTACTCATGGCGAGTAACTTCAAGCATAGAACCTCTTGAGGTAGAGCCCATTGTGGGGATTCTTCAAGAGGTGGTTGTCAGAGTCAGCAATGAGATATTCCCTCCTCTTGGTCGTATACGAGGACTAGGTCCCCCTGACTAAAGGTGTGTGGGTGGATGTGGGAGTCATAGTGGGACTTCGACCGAGTCTTGTATACTTCAATCATTTGGAGAGAAGCACGAAGGTCCTCATTGGTTTGTTAAAACATAAGTAGGCGTTGTTCTAACGATGAAGTATCATGTAGAAGTTCAATGGCAAGGAGGAGTGACGGAATATGGCATTCAATGGGAAGAAATGATTCTACACCATGGACTAAGTGAAATGGGGTAATAATGATGGTGGTTTCAAGGATCTCTCCATCATCATGAAATTCATGCTGGGATAAATCAGGGGGATATTCCACGATCGAGGATGGGAAAGGACTAGTGGAAGTAGAAATCGTGTAAATGTTGTTATTGGTGTATGAGGAGGAAGTCAGGGGGTGGATATCCTCAAGGATGGTGATGTTGGACTCATGTGAGTGCTTGAGAAGGTCACTAATGAGTGACTAGTACTCAGGAAATTTTGGTAAATGGTGTGAATAATGAACATATACACCAAAAAATGCACATTCGTGGTTGTTTCAGAGCGATTTATTCTTAACTACATGTATGGTTGGTATGTTGATAACTGGTGCATCATCGATCTCGACTACAGTGTGCATGTGGGTGCGAAGGATTGGAAAATCAATACAATGTTTTGTTTCATGGCCTTGGACATCGCATAAAGAACATGTAAGAGGAGGACATGGTTCTTTCGTCATTTTGGGAATCTTGCCCCATTATTTGTGGAAGGAGGGGGAGCAACAGTAGAGACAAAAGCAGTTACTTTTGTACCAATATGTGGGTGTGACATCGTCTCAATACATTGGGTGGGAGTCAACATGATCTAGGGAGTCAGGGGAGGGATCGGTGGATCCTGGTACCACACAGGAATACCAAAGTTAAACTAGACAGGTTGAGATTAGCCATGATGGGATTACTCACGATGCCAAAAGGTGGAAAGAGGAAGGGAATTGTGTGGACAGGGAATGAACCCCAATAATTCCCCAAGGTCTATGGTTGAGGTTGTGAGGAGGTCAGAATGCTACTGGATGTGATAGTGCACAAATATGATATATCAGTCGGTGAAGGAGGAGGGGGTAAGGACAAGAAGGTCATGTATGTCATAGAAGCACTGGAAACTAAGCTTGGGCCAATGACACACAAGGAAGATATGGGCATGTTGTGGATGGTAGCGTCGATAGTAGGGAGGACATATTTTGGAGTGGCCAGTCCCTTTGGGTCACAGTATGTTAGTTGGTCATTGGTCATGATATTCCCAACATGGGGTAACATCAAGAGTCGAAATATGGCAGAAGCAGTGACTCACATTGCATACATATAACTACGTCCTAGGAGGAGGTTTTAATCGAGTTGGGCGTTGACAACCTCAATGTCAATCAACACTGTTTTTCTGGATAACTCAACAGGAACATTTGTGAGGACTCCTTGGGGTTGAGAAGCATGGCCATCATAGGCGTGAAGAGGAATGGAAGAAGGTTAAAGGGTTGGGGAACCAAGTTTCTACCAAACAAAGGTAGAAATAACACAGGTGGATGCCCCCTCATCAATGATCCATCGATGAATAACCAGATTCTGAATCATGCCCGGATTTTGGAAGGCGAAGGATGATGGCATCCAGGCTTCTCCTTGATCCAAGTCGAAGGTGATCAACCTAGAGTTAGAGGAATCAATGGCACCTAACGTGGATAAAAATGATTTACATTGCAAAGGAAAAGTTTTGAGAAATTTCAAAAAAATTGCAAAGGGAACTGTGGGACTTTGGAAGTCCCATCCATGGGGGGTCTCGTTAAATGCAAAGACATATTTGGAGCAGTGGAGGTAGATTCTGGAGAGGGATTGATGGTTTCTATGGTGGATCCATATTTTTTTCGTCAATTCTATAGGTTGACATCAGACAATAACATCATGAGTTGATGGACACCAGGATCAATGGGTTGAGCCGTGGAATTGGTTGTGGGAGTTTATGGGAACAAGGGTTGGGTTGCAACCATTCCTTGATTTGGTAGGGGGTTTTGGAGAACCATAGGTGGAGGACCCGGTGGTGCTGGGTTTGGCTAAGCCAGAGCAGCCCCATTGGGGTCACATTGATTATCAGTTTGGAGTAAGTGGGAGATGCAGTTCATATGAGGACATTGATGTGTGTAATGGATGCAAGTGTTACAAGTGGTGCACAGATGGTTAGTCCACATTTGTGGGTTCTTCCCAGGTCTAGTGGGATGCTAGAGATTTTGTGCAGGATGGTTAGCTCCATTATTGTTCAGAGGGTTAGCTTGTTGGCCACCTCCTTGAGGCTATTTGTTGCCCTGATTCCTACCTATATGTTGTATTCCCTTCCCTTGTTGGTTATTGAGGACAAGTTAGAGAGGTTTTGTTGTGCGTAGACCTGTCTTGGAGGAATAGGAGGATTCGAGGTCGGAGTCAGAGTAGGTTGCACAGGTGGTGGGTAATAGGCAGGAGCAGCTGGTGGGGCTGCAAAGTCCACCATTTGGCCATTACATGAGTGTTCTAAATAATTTGTTCTATGAACGTGAGGATTTGGTGCGGGAGGTGCATAGGAAGGTGTGGCTCCATACTGAGTCGTTACGCGTGAAAAATCAGGGGTGTAACCTGGTTGGGAAACACTGGGGGTGTGACCAGAATGGGGTGGCATCAAAGGAGAAGACAGGTAAAATTAGGGATACTTGGTAATAGAGCTGGTTACTCCATCAGCAGCGTGGGATGCCCCTAGCGTATCTCAATGTGAGGAGACAACACGAGGAGAATAAAATATAATGGTATACAGATAACCCGATTGGGTGTATATGAGATCGAACTGTTGTGCCTTCAAGAAGGATTCCTCCTCAGTTTGTGGGTGCTCAGATGCAACATCCTTGGCGATGAGGGGGAGTATGGTTTTGAGAAACCAATCTAGGAAAATTATATCATCTAACTAGTTCTTATAGAAGCTACAGAGACATCGCCATTCATGGATATGATTTGTGATATGGGTAGTTATGTTTTTTCAACAGGATAATAGAATTTCCACACCCTGATCATATCGAATGTGTAACTGGAAATACTTGAGAAACATTGAGGATAATGAGAAAAATTATAGATAGGTGGCATGAGGCAATTCAATATACAATTTGGTCTAAACACTTGTCAGTGTGCATTCGAATAACCGCAATCAAACCGAATCATCCACTATGTTGTTAGATGAATACCATAAGTGGAATGACATAATATAGTTTTGGGGGTATTCTCCCGCCTTTCCCTCAAAATTAGGGATGTTTGAGGGGAGTTTGGTAGGCATAGGAGGCCATAGTGGGTTATGATGAATGGGGTCATTAGTCAAATGTTCCAAGTCAACCAGGTTGAGACTAGCCATAAAAGTTATACTATAACCAAGAGTGGATCAGGAAGGGTCCGCAATTTTTCTTGCACTAGCAGGAATGTAGTTCCCATGGATGACTGGGGGTGGTTGAAGTTGACTTCTGATAAGAGGAGTACTCACTGGGATGGTAGGAATAGTCAGAATGGAAGTGGAAGGGCCACTTCCCCTAGGCATGAATGGTGGTATGGTAGGAACCATGGTGGCTGGAGTGGGGCCACGACTAGTGGGTAGCGGACCAGCATCATTGTGTGCGGTGGAAAAGGGGCCACTAGGATGAGGACCTGTTGGTCTAGTGGAAGGGATACCTATAATAATGGGTGGGACGGAAACCATCCCACTACCAACTGTCCCCCCTTAAAATGGGTCAAGATGTGCACCAACCATGGGTCTAGATGGGGAAATGAACAAGGTAGGTTCATATTGATAGGAATATGAATCAGACTTAGAGGAAATATATGGATCCAAAGGTGGTGACCGATTTTGAATATGGCTCCGGGGGTGATGGTTCAAGGAACCAAACTGAGGGATGTGCCCCTAAGCCTATGTGAGTAACGTGGTGGAGCTATGATGACATGGTGGTGTGTTGTAAAATGAATGCAGGAATAAGGGTGTTAAACGCAGGCTCAAAAACCCAACTAAAACTAAGTGTGCAGAAGGAGAGAATACAAATGGTTGCTCATGGGGCAAAAAGAAATCTCTAAAATGAAACTGCAACGATTTGTTACAGTAGGAGAGTCTACAACAAAGTGTCCATAAATCCAACAAGAAACACTACCTATAAATAAAAATGACTCACTAACCTATGGAGTATGAGTGCAAGCAAAATCCTAGATACAAGATGGAAGACCCTCACAAATCGTATCCTCTACAGGGTGATGAAATCTTAGTTAAACAATACAAACTGGAAGAACAATAGGCTAAGAGAATCCCACTACTTAGAGGGGCCTCAGGTAAAGGATCCCTAGATAGAATGGAAAATAGTCTACCTCATTCATTACATGTCCAGATTTGTTTAATGGCACTTCAACCCTTTGGCCCTCAACACCCAGTATACTCTGGCATGTATGAGGAGGACTATGAGTAAGCCCTAACTTTTGGAACCCCTTCGTTGTGGCTTACTCCCGTAGATCGAGGGGCCCTCCAACAGACTGGTCGTGACCATGTCAACAAGTACAAGAGGATTTTGGTCCCCTAATGGACAACAACTATGTCTCAAGATGTGAGTGACAAAGGGGTGTTGTTTGGATTCCTATCCCCAATGTCCTAACATAGCTACAAGATTGTTTTGGTCCTCAAATGAGGTTACAATGTTGGTTGTATTAAGTTAATTTTTTAGGCTAGCTTGGGGTCATGAACCAAGCATTTTTTCTTTAGGGTGTGAGATGTGTGCAAGTTATGGGTATAAACCCCAGTGATATGACGGACGATATGAAAAAATGCAAATAAATAACAGTAAATGACAATAAATATCATGCAAAATCACAACTAATTCTTCCAGAACATAAAGTAAACACAAGCAAATGAGCACATAAGGAAATGATAAGGGTGTAGGAAACACACAGGAGGTCTCAAGCACAAAGCTCGACTTAAGGGGCTCACATACAAGGAAAAGAGGACCACAAAATGAACCAAGGGGCCTATAACAAGGATCTAAAATACCGAAAAGGACTGAAAAAATATAGGTCACACCTGTCAGCAAAACAGGTGTGATCGGGGTCGCATAGAACTATGAAACAGTCGCGGTCGAGGAAGAAAAATAGACGAAAAACTTAGGTCACACAAAAAGGGCTTATGCACGACAGGTTGCTTAAAACAGGGTCATAGAAGCGACCGGGGTGGTTCCGAAATATAGGACAAGTGCAATATAGCTTTCTGGTCCATGTCACACTTATTAGGGAAAAAGGCACGACCTGGGTTGCGCTTATTGGAAAAAAAGGTGCGGCTATGTCGCAGCTTTTGGCCGAACAATTGCGAAGGCTTACGACTTGGGATGGGGGGAAGGCACTAAGGCAAGGTTGGTTTGTATATTCCATGAGGGGGTCATATTTGTTATAGATAAAGGTACAAACCTATAGGAACACCTACAAAATAAAATATCCAAAAGGATCGACCAAGTGGAGTCGTCAAAACTGTAGTTGGGATTTATCCCATACTACGTGAAAAAGCACCTACCCTAGATCGTCCAAATCATAGGGTAGAGTTAAACAATGATAGCGGGAAACAAGAACAACAATAACAATATATTTTTTTAATTTTTCAAATATATTCTACTAACTAACAAAAATAAAAGCATGCATACCTTTCTTTTAAAGTTGGGCACAGTAGCCATCCGAGGAAATGGTACCTCAACTCCACAGTTTGGGTCTCCAGTCTACTCCATGAGTGGTTTTAAAATGGGGAATGGATCCAAATGGGTACAAAGCTATATCAACGTACACCATGGGAGATGATATGGAAATATATGAGAATAATGGAGAAAGGTGAATGGTGTGACTAAGAGAAAATGGAAAAATGTGTGTTTCTTGAATGACCAAAAAATGTGACTAAAAGTGTTTTTGGGGAGACCTTTGCAATGTATTTATAGGATGGTCCACATTTTTTTAACCCATGGTATTTATCTATGGTTTTTGACCCATTCTCATTTTTAGGATTTTTTTGTCCTTTTTGGAGAGCATGGGGATAAATCACAATAAACGCTCAACTTCCCTTCATTTATGGGGAAGGAATAATAATGTTTTGGACTATATTCGGTGGAAGTTTAGTTGTGAAGGTTAAAATGGAGAAAATAGTGGTGGGAATATGATGTATGACTATGTTTTATACCATGGATAGCTAGGTGAGCATTGTTGGAAGGCAGTTTTGGGGTAAGTTAGCTGCGCAACATCACGGATGTTGCACAAGGTCAAATAAGCCGTGCAAGGTGGAAAAAGGCACGCAAGTCGTATTTACAATATTTTATGTATTTTGGTCATATTTTGTAGATTTGGACCGCATTTTGTGGGTTGTGGTCATTGTTTTGTAGATTCTATTAGGAAGTAGTTAGGTAGTTGGGTAAGTGGACCATGAATGTAAAGGCTCAAGCCTATAAATAGATGTAGAATTGTAAGTGTGAAGTATGCTAGCTGGGATTATGCTTATGTTTTTTAGAGCATTTTTTGTTATCTCTGAATTATTGCGAAGGGATTATTGGGGAGTGAACTATTTTAAGAACCTGATTTTTGTTGCGAAGATTAATATGACATTATGGATATTGAGTAGAACTATTGTGTCTTTTTCTCTTTTCCTGTTTTCCTATTTTTCACAATATAAATATGAATGCAATGTATATCTGGGAATGATGTGATGTTTCTATGAATAATGATATACTGGAAGATCTGTTATGCGTTGGTGTATCTTCTAAGTTCTGAGTATGATATGATCCAATGAATGATGATATGGTATTGTCAATTTATAATATGAATAATTAGATCTATTGAATAATTTTGCACTGAGTTGATAAGTAGATGCACATGGTCCTCCTTCATACTGTAGAAACTTGGTTTCATCAGATCTCCCTTAAACATATAGGGTGAGACTTCATCTTCTTTGCAGGTGTTTTCGGATGGGGTAAAACATGTTTGGGCCAGTGCTCAGTGAGATCGTGGTGGTTTGGGTGTCAACAGAGAGTAAACCCCTATCGAATGGTTTTGTGTCAACAAATGGTTCTGTTTTTAGGACCTTGGTGCGTAGAGGAGGGAGGACATGTTGTGGCATCCGACAAAACTAGAGATACAAGATTGGTTTGACCAAAATATACGGTAGTTTCCTAAGAAAGAGAATCAAAACCTTGGATGAACGACGAATCAGTGGTTGGAAGAGTACATACACGACGGTCCACATGAGTAATTTTTCTCTGAATTTCCAATCATCTTGTATGAGTGGTTAACGCGATTGACCTATCGCAATACAAATTTCCAAGGAGGTGAACCAACTTCCTGGACCCTGGAATTGATCTAGGAGTTGCAGGAGGTAGATAATAGAGCATTAAGGGATGTTGAGGTTTGGCTTGATAGTATCTTGGAGGGCTATATCACTGAGTTCACGGTTGACACTGTTAAATCTTACAGCAATGTAGAAACTGAGTTCTTCAACGAACCAAGAGGTAGGTTTATTTTTTCATTTCAATTGTCTATTAAGATG
Organism: Pseudotsuga menziesii; assembly: GCA_001517045.1. Lineage (NCBI taxonomy): Eukaryota > Viridiplantae > Streptophyta > Pinopsida > Pinales > Pinaceae > Pseudotsuga > Pseudotsuga menziesii. Next base: position 85,498 of record LPNX010478354.1, on the reverse strand, counting down.
CTCATCTACGAAAATGGCATATTGAAGATGCACATCAAGTAGTAGAGCCTTGGTGTACGGAGGCCGTGGATACCAAGAAGAAAGGGGGGATGAATGGAATGATATAGGGTAGATGGGTGCAAGTTATGATGATACTGTGAGGGAAGCCAAGGAAGAGAGTGGTCTTACGAGAGGAGGAGAAAGGTTTCGACAATAGAATATCCAGAATATAGGAGAAGTTCCTTCTCCGATCGAAACACAAGACCGAGAAGGAATACCACACAGGACGAAGCAACCCTATAGTGATGATGACAATGACAGGCTACGCCTGACTTAGAGGCAAGATCAACCCCCACCAACAACCTACCCACTTCTCCATGCACTACACCACAGTCAAGAAGAAACACAAATTCAACACCAACTTGTCCAACGTGTCAGCAACACTCTAATAGTAGCAGATCGGTGAGTGTAGGAAGAAATCCTAGGATAGTGGGAGATGATGTGAAGTTACCTTTATTTCATGGGGACAAGACTGACGACCTAGAGAAATATTGGTTCCTATGTGAGGCAGTGTGAAGTGTCAGACAAACTGTGGATGATTATGTCAAGAAAGGCCAATTAGCAACAACTCTTCAGGGTCGCACACTAGATTGGTTCATGAATTTTACACAAGTTCCTACTGAGACCCCAGCGAAGAATTTGGCTGAATTCAGAAAAGGATTAATTGAATAATTTAGAAAACCGAAGTCTGAAGCACAATACATCACAAAAATGAAGGAAATTAAGCAATACCCAAATGAAACTATTTGGGATTTTGATTAAATATTCAAGACATTGATGGCAAGAGTCAGATTCAAGATGAGTGATGTTTGACATAAGGAATGGTTCATCATGACATTGGTATCTCATATTAGACTACCACTAATGCAACAGAATATTATGACACAGATCGAGGCTCTTGAGATCACGATGAGGTTGGAGGCTTTACCTATTGGAGAGAACGCAATCGATATGAACCATATTCAAATGCAATTGGAAAACTTGACACAACAGTTGCAGGATATCAAGAATGGAAAAGATCATTGCGAAGAAGCTTGGTGTACGTGATGTCACACAGAAGGACATCATAAGCATAATTGCCCATATTTTCTAAACTTCCTACTATCGGGAGCACCAAACCCATTAAGTTGTGGAAGCATGCCATGGTGTCATATATTTCAAGTCTATGGGAATCGACATAAATATTGTGGATACATGCAGAAGATGGTCACAAAGCTGACAAACTTATACTGCACATTTTGTCGATCTATTAGGAATGAGGATAAGGAATACTGTGCATATTATTTAATTTAGGAAAGAACAATGGACATGTAGTATGTGAAGGGACAATACCATCAGATAATGCAGCAACCGCAGCAGCAGCCGCCACAAGTGGTACAACTACCACCTCAACCGCAGTTTTTACCACATCTACAACCATAGATGTAATTCGTATGGCAGCCACAACCACAACCACTATACAATCATATGCAGATGGATCTACATCAACCATAATATAATCCGCTGCAGAAGAATGTCCAGCATCAATCGAATCCCCCGCCACAGCAAATTAATCAACTACGGTATCAACAAGAAAGAGGATTCTGTGAAGGATTCTGGGGTGGATAAGGTGAAGGTTTTGGTCGACGAGGAGGAAGAGGTCATGGACCGGTGCAATGTTATAATTGCAGATTTCTGGGACACTATCAGAGGGATTTCCTACAATTTCAAGCACAGAGAACATATTGTATCGATGTTGACCATACCGTTGAGAACTGTCCACAGCTGATTGTGAGGTGGCATGCAAGAAACATTCTGCAGTTACAGAACCAAAACCAGAACCAGATCCAGAATCAGGCCCAACCTACAAATCAGAATGTGAATCAACCAGTGAATCCACCACCGAAGTAGAATAAAGGACCGACGGTTGTGACGATCGCAGCAGAGCCTAGGATGAAGGATGTTGATTTTGTTGCCATCACTCACGGAGGTGCAACGACTGAACAAGATATCCCATCCCCACAAGTACGATTGGCTAGAAAGAAGAAAGTAAAGTTTGATGTCAACGTGGAGAAAGATACATTCTTTGAAGCACGGGACGAGATGTGCATAAATCCGGGTAAGCTGCATGTTTATGAAATGCCAACTACTTTTGATTCAAATTTGGATGCAGGACCATCGCAATAGCATGGTACCTTGCATAAATTCTTTAAAAAAAATTTGTCACTGGAAAGATATCTCGATGCTCTTGCTGAGATTGAGAATTTGTTGCATCGACCGACCGAGGGATGAAAGGAGTTTTTAGTGAACCCTTTGCACAAGAAAAAGACGGGAAAAGAGATGAGAATGAATATTCATATTGGAGACTATGAGGTAGATTCAGTTATTTTGGATCTAGGCTCAGATGTCAATATTTTGACCAGGTAGACATGGTAGAAGATGGGGAGCCCAAAGATGATTTGGTCTACGATGCAACTTCAACTGGCTAATCAGGCCAGAGTGACACCGATTGGGCATGTGTCGCATCTGATAGTGGATGTTGATGGCATGAAGACTTATGCCAATTTTGATGTTATTGAAGTTGTTGATGGTGGCAGCTCCTATCCCCCATTACTAGGGATTGGATGGGCCAATGATATTTTGGTAGTGATCAATTTTAAGAAGAGCATGATGACCTTTGAGAATCAAGAAATTAGAGTCATCACTCCAATGGATCCAACTAAAGGGTGAAGGTATGTTGAACTAGTGAAGGACGAATATGGAAGAGGATGGGATCATGCATATAACATTTCAAAAGATTACATCCATCCGACTGTCGACGGGGAACTTGGTTGGCGCATCTCCAACTCTGTGTCCTCTAACTCTGATGATGCATTAGAAAACCAGTAGAGTCGAATGCATGAGGTATCAGTTGAGAAGTGTGGTATGATTACTTAATCACTGTTCCGAGTCATAGTGGAGACTATTGAATTACCAATATATGAAGGAATTCCAGAGTTTTCTAAGTTCCTGATGGAATTTGAGGATAAGGTGTCAAAACCGCATCGATTATTGGCATTGGATGAAGCATTGGAGGCTACTACAACACGTTGGTGGAAGACACATAAGAATTCGATCAATGGATGGTCAGAGTGTTGAATATTGATTAAAGTTATCTTTGGAAACACATAAGAGTATCATGCTAGAAGGTATGATGGGCAACAGGACCTTGGCAATCATCTGATCGATTTCCAGAATTTGTGGGCATCGCTACCAAATGATGAATGGGTTCATGCTTTTGTCCACACGTTGGATGAAATGCCACGATCTTGGTATGTATCAGCTAAGCTGCGCGGGGAGATTACTACTTGGGTAGAGTTGATAGTTTGTTTCACTCACACCTTTAGCTTTGCAGATAGTAATATGACTATTCATAGTGCGATGCATCACATCCGCGATGTTGTTCTGAAGGTATTTCCAATCACATATCCAATTGATGCAATCAATGATGGAATGCTACAATGTGATAGGAGGACCAGAGGATGACAATGATCCATGAAACATCAATATTCCAGAGACAGAAGGGAATCGGGATGTCGCAGAACCCAACGTACTAATGAATCAGATGAATCAACCATTAAAGATTCAGAAGGTCAACATTGGGACAGAGGAGAACCCAAATTTTGTGAATGTTCGGATCTACTAGGATGAAGAAACCATGGCTAAGATCACATATCTGTTGCATGAATTCCAAGACTTATTTCCTACAAAGTTTTATGAGATGAAGGGGATATTGGGAGATCTAGGAGAGATGAAGATCCCTTTGAATCCAGATGCAAAACTAGTGAAGTAGCAACTCTAATGCTTGAATCCATGATACAAGCACAGGTTCAAGGTTGATCTTGACAGAATGCTAGATGCTGGAATAATTGAACCGGTTGAGGAATGGATCAGTCTGATGGTGATTCAAGATAAGAAGATAGGTGAATTTCAGATTTGTGTTGACCTTAGGAAACTCAATGATGTGTGTTTGCATGATCCATTTCTGACACCATTTACTGATGATGTGTTGGAAGAAGTGGGAGCTCAAGAAATGTATTCCTTCACAGATGGATATTCTGGCTGTCACCAGATCAGGATCTAAAAAAAGGATTGACATAAGAAAATAGTTGTCATTGAATGGGGATGTTTTCAATACACTATGATTCCATTTGGGCTGAAGAATGCGCCTGCAATATTCTCTGGGGTTGTTGTCGCTGCATTCAAGTATTTTATTCAAATGTTTCTGCAAGTTTACATGGATGAATGGATAGTTCATGGATTGATCAAGGACCATATGGAAAACATGCAACTGATGCTGGAGTGTAGAAGGAGAAAGTTGATGAAGTCGACTTGAACGAAGACCGACTTAGTCGATCAGCCGACTAAGTCGATGGTCCAACCAAGTCGGACGGCCGACTAAACTAGTTAATTAAGTCGGCTAACTAACAGTTGTGTTGGCTCACCGAAACGACAGGTAGTTATGTTGTAACTATTTCCAAATTGTATATATTAGGCTGTTGAGCCAAGAAAATAACTTAGTTCAGTTCTGTGCCTTGTATGAACTCATTGTAATAATATAATCTGTTCCATTCTATCTGTTCTTATCTCTTGTCTCTGTTTATATTTATGTATGTTTTAGTATGTATTATTGGTAACCTTATGTGATCTGTGAGATTACAACATTGGTTCCATTTCCGGTAGTACATGCCTAAGATATATACTCACATATGATACCAGAGTAGGAGATCAAGGACTGGTGGGACCGTAAAGTTGCGAACTACTTGCAAAATTACGCACGACGAAACAGATTAACAGTCACGGAAGACAAGGCAATATTTTTCACGAAGACGCATGAGAAGTTTGTCGAATCAGTGCCACAACTGTTGAAGCAACTTTTGGATGCGAAGACCAGACGCAAATAAAGAACAGAAGTTGCTAGATAAACTATTCCGAGGAGGACGAACAAATTTGTCGGAGTGGTTTGAAAAAATCACCGACGACTTCTATGAAGAGCAAGCAGTCGAAGACCGAACATCAGTAGAAACTATCAAAGCGAAATTCTACACAGACTTCACCGACCAATTCTTGTGCACCTTGCCGACCTTGCTGTTCAAATTCCTGATAGAGAACGGAGCAGGTCACATCGTCGAACCTAGACCACTACTGTGCGAACAGCCACCAAACACCAACTGGGCGGAAAAGCAGAGGAAGTGGGAGAAGTTCATTGCAGAAAGGGAGTGGGAATACTTCTTGAGCAAGTGATTCTCACTATCCGAGCTTTCTAAAAAGATTCGGGTAGGCCATGGGGGGGTAGCTGGTTGTGTGTCGGAGATAAGAACATAGTGGATCCTAGTCGAGTAGAATCCAGTATTAGTCACCAGTAATGAAAAGTCGACCGAAGTGAGATAGAAGGTATAGTATTGTAAGAAAGTATGTCGGACATTAAGAAAATCGAAAGGGATGAAAGACAACAGCGAAAGGAAGCTAGACGAGAAAGAGCAGCAGAACTGCACCAAAGACAAAACCCTAGGGCGACCGACCGTGAGGAGATTCCACCAGAGTCGGGTCATGACCGACACGGAGAGGGAGTAGAAAAGTAAGTGGCCCCTAAGGAAGAAGAAGTGTGGATCGAGCAGCCTTAAGCTCTCCAAATAACTGTCCCCGACCAAGGAGTAACCCTTTCCCCAGTAAATCCGCGTACCACAATACAGACTATTATTGAAGACGACCTCCGACTGCGAGCTGGTGACATTACTATCTGGAGACGACTAGGTGATGAACCATTCCCGAGATGACATCTTGTTATATGCCAATCGCTCGAAGGGAATTGGGTGACCTTTCAAATGGCACCATCCTTTCGGAGTATCCACTTGCTCTTACCGACACATGAAGGAGCACCCCCCCTGCCACATACAAATTTAGAAGAAATCCAAGAGTCAGACCTAAGCACGCAAAGTTCCAGTGGACCTTTGACAATACAAATCCACACCAATCCATTGTATGACACAAAATCGACCACCGACGGAGGCACAAGTTCCGTCGACCAAAACTCCTCAGGCTCGCCTATATCAACGACCCCACCTCTTTCACCACCACCCACACCTCCGACCCCGCCGACTTCAGATAGCAATGACAGCGACTCAGACATGGGTCACAGAACTACCCACATTCCTCTATATGAGGGGGATGAAGACCCCAGACGACATTGGTTCATCTGCGAGTCCATCTGGGATGCAAACCAAGTGAAGGATGAAGACCGACAGATGGCTCAGTTCACAGGAGTCTTACGGAAAAGGGCTCTGACCTATATATGACCTTTTTAGAAAGGCAACCCAGAGCAACGAAAGCTGAAATTAAAGCACAGTTCTTATTCTTTTTCAAGACACCAAACGCCAAGCACCTGGCCGCTAAAAAGCTCAAGACAACGCAGCAAAAGCCAGGAGAAACTGTCCGCGATTATGACAAACGCTGGAAGGACCTATTGAGTCAATTATATTATGTTATTGATGAACAATTGCTAATTCAATGGTTTCTTGCAGGCTTATCACAAAAAATTCGCCGACACATCACTCTGGAAACATTCAAGACATATGAAGATGCACTGACCAAAGCTCTGCAGGTGGAAATGGATGAAGATATACCTGCCTATCCGATGGACCACAGGATAGAAGAACAACTGGAAAGTGTTCAGAAGTCCTTAAAAGAACTGTCCCTCAAAAATCAAGAAATCTGGTGTACAAAATGTTCGACGGTCGGACACACAAAAGATAATTGTCGACATGAATACAGCCGACAAGACGTCCAATTTGTGCAAACTAAAGTCTTTTGCGATATTTTCCAGGAGACTGGAGATCATTCCACAAAGGAATGTGCGTTTAACATGAAGAATGCAAAAGCTTCCTGGTGCGCCATTTTCAAGACAAAAAGTCACAATACGGTCGACTGTCAACTCAACCTAAAAAACAAACAGAACTATCAGGTCGTCTACCAGACAAATGCAGTGGCGCAGAGCAATGAGCAAAATAATCCCAACAACCAGAACAGGTAAGGACACGACGACCGACGATATGAAGGTCGGTACGACAATCGACGACAGAGATATGAAGGGAGAGTTCGATTCATCGGGAATCGAGATATACGAACTCGTTGACCAACACAATGCTTCATCTGCTATAAAGAAGGGCACAGATGTGCAGACTGTCCATACAAAGATAGAACTGACCTTAAATTCTGTATGCATTGCGGGGTAGGCGATCACTCTCTGGAGGATTGTCCTACCATGTTAGAAAAGATCAATAATAAGAAGAATGTTAATGTATTGTCTTGTGTGAAAAAGCATGATATATTAACCACTAAAAATCTACATATTGTCACTCGGCAAGGCACGAAAACAGGGCCTGATAACCCCCAAATTAGTAAAATTAAAAACACAAATGGTTATCCGGATCCTCTGAAAGAAAAACAAACTTATCAAGAAGCCACACACATATTTCAAGACATTGCACAGCAAGAAGACAGTCTTACCCGTCGACTTAGCACGACACAGCAATTAACTCATCTCATCCAAATAGACAAATCAGTTTCCCAATTCATTGACTTATTGCACACACTAAAAGACACCACAAAGGAAAAACAAACTAAAAAAATTTGTAGCTTAAACCAAAAGGATAAAAATGATGTCGACCCACTTGTGGACTTGGAAGTCGAAGGATACCATGTCCGACAGGTAGTGCTCAATTTCAGGTCTCAAGTAAATATTATGACCAGGAATACATGGGAACAGATGGGTAAACCTCAACTCTATGAGTCAGGCATCTATCTAAAACTAGCCGACCAAGGTCTCATTGAACCCATTGGGGTTTGGAGAGATGTCGACACAACCATTAAGGGAATCTCGACCAAGGTTGATTTTGAAATTATCGACCCGAAGGAAGGTTCTAGCTCTTTCCCAGCCCTAGTAGGTCGACCTTGGGGACGAAAGATGAAAGCATCTATATCCCTAGACAAGGAAAGAATCAAACTCAAAGGGAATGGTCACAAGGTCATTGTACCCATTAATCCTTCCCAAGGACAACCTTGGACTAGACCAATTGATGAGGAAGTAGTTGTTCGACAACTCTACCAGATCCACAACAATCTGGACTATACAGAACCAAACGCCCAAGGGGAAATTTACTTAGGTAACCCAGACTCAGTTGGCTATAATTCAGATGCTGAACTATATGACTGGGAGATGGAAAATTATGAAACACAAGCAAGAGGGTGCTGGACTATACAAAAAGTACAGAAAAAACCCACCCGACAGTGCTTTGTAGTCTCAATTATCCCTAAGATCTTTGAAAAGAAACTCAGAGAACGCCCTACCTTACAACCGACCAACGTAAATACCCCACAAACACCAAGGTATAAGGAAAGGGAATCCCCAGTCCTACATGTCGAGCAAGTATCTAAAAACATTGGAGAACATGGCAGACTTCAAAGTTTAGTGGAAACATTCACAGGTCAAGCAGCTAGATGGTGGGATACCCATCAGTCAAAACTACAGACCTGGACCACTGCTTCAACTTACTTTGTCGAACGGTTTGGGGGGAAAAAGATAACACAAGAAGCCCAAATCCCTATCTTCACACAAGGCCAAAACCCAGAAGACCACATTAGGACTTGTGAAAAATAATGGAGAAGACTTGGACATAAGGATGAAAGAGCCTGGCCACACTTGTTCCCATCAACCCTCGACGACTTACCTAGTAATTGGTATAAGATGGAAGAAGCTATGGGAGAAACCTTCTTCTGGCATGAACTAAAGGAAAATTTCCTTAAAGACTTTAAGTTCGAACCCCAAAATAAACACTTAGCCGCGCCAGCAACACAAATACAACACTTTCTCCAACTGACTGAAAAACTACCCTATCAAAACCATCGCCAGATCCAGAACTGTAACACCATCCACACCAGATCAAAAGTCGAGTCGACCCAGTTACAGTTAGAAAAAGAACAAACAGAAGGCAAGAGCTTCAGGTGGAAAACCAACCACGCTGAAACTACAAAACCTATCTATTCAATTCTAAGGGTCACGACCAACGACAAACCAGACATCGACAGAATGACTGCAGCCGACTTCCCTGCTACATTTTCACAATTTACAGAAGGAAGTCGACCGATCAACGAAACAAAAGAACTGGAGTGGTTAGATGCAAAGGTGAAAACTAAGGAGGTCGACATTTCAAATGACGACCGTCCCAAAATTGCCAAGATTGGTGACTATTGGAGTGAACAACAGACCGCCGAAATAGTGACCTTACTTAAAGAATTCCAGGATGTATTTGCCAAAGACTATAAAGACATCAAAGGGTTAGTCCAGGAAATGGGTGAAATGAAAATAGATACGAAACCTAATTTCCGACCTGTCAAGAAAATACCTTATAAACTAGCTCACAAGTACAAGGAGATAGTTAAGAAGGAAATAGACAACATGTTAGCAGCAGGGATCATCTACCCTATAGACCAGTCGGAATGAGCAAGTCCCATAGTTGTTCAGCCTAAGAAACATGATCCGACCAGGTTAAGAATTTGTGTCGACTTTAGGGAGATCAACAAAGTCACACTCACAGATCCATTCCCCACACCCTATGCTGATGAAATCTTGAATGAATTTGCAGGACATGAATGTTATTCATTTACAGATGGATTTTCAGGCTACAATCAAGTACCCATAGCAAAAGAGGATCAGAAGAAAAAAACTTTTGTATGTGAATTTGGGTCCTTTGCCTACAGAGTTATGCCTTTTGGGCTGAAGAATGCACCTGCAGTATTCTCTCGAATTGTTGTCAAAACATTCCAAGAATATATCTATAAAACCATGGCAGTATACCTTGACGACTGGACAATCTACTCCACCCTGAAGGATCACTGCACATGGCTCAGGCTTATGCTGGAAAGATGTCGACAGATACAACTTTCCTTGAATATTAAGAAATGTATCTTTATGACACCCATAGGCATACTCCTTGGACATATTTTCTGTAAGGAAGGCATCAAGGTCGACTTTGCTAAAATTAAAATCATCCTCAACCTGAAGCCCCCAATAAACCCTAAACAGGTTCGGGTGTTATTGGGCTATACAGGATATTATAGGAAGTTCATACGACACTATTCAAACATGACCTACCCTTTAGAAGAACTATTAAAGGACGATATAGAGTTTAAATGGACAGAAGAGTGCCAAATATCCTTCGACAAATTGAAAAGAAAACTGGTCGAAGCTCCCATACTTAAATTTCCAAACTGGTCGGCTAAATTTCATGTACATATTGATGCATCAGGCATTGCAATTGGAGCCATCCTTACTCAACCAAGGGATGATGGGATGGACTACCATATCGTATACAGTAGTCGAAAACTAAATAAGGCTGAAAGAAACTATTCGACCACCGAAAGAGAAGCCCTAGGTATGGTCTTTGCACTTCAGAAGTATCGGAATTACCTGCTAGCCAACCCCTTCATATTTTACACCGACCATCAAGCCTTGAAGTATCTTGTTAATAAACCCCTTCATCATGGAAGACTATGCCGATGGCTTCTTCTTTTCCAAGAGTTTGAATTTGAATTCGTTCTCCGACAAGGGAAGCTAAATGTCGGGCCCGACCATCTATCCCATATAGAAACAGGGGAGGAACCGACTGGAATTGACCACGATTTTCCAGATGCACACTTATTTCGTATAGAAGAAGTTCCAGAAGAACTAGAAGAAATTGCTCAGTTCCTAGAGACAGGCCAGGCACTAGAAGGTCTGAACAACAAGAAAAAGCAAATCTTAGCTATGAAGGCTGCCCCTTACAGCCTCATCAATGGATTTTTGTACAAAATGGGGTTAGACGACATTCTAAGACGTTGTGTACTCGACCATGAGAGAGAACAAATTATGCATGAAGCACACTATGGACCTGCCGGAGGACATTTTCAAGTGGATACAACTACCAGAAAAATTCAACAATCAGGCTTATGGTGGCCGACCATCCACAAGGATTGCAAAAACTTTGTTAGTCGATGTGATAGATGTCAACGACTTGGTCGACCTCTGCCGAGCATAGAAATGCCCTTGATATCTGTAAACCCTAGTCTCACATTTGAACTTTGGGCTATAGACTTCATAGGACCTTTTCCTATCCCAGCCAAACGATCAGGTGCCAGATATATTATCACGGCAGTGGAATATGTCACTAAATGGGCAGAAGCTGAACCTGTCGATACATGTTCAAGTGAGGTCGTAGGTAAATTTATATATGAAAACATCATCACCCGATTTGGATGTCCTCTGACATTGATCAGTGACCAAGGAACCCACTTCATTAACAAAACCATCAAACATCTAACCGACCAATTTCATATCGACCATCGACGAAGTACATCATATCACCCTCAGTTGAATGGTGCAATAGAAGCTTTCAATAAAACATTAACGAAAGGATTAACTAAAATATGCAGTACTGACAAAGATGATTGGGATGAGAAAATCCTTGCAGTCTTATGGGCATACAGGACAGCCTATAAGCAGTCGACCGACCAAACTCCCTTCTGACTAGTTTATGGACAAGAAGCAGTCGTTCCCCTACATTTCCGACAACAGACCCCTATTGTAGCTCAACTACTACATGTCGATGTCAAACATGCAAGACAGGATCAATTATTTCAACTAAGTAAGCTGGAAGAACACAGACTTATGGCCATCCAACACCAGGAGATTCAGAAACAACAACAGAAAGCCTGGCATGACCGTAACATCAAGAATAAAAACTTGTCGATCGGTGACCTTGCTTTAATCTATAATAGTAGAGTCAAAGGCAAACCAAAGAAACTACACACAGAGTGGATGGGACCCTACGTTGTCGAAGAGATACACCCCAATGGCTCAGTACAAATCAAAACATTACAGGTCCTAGTATTTCGGAAGCTCGTCAATGGAGCCGGACTTAAACGATACAACAACTGGAAAAAAAAAAAAAAAGACCTTAACCGTCAACCAAAACTTATAAAAAGACAGAAAAATTCCAAAAACAAAATACTACATCCGACAACAAACCATGACAGCAACTCACTACCTCGACCACCGACATCACTACCATCGACCAGCCAGGCCGACCATTTTCAACATCGACACCGACCATCGACCTCGAAAGTCCCATCACTCATTGAGGGCCTCGAGCGCCGAAACAAATCCTCCATTAAGTCGTACTCGAGTATTGCATTTGGACTGTCAAGTCCACCATTAATACACCCAGTTCGACACTCAACCCCATCCATGCCTATAAATAATGGACCGTCGAAGGTTCATTCACCACACCCATTTTCATCCGAGCACCTACATTCTCCGATGACCAAACCACAAGAACCCTGTCAAAACTCCGACCAGTCCGACACAATGGCACCGAAACTAACCAGAGCTGCGGCCAAGGAAAAGGAGTTGCAAGCCGAGGACACCCCCTTGCTCAACAGACTCAAGAATATCAAAAATGCAAAGGTCCAAGAGGGCCCCTTTCAGAAACTATGGCAAGAGATTCAGGAGTGGGCCTTTGTCGACAACCGAATGACACACGCCGCTGAGAAAATCCAGAACAGCAGCATTTTCTAGTACCCTAACGCACCATTGATGGCCAGCTTCGGTGGGATGAAGGAGGCCGTGGTCAAATTTATCATCAGTCGTTACCACAACGGCCGGTTTTATTTCGACCAACCAATAGACATCACCGGGGAGGTGATCTCCAAGCTTACAGGTCTATCAAACAAAGGCACTCCTGTACCTATTGGCATCAAAGAAGGGTTGGTCCAAGAACTTACGGGCACACCCACTGGGAAAAACTCAAAGGGTTTGATGATAGGCCAAATTGCGACAAGGACTCCACAAATTGTGGCTAAAATCATCGCATTTACCCTTACATTGGCTGGTCGGAGCAGCAACCTTAAACTGGAGATGCTGGAGGCTGTAGACACGATCGCCACAAACGGTTGAGTCTACCGATGGGGAGACTATGTCGCTGACCTGGTCAAAACCATATGCGAGCGTGCCCACTAGTCGGGTACACCTCACAGTAAAACCTCCGACTGCCAAGGTAGTCAACCCTCAGCTGACAGAACAACAACAACCAACAATACAACAATATCCCACAGTGCCCTAGCAATCATCGAACCCACTCAAGAAATGACTGGAGAAGTTGAAGCCGACGACCCAGAATATGCCTTATCCCGAAGCACCATCAAGAAGCTGGCTACGGAGATAGCTGTTGCGAGGAAGAAAATCAAAACACAAAAACAACAACAAGGGAGGGGTAAGCGTAAGCTTCTTCTAGATGACTCTTCCGACGACGAGGAGGAACTAGCAGCTGCGGCTGTCGACATTGTCGAGGATTCCCATGCCAATAAAGTATCAGTTGAAACCCAGTTTCAACAGTATCTTGAAGCAGGAGCTCTGGAGGGTCGGCCCAAGAAATCCAAAACACAAACGACGCCTGAAAATATTGTCGACCTTGTGTCGACCCCCCCACCTCCATCTCCGATGCCCGTAGTCGAAGAACAAGCCCCAGCAGAACAGTTGGGCAGCCCCAGTGAAGAATATGCACGAGCAATCCCAGAGGCAATCAGAGCCAGGATCAGCCAGGACTCTGAGCTTAAAGCCTTCTTTGCGACACTACCTTCACTGTTCAAGTCGGCCCAGAAAATAAAGACAACGACTCCTCTCAAAATACACAAACAGGTTTATGCACAACAAACGACCACTTTTACCAGGATCAATGATGAGAGCGACATCATAGAACACATTCAGTCTGTCACCGAGCAGGTCGACCCCGGGTCACAGAACGAACCACCCACGTCACCGTCTAAAGCAGCGATCTCTTCCGACGGCAGTCCCCTAGAAATTCAAGCCACTCTCTTGAACCTAGACCATACCCCCACTCCATCACCACCACCATCATCAAATCCTCCATCCCCACCTCCACCACCATCATCCCCACCATTTCCGCCACCCCCTGATTCTCAGCCAAAACCACCCTCAGCTTCATAGCCAGAAGTTGACATACCACCTCCTCACCCAGAAAAACCCCCGACTTCTATTTCACCTCCTCAAACACAAACACCTTCGACTTCCATTCCACCAACTACAGACCCAACTTCCACTACTGCAGGTACCCATGAGCAAGAAACAAACAAACAGCAGCAGAAGAAATAGCATCGTCCCAAACCATCCACCGTGCGGATACGCTTAAAAGATGCTAGTTCGTTGACCGACACAGAGGTCGGCCAACTCCTCAAAATTGTGGCTAAGGAGTCGAAGAAAAGGGCAGATCGGAAAACCAAAGAGCTGGTCACCAAAAATGTAGAAGAAGTCGAGTTTCTCGGCAGATGCAGAGCTCTAGCATAGACGGTGATACCAAGCCCCCTCAAAGTTGACACAGATCGACCTCTGGAAAGGGCATATCATCTTTTTGAGGGCATGGTGTCGACCATCCGAACCCATCGCCACGAGACTAAAGAAGAACAACAAGAGGAAAATACCCGACTGCTCCTAACATAGCACACTGCCTTTTCAAAGGCTTACAAGGTCTTACAGGACCATATGGAGGAGTCCATTGTCACTGAGAAAGTACTAAGAGACTGGCCTACCCATTATGGGCAGGTCTATCATCAGACCAGGCAGACACGACAAGGAATTCAGGCCTTGGAGGGCCGGAAGTCGACTGAAGCAGAAATGAGGCAGACCATTGAAGAGCAGATTGTGATGGAGACCACCAAACTGCAGAAGCTCGAACGAGAGGCTCATCAGTGGGTTCAGCAAGCCCTTCCAAACTTAGAGAAGGTCGACAACATCTTTCTGCAGATGAAACGACTCCTCGATGCTGCAGAAGAACAAAACCAACTGTTGGGTCCCAACATGGAGCACATTGCAAAAAATACCATGGCCGAAAAGATGTCGATACTATCAAGTCTGACTACTCTAACGATCAACATCCAGAAAGCCTTGCAGACATGGACCAATTTCCAGCATCATTTGGCCATCACAGCTCCAGCCATTGTCGAGGTATGCGTCCAGAAGAGACCAACTATTCGTCTGCATAGTCCACAGCCAAAGCAAAGTTGAAGGATTCGACAAAGAGTTCGTTTTTGGTACCTCCCTGTTTCTTCAGGATGAAGAAACCTTTTGTTTGTGGGGGAGATGTAGAAGGAGCAAGTCGACGAAGTCGAATTGAACGAAGACCGACTTAGTCGATCAGCTGACTAAGTCGATGGTCAGACCAAGTCGGACAGCCGACTAAACTAGTTAATTAAGTCGGCTAACTAACAGTCGTGTCGGTTCACCGAACCGACAGGTAGTTATGTTGTAACTATTTCCAAATTGTATATATTAGGCTGTTGAGCCAAGCAAAGAACTTAGTTCAGTTCTGTGCCTTGTATGAACTCATTGTAATAATATAATCTGTTCCATTCTATCTGTTCTTATCTCTTGTCTCTGTTTATATTTATGTATGTTTTAGTATGTATTATTGGTAACCTTATGTGATCTGTGAGATTACAACGTGGAGCGATGTCAACGACATCAGATCGTGTTGAACTCGAAGAAGTAAATTTTTTGCACACCTTTTGGAATGTTGTTGGGACACATTGTTTGCAAGCAAGAACTATTGGTTAATCCAGCAAAGATTGCGTTTATTTTGAGCTTTCCACTGCCTACAAATGTGAAGCAAATTAGAGCAATGCTGGGACACACACAGTATTATCGCAAGTTCATCCGAGGCTATGGTGCAATCACAAATCCTATGGAGAAGTTACTAAAGAAGGATGTGGTATTCGCATGGAGTCAGGAATGTCAAGGAATTCTGGATACATTAAAGGCCAAGATGGCTTCCACACCTATACTAGTTTTTCCAGATTGCAATAAGGAATTTCATGTTCACATTGATGCCTCATCGATTGTGCTGGGGGTGGTGCTCGTGCAACCAGAACAAGGAGATCTTGATCACCTGATTGCTTTCCCTAGTTGGAAGCTCTCGTCTACCGAGAAAAATTACACCACAACAAAGGGGGAAGGGTTGGCAATGGTATATGCACTGCAGAAGTTTCGACATTACCTATTGGGAGGTCATTTCATGATTTTCACAGGCCACTCTTGTTTAAAATACCTAGTCAATAATCCTTTGTTGGGGGGGAATATATGTGATTGGATACTTATCTTTCAGGAGTTTGATTTTGAGATAATTGTGAATCTGGATTGCTTGAATACAGACCCAGATCACTTATCAAGAATTGAGATAGGTGAAGAACTAACAAAAATTGAAGATGGGTTTCCAAATGCAGAACTATTCAGAGTTGACATGGTTGATGACTACTATGAGAAAATAATTATGTTTTTGGCGACAGGAACAACACCAGTATATTTTACTACAAGTCAGAAGAAGTAGTTGGTTTCCAAGGCCGCAGACTTCCAGCTGATCGTTGGACAACTTTATAAGCTAGGAACATATGATATTTTAAGGGGATGTGTCCTATTGCATGAGTAGGGGCAGGTATTGGTAGAGGCACATGCAAGAGTTGCAAGTGGACACTATGGAGTTCGTGCTACTACTAAGAAGGTGCTTCACACAGGGATTTGGTGGCCGACTCTCCATAATGATGCGACAGATTATGCGCGGACTTGCGATGTCTGTCAAAGACCTATAAAATTGTCGAGGAGGGATGAGATGTTGTTAGTGCCTCAGGTGACGTTGCATCCATTTGACAGATGGGTTGTGGACTTTGTGGGACCGATTATTGTAAATTCAAGTTTCCTATTGCTAGGGTTTAAGAGGCCATCAACGTACTTTGGGTACTGAAAGGTGGATGCATAATTTTCAAAAAGCACATACAAGCAAGATCAGAGATTGGAATGGTTCATACCTTAGCCAAACGAAGGTTGATCCAAGCGGTCCTTCAATCCTCTTCTTGCTCCTCTTGCTCTTCTTGCTCCAAGAGACCTGCAAAATGAATTATACCTTCCTCAAATCAATATGACCACATATAAAGCAATGATAATCAAATAAACCTGAAATAATAATTTGATTAACATCATAATATGATCATAAATAGAGATTAAATCACACATTGAACAATTATTTGGGAAGAAGAAGGACATCACATATTTATTAATCTTGAAAACGAGTACAATTATACCTTCTCTTCAAGTTTGGCACCTCACAAAACCTTGATCTAGTTCTGTTGCTTCTCTTCTCCAAGGAACTCGGCGTCCAAGCTCTACAACACAAGGAGAAAGCTTCTAGGGCAAAGGTGTGGGCAAAGAGAGCTCAAATTCCTCCAACATAATGATGCAAAGATTCAAGTTCCTTCTCATGGAACTCCCTACCTCTATTTATATGCTTAATGAAGAGTTAGGGTCGAAGACAAAGTAGTTACAACTAAAGGATTCAATTGCATAACTACCCAAACTACCTGAATTTCAAAATATGTATTTTTCTTACATTTTCAGGAGGTGTACGTGGGTTTCAGAGACAACAGTCACATACACGAGGAGGTATGCGTGGGTTTCAATGCAAAAATTCACATATTTAAGGCATACATGAGTATTATATATAGCAAGTCGCGTACATACGTAGGTTTCCTTAAGGAAACCCATGTACACATAAAAAAACTCATTTTTAGGGTACTTCTGGGCATTTTCAAACTTTGGTGTCTTATGGAAAATTTTAGCTAACATAAATATCTTTCCAAAGGTGCAGAGATGAGGTCAAATGGAGTTACAAAACTAAACATATGGGTCCTCTGATTTAGGTGTTTTTTAGTGACTTTCATGAAGTGTCGTCATGGAAGTGTCGACATGCGACGCAATCATGGGAAAGTGGTCACAGGAAGAGATGTGTCATTTTGAGCTATAATAGATTCCCCCTAATATATGAGGTTAGAGGGGAAGACGATAGCCAAAATACATTATAAAGGAAACAACCGAGTATGGAGGGAGCATAGAATCCAATATTAAAGTCTTAAACAAATGTACCTGAAAGAGAGATAAATGTCAAACAAAACTAATCTCTGGGGCAAACAAGTCCATATACAAAACATTGCCATAAAGATACAGGCAGATCCAACATATGTATAACTGATGAAACTATCATGGTCGCTCAATATGCAAAAAGGCGCCATATCAAGTCTAAAGGAGTCATGGCCACAATTGAGCAAGGTGGATCCATGATCAATAATCGATCATAGCCACAAAACTACAAGGTGGATCTATGTCTCAGCAAAATGTCATATAAAATTTAACAAGGTCTTGTGCAGCTTGGGCAATAGAAAAATGATGATGCTACTGTCGGCCCAAGGTCTTCAATCCAAACCTCCAAAAAGGTACGAATCCTAACCATGCGAATAAAGGAGTTGAAGTCGAACATGGAGGAAACCATTTGATTACCGGTCAATAATGAGAAATGTTAACAAACATGAGGGAAACCACCATTAATGAAAATGGTCCCCAAAGTACCTAGTACATTCTAACAAGTGTGAATACAAGGATTTGAAGTTGAACACTTGAAGAATCCATTGAGTAGGAGACATTAAGGTATTCCCACTACCCAATGGCGAGGTAAATTTCCACTGATGACTACAATCCCCAAGGTGACTATCATAAAACTCTAAATATGATTCCCAGAGCAATGTGTGTTGTAGTCGATAGGAAGAGATCCATTGGAAGGAAGGAATTAAGGCATCCTTTATCATCCAAAATGAGGTAAGTCAAAGACTAATTGGATCTGGAATTGGTACTAAATTTCACAAAAAGAACCACCGAAGACATGATGTAATGAACTGATACCAGGGAAAGGCCGACACAAAAGGTCTAGGCAACTGCAGAATGGCTGACAAAGTTTAATCCTTGAATAGTGAGCATGACACAAAAGTGAATTAGGCAGCTTTTGATGCAAAAGGACCAATGATACAAATCTGCAATGTAGGAGACATTGACAGATTCCCCATATAATTGGAAAAGAAACCAACTGGAGGAGTAAGAAACTCTGAATTAGGATAACGTCAAAATACTAGGACCCAACTATTGATAGACTAAAAAATGGTTCTTTGTTCAAGGAAACAAGAATTGCTACCATGATGTAAAAAACATGTGAATGAACTTCCCTTCCCCTCTTTCTTGTAAAGTTTTAACGAGTCCAAGAAAGAAAACTCGGGACCATCTTCATTTTTTGGAAGCTCGAAGAAAAGACAGAATAATGCTTGATAAAGCACTTATTTGTGGATTTTACGAGCCCGAACTAGTACATGCTCGACGGTGTTTTCATAGTTTAGAGAGTCTGAAAACTCCAAAGAAGACTCCAGGGGGAACGTTTTCATCCAATTTAGTCTCCTGAGGCCAAAAAAATATAAAACATACCAAAGGAGAACTCTCTTAACTTCTGAAGAAGAAAAGGTGCACCTTTTTCGTACTTAGTCAGGGAGGTCCGAAAAAGGTTAAATTACCACCAACCCAACGCTCCTTCAAAAGCAGCATGTAGCTTGAGTTTTATGAGTGTGAAGGAAGGCAAGATCACTTGGAAAGATCCATTTGATTATGAGAAATGGGGCTTACAACAGTAAACTCGATGATTTGTTCTTTAGGGTTTAACGAGCATGAAAAAGACACAAAGTATACTCAAAATATTCTTCATGTTTAGGTCCAGAGCACGAAAAAGAGAAAACTAAGCTCATACCAGGGGATCCTTTTCCATAAGTTTAGTCCCTCAGGTCCGGAAAGCGATAAATCTATGCCTAAGAATACTCTTCTCAATTCTGAAGAAAAGAGAGTGTTCCTTTCTCGTATTATTCCACATGGTCCGAGAAAGTGATAACCTACCACCAATGTGGATTCCCATTCACATATTCTTAACGAGCATGAACGGAAAAGTTTACTCAGCAGTCAAGTCTATTTTGAGGAGTCATACCTGGGCCTAAAAAAACTCAATATATTTCCTGTGAAGTTTAACGAGTCTGAAAAATTCAACTGATGGCCTCCTTACTATTTTTAACGAGCTTGAAGGAGAGCAGAAAGAATGCTCTAAATGTGAGGAGATGAGTATCATAGGCAAGGTAAACTAGTTCCGAGCATGAGGAAGAAAACTATGCATAATGCAAGGAACATGAGCAAGATAAAGACACTCAGGGAAAGTCCCCTCAAGGTAAAGGGCGTCAAGTTTCAAAGGAAAAATGATACAAGGATTAGCGACGATGAGAACAAAGATGAGGGCTTATACAACGAGCTAAAAGCGTGGAAGCTGGCATCAGGCTCATAAGCATGAGCAGGGCACATGCAAATGTAGTTACAGCTTGAACAACAAGACAAGGCCAGTAAACAGTTGTGAATCCAACTAAGAATCCTATCTCCAAGAAACAACAACATCAAGATCATATTCAAAAGAAAAAATCCAATGTGGGTCACTTTGGCAGAAACACATGTGACTTTGCTATCTTCTATAAAAGGTAAAGTAAAGGAAAAATCGACTGAAGAAGATTATATAGCACCAAGTCTCAAGGGTTTATAATTAGTAATATCAACCTCATAAGGAGAGAAAAAATCAATAGGAAAGATAGAGTCTAGAAGGGCAAACTCAGTATCAAAGGAGTTGAAAAATTCAAAAGAAAAATCAAACTCATCAGGATCACTGACTTGTTGTTCGAAGGGAGATTATAAAAAATCAACAAGAACAACATAAGAAGACCGATCCATGGGAAAATCAAGCTTACTAGGAAAATTAGGGTTAGACTTAGTCACAATTAAACCAACATCCAAAAGAAGGTCAGACTATATCAAAGACTCTAGGAAGACTTCATCCGAAGGAAGGAGATCATCTGAGATAGGACACATGTCTAGACTTTCAAATGGATTGATAAAGTGGAGAGCAGGCTCCATAGTCTGTATAGGATGACTCTCCTGGTCAACTTATAGGACCAAGTCTCGATAATTTAAGCATGAAAATAGAGGCTGCTTCTCAGTAGCAATTGAACGCAAAGGATATGAGGCCACATAGCTCACCTGTGGTGGGGTAGTGTCTATAGAAACACTGTGAATCATTAAAGGAAAATCCTAGTCTCTAGTTGGGTCAAGATATGGATCAAGAAAATCCAACTCATCAATAGTGACAATTTCTTCGTCGTGATTAAATTACATCACACGAAAGAATGTTGACACCATAGCTTGCATGGCACAGACATAATCATGTCCAAGGAGCATATTGAAGTCTAAGGGATCCTCTATCACCATGAAGTCCACTAAGACGATCTTCCCACCCAAAGTAACAGGTGTTTGAGAAAGAATTCCCAAGGCTATACAAGTTCTTCTATCAAATGCCAGTAACTAGCTAGCAGTCGACACAAGGCTGGGAGATCCCATGCCTCACCAAGCACAAGCTAATAAGATACTAACTGAAGCTCCTTCATCAACAATACAACAAGCAATCGTGTATGGTTCAACTTTGACCTTTATCTGGAAAGGTGCATTAGAAGGAAGGTGTGACTCAACTACGCTATCCCAATCAAAGGAAGCAATCCGAGAGCTTGGTGGGGGTTGATCTGAAACAAGTTTAGTGCCCCCTTGTTCAGTAAGTTTTGAACTGGTAGTGAAGAAAATGTGACTAACAGACACTTCACTCTCCAAAGGAAGAGTGGGATTGTTCGACAATGGAATCGATTAAACCGATTTGTGAAAGTCACTCTCCGAAGGGAGAGTGGGATTGACCAAAGATGACATTGGTTCAATCACATCAGGATCACTCTCCGAAAGAAGAGTGGGATTAACCAAAGATGAGATTGGTTCGACCACTTAATCAACCAAAGGTTGAGTAGGTTATTGAGAAACTATATGTTGTTCAGGAGAAGGAAATTCTTAAGTCTTGGACCACACTCTTTGCACCTCTGTGATAGAAGGGAACTGGTGAGTAAGATGATCTCCCTTGCATAGCTTACAAGGGAACTTAAGTTTGCACTTTGAACGACCAATTTTCTCAACAGTGTCAACATGACTAGCAGTGGCTGACTGTTTTCTCTCAGCATGACCTGCAGAGGCTGAGATTTTCCCCCCAGCATGACCACCATAGGATGGGTGACTAAGTCCAACCTGACTAAGAGAGGCTGGTTGTTGAGAGACTTCATGGTGTTCAAAAATGGGATGACCTTGGAACCAAACTCTTCGAACCTCCGCAATGGAAGGGCATTTATAAGTAAGGTGCTCTCCCTCATAAATATTACAAGGAAACTTGGGCTTGTGTTTTGAATGGGTAGTCTTTTCAACAGTGTCAACATGACTTGAAGTGGTTGATAGATTGTCTTTAGCATGAACCACAGAGGTTGAAAGACTGCCCCCAACATGACTTGCAAAGGGTGAGAGACTGGGTCCAACATTACTTGCAAAGGTTAGAAGGGCACCACCAGCATGAACAACAAGGGCTGAATGGTTAGAATCAACATGCTTTGCAACAATTGAGTGTGTGCCCCCAGCATGAACTGCAAAGGCTAGTTGGATGGATCCAACATGACTTGTAGAGGTTTTATGGGGAGGTTCAACTTGACATACATAGGTTGAACGTGTGCCCTCAACATGAACTGTAGAGGCTGAGTGACTAGATCCAACGTGACTTGGAAATATTGGAAAGATCCCACCAGAATGGTCAACAGAGGCTGGATGGTGAAGATCAGCTTGACTTGCAGTGGTTGAGTTCTTAGATCCAACATGACCTGCAAAGGTTGGATGGGTTCCCCCAGCATGAACCATAGAGGCTGGGTGGTGATGTTCAACTTGACTAGTAGAGGTTGAACGGGTCCCCCCTTGCTTATGTTCCGTCTTCCTATTCCTCCTTCTTTTACTCCTTTTAGATTGTATGTTACTAGTATCAATACTTTTACTACATGAGGTAGAAGGAGTAGGAGAATTAACTATAGGTGAATGGAAAGCATTGTTTTGATGCCCTTGATATAAGTAGCTTACTTGAGAAGCATCAGGAGCATTTAGGACAGTTGGAGTGGAAAACAACCACAGCGATAGCCCTATGGTGAATCTAGGTAGATTCAATGTGGCCATCAAAGGAACACCAAAATTTCTTGTGAGAGGAATAGTACAAGTATTTCCCAACATGGGGATCTCTTGGTTGGTGTTCAAAGGGATGTTAGACATAGTTTCAAACAAGGAGACAAAGTCTGAGGTCAACATGAAACCAAAAGTACCAAGCACACACCTGAAGGCAGACTAAGTACAGACAAACCACACAACACTCACTAAAAAATTCCTAAAGGAAAATAGAAAAACATGTATAAGATATGCTTTCCAAAAGAAAGATGATAGACAGTTACTTGGCATCCCTATAGATGTTTTTAGGCACAAGCAAAGGAATCACCCACAACCCTCCCAAACCTTCTACCGAGGTTACCTTCCAAGCCCATCCAAGGTCAACCAGAAATAGACTTTTGGTGTACCTGTGTATGAACCCTAGATGTCAAAGAGACTAAAGGCTATCTTAACTATATTGATAGTCTAGGGGGATAGTCACAAGCCTGGTTCGTACACATGGGCAAGGTAGAAAATCCCAAAACCCTATCTAAGATAGAATCCCCAAATGTGCAAAAAACTTGGTCTATGCTTTGACAAGGATTCAAAGGGTTATCTCCTCAATCCAAGTCTCCACATGGCATTGTGCTTAACTCCCATTTGAGAGGAGATTCCTAGATACAATCAACATAGAAAAGGGTTTACCTAGTGATTGGCCAACTACGTCTGAAATTTTATACTTGTGGGGATTTTAAACTCCCTATCCCACAAGTCTAGCCTAAGCTAGTTGGTGTATGACCCTATAAAATAAAAATTACTAATAATTTTTAAATTATATCGTTTATTTAAAGGGTCGTTTTTAGTCAGAGGGTAAATGGCGTGAAACTTATGTGGTGTTTTGACTCAAAGTTGAAACAAAATGAGTAAGCAAAGAGAAATGAAATGCGAATAGAAAAAACTATTCTCTTTCTTTTTCAAATAGAAACTTGAAAGCCACAAAAGAACAAATTCTTTTTATTTTTTTCAAAAATAATGATATGCAGTACATTAAAGACAAAACTCTAATCTACATGCATATTAAACAAGTATATGTTCTTTTTATTTTTGTTTTATAAATGCGAATTAAAAACTACCTACAAACAAAAGTATGCAGATGACAAGAACAAAGCAAAAGTAACTATGCTATACAACCACCCAAAAGACTCTAGAGTGCCCTAAAGTCGGTATAAACCCTACTTGGAAGGAAGGCTTGCATAAGAGACAAGTCAATTAATTTGGCATAGTGAATTTAACCAACAAAAGAAGAAGGAAACAAACACCAACAAGCTTCTGAACTCAAACAAAGATCACTAACATAGGCTGACTAGAAACATAAGCTAAAAATCATGCCATTAGAGGAATTTTGGGGTCTAAAATGGGCCTTATAAGAAAACGTGCCAAAATAAGTTTTTGTGAGTTGGAATTCAAGAACCAATAGAATTTCAATAAAATAAGTCAACCATAATGGTTGAATTGACATATTTGTCATTAAAAAAAAACTACTTTTTTTGTTCGTATTTTCGACATATCTCATTGTGTTTTTACTCAAATTTTGATCGGGAGAGCTCGTTGGATGCGGAATTTGATTCTGCATCCAACGAGTACCCACACTGCATACTTTTGATGGACCCCACTACCCCAAAAACAATAAATACTTAAAAAATGTGATGATACCCACACTGCATACTTTTGACGGACCCCGCTACCCCAAAAACAAGAAATACCTGAAAAAACATGATGATGACATCATCATCACGTTTTTTCAGGTATTTCTTGTTTTTGGGGTAGTGGGGTCCATAAAAATTATGCAGTGTGGGTACTCGTTGGATACAAAATCAAATTCCGCATCAAACGAGCTCTCCCAATTGAAATTTGAGTAAAAACACAGGGAGATATGTCGGAAATACGAACACAAAAAGTAGTTTTTTTCTTTCTTCCTCCAAAATTAATCAATATTATTTATTATTTTAACTATTATTTTATTATTTTCCTTAGGAGGCCCATTTTAGACCCCAAAATTCCTCTAATGCAAGCAAAGGGGGTGGGGGGAAAGAGCAAAGAGCAAACCCTAATTCTATATAAAGGATTACCACATAGATAAAGAACAACCAAAAGGGATGACACTAACTCCCTGGAGTCATGCACCTGTAGAGGACACCAAAATACCTACCAAACATCCCACAACAGTAGAAAAAACCACAAAATATGAGGAAAAAACATTGTTTTAGGGGCACACGTGGATTGTACTACTGACAGGTCACATGTCATACACGGGTTGACAGTACCGCAAGTCGCATGTACAATAACATGTGAGTTGTATTACTGGCAAGTCACGTATTGTACGTGGGTTTACAGTATATAAAGTCGCATATTCAAAACCAAACACACGACTGTTCATTCTGCAACTCACATATGGGTGGAAAAAATCCCCAAAAAGGTAAACTAATGCCTTAGGAAGGAAGGGGAGGTGTTCTATCAGACTGATAAATTTTTCCTAAGTGGCAAGAAAGACCTAAAACCTTGCAAAAGACTGAAACAAAAACAGATAAACCCCAAACATACAAGGCTCTCCCTAGTGGCGTCGCCAGTTTTGTTATAAAGGAAAGTTTCCCATGGCCAGGGTTTAAGAGGCCATCAACATACTGGGGTTGAAAGGTGGATGTATAATGTTCAGCAAGCATATACAAGCAAGATCAAAGATTGGAATGGTTCATACCTTAGCCAAACAAAGGTTGATCCAAGCATCCCTTCAATCCTCTTATTGCTCATCTTGCTCCTCTTGCTCCAAGAGACCTGCAAAATGAATTATACCTTCCTCAAACCAATATGACCACATATAAAGCAATGATAATCAAATAAACCTGAAATAATAATCTGATTAACATCATAATATGATCATAAACAGAGATTCAATCACACATTGAACAATTATTTGGGAAGAAGACAGACATCACATCTTTATTAATCTTGAAAACAAGTACAATTATACCTTCTCTTCAAGTTCACCATCTCATGAAACCTTGATCTGGTTCTGCTACTTCTCTTCTCCAAGGAACTCAACCTCCAAGCTCTGCAATAAAAGGAGAAAGCTTCTAGGGAAAAGGTGTGGGCAAAGAGAGCTCCAATTCCTCCAGCATAATGATGAAAATATTCAAGTCCCTTCTCATGGACATCCCTACCTCTATTTATATGATTAATGAAGAGTTAGGGTCGAAGACAAAGTAGTTACAACTGAAGGAGTCAATTGCATAACTACCCAAACTACCCGAATTTCAAAATACGTATTTTTTTAACATTTTCAGGAGGCATACGTGGGTTTCAGAGACAATAGTCACGTACACAAGGAGGTATACATGGGTTGCAATGTAGAAAGTTTCATATTTAAGGTGTACGTGAGTATTATATATAGCAAGTCGCGTACATACGTGGGTTTCCTTAAGGAAACCCACATACACATCAAAAAACTCATTTTTAGGATACTTTTGGTCATTTTCAAACTTTGGTGTCTTTTGTAAAGTTTTAGCTAACAGAAATATATTTCCAATGGTATAGAGATGAGGTCAAATGGAGTTACAAAACTCAATATATGGGTCCTCCAAGTTAGGTGTTTTTTCAGTGACTTTCATGAAGTGTCGACATGCAACGGAATCATGGGAAAGTGGTCACAGGCAGAGATGTGTCATTTTTAGCTATAACACTGATCAACCCACTTGGAAAGAGAACTAGTACACAGTACATAATTATAGTGACAGACTATTTGACAAGGTGGGTGGAGGTTGCACCAGTGGTAGATTGTACCGCTGCAACAGTAGTGAGGTTCCTGTTTGATAACATTGTGACTTAGTTCGGGTGTCCAAGGATATTGATGAGCGACTTCAGGATTTAGTTCATCAATTGCACAATCAGTGCATTGACATAAGAAATTCAGATACAACATAAGAATATCACCTCGTATCATCCACAAGCAAATGGGATAGTGGAGTCATTCAACAAGGTGTTGGAGAATGCGCTCACAAAGGTATGTAACACGAACCATGATGACTGGAATTTGAAGATTCTGGCAGTCTTGTGGAAATAATGCACCACTTGCAAAATATTTACCAGACAGACACTGTTCAAATTGGTGTATGGGGAATAGGAAATCATGCCAATGGAACACATCGTTCCAAGTTTGCACAGAGCCGCAGTGACATGCATGGATGATGAAGCAGCATTGGAAGAAATCTTGGCACAGTTGGTGTAGCTTGAGGAAGACCACTTTGTTGCAGGTTTTCACCAATGCATTGAGAAAAATTGGCAAATATCTTGGCATGATCGACATATTAAGAACAAAAAATTTTAGTAAGGATACCTAGTGCTAATGTATGACAACAAGTTCACCAAACATCCAAGTAAGTTACATATGCATTGTCTAGGTCCATATCTCATTTATTCCATTACTTCAGGAGGTGCAGTACAACTGCAGCAGTTAGATGGTGTGATGTTGTTGAAGCCAGTAAATGGTAGCAGGATGAAGACCTATAGGTCGGGAATGGAGGGGTATGATGCTTGAGGCACTGCACGATGAAAAAAAAACTTTTTTTTGCATAAGATGGTAGTTAGGAGGATGGCACATTAGAAGGAAGTGGGCACACAAGTAGAAGAGTTAGTATCGTATTTAGGAAGTTCTGTCATAGGGCTACGCACAAAGTCAAATCAACAATAAATGTAGACATTTAAAGCAGTTAATCAATGATGATTTTTGAAGCGAGGCATCTTAGTGACAGATCCGACTGTTGGATTGACAGGATCGACGATGGATTCGGGTTGTTAATGCATGATTTGGTCATGATGGTTGAGCAATCGATTCGGTGCTATAAGAGTAGGCCAAATGTGGTCAGAATTCACCATTGTGTAAGAGTGAGAATTGACAGAGTTGCATAGTTATGGTAGTGTGCTAAGTTGCATGAGCAGACGAGTTGCAGTGATTTTTTGATTTGTTGAGGAGCATAAGGGTGTGGTTCTTTTAGAAAACTTAGAGGCACTGGTGTGGCATGCTGTGTGAGCCGGTTACAGTTGAAATTTCAAGCGAGTGGGAGTCACCAATGATCAAGGTAACTATTGAAGAAGAGATTGCAAGCATGCCAGTGGGTTCGTCATTCGTTCCAAAGAAAAAGAGGGGGGGCAATGGCCTATATTCCCGGTGTAGAAGAAGCAGGAGACTAGATTGTTTGCGTAGACACAGGAGGAAGCACCTGCACAGATAGAACCATCAACTTTCAAGGTCATGGAATCATCAACCCATGTAGGGGTATCTGTTGTGGATATCCCTGGGTATGTGCCTCCCTGTCGGCTTGATGCACAACCCAAGAAGATGACGAAGAACCATAATTACCCGGTTAATATGTCGGTGATACCATAGGGCATGGTATGCACCATGGACATTGTGCCCTCACAGACTTGAATGAAGTATGATGATCACGATCTTCTTGTATCGAAAGAGATCATGACAGTTCCCTATGTATCGATGACATCGGTAGGAGGCAGCCCAGTATTGCACGTTCCACAGGACTAGACACGTGGCTTGGAGAGATTAGGGTTGTTGGGTCTTATCAACATGCTGCACTTCGGGCGATTGACAGAAGCAAATGTGTGCAAGAAACAGCTCTTAGCGTGCTTCCATGGTGGGATTTTGTCCATTAGAGGAAATTTCAAGTCAAAATGGGCCTTTTAACCATAATTCAAATTCCATGTCATCATGTGTTAGCCAATGAAATCTCTTTAAATTTGAAATATCGTATAGGTATTAAACAATTTTTTAATATAAATTTGGGGATAGGTATCATAAAAAACTACTTTTTTGTTCATATTTTCGACATATCACCCTATGTTTTTACTCACATTTCGATTGGAAAAGCTCCTTGGATGTGAAATTAAATTTTGCATCCAACGAGTACCCACTTAGAATACTTTTGATGGAACCTGCTACCCCAAAAACAAGAAATACCTGAAAAAATGTGATGATGATGTCATCATCACAATTTTTAGGTATTTCTTGTTTTTGGGGTAGCGGGGTTTGTCAAAAGTATGCCAAGTGGGTACTCATTGGATGTAGAATTTAATTTTGCATCCAATGAGCTCTCCTGATCAAAATTTGAGTAACATCACAGGGAGATATGTCGAAAATACGAACAAAAATATTTTTTTTCTTTTCTTCCTCCAAAACTAATAAATATTATTTTATTATTTTAACCATTTTTTTATTATTTTTATTAGGAGGCCCATTTTGAGTTGAAATTTCCTCTAATGGCTGGACTGGCCAGTTGCATTCATGGTGGCACTTATTTCAGAGATCACGGGGCTTCCCAAGGATGGGTCAGACCCCTCGCAGTATTTTCAAGGAAAGGATAACAACAAGAGGTTGGCCACAAAGATGAAGCGAAGGTACCATTTGCAGCGCGACAAGCGGGCGTGCTGCATTGACAACATAAATGATTAGGCTGTCTACATTGAAGCAAGAATTTTGGCTAGTAAGATAGTCAGAATGAACTGACCTAACCAGTGTAATTCGTGGGTTATTTCGTGTGCGGAGCAGTGTGTGCAAGGAGTGCAGATGGACTCGTCACTATTATTAATGAACCAGTTGACGGAGGATGCACTCGCAATCCAAGAAGGGTTGCGACCATTTACCTATAGCAGGTGGTTGATTATGATTATGCTCATGGCTTGGATGGATTCGATAGATTACCAAGGGAAGGACATGGATGCAATGAAGGTGTGTAAGGGACCGCACTACCAGAACCTCTGGTGGGTAAAGGAAATGGAGCGACTGAAGGACTATGCGATTCAGTTCTAGATATACTGGGAGGTGCTGCAGGCTACAACGGTGAAGGTTTTGTGGCTGACAGAAGAAGCAGTGGGTAAATAACAATGTGTTGCATGGTTTGCGATTGGGCCACATTCCATTCACATATAGGCATGGCGTG
The DNA here is from genome assembly GCA_001517045.1 of Pseudotsuga menziesii. Lineage (NCBI taxonomy): Eukaryota > Viridiplantae > Streptophyta > Pinopsida > Pinales > Pinaceae > Pseudotsuga > Pseudotsuga menziesii. Next base: position 55,402 of record LPNX010478354.1, on the reverse strand, counting down.
ACCGAGAAAAGAAATGGTTGCTGACCACGTATAAATTGTATGATGTTGATCTTGAATCCATTATCAATGATTGGCATGCATAATGGAGAGAACTGATCATTCTAGAGGAAGTGTCGAATATTCCACCAATATATCTTATATCAAACACCCTAAGTGACCATGATTCAGACGTACCATTGATGAGGACCTCGACCGATTCATAGGTAGAACAGAAGTTTGAGGAATTTAGAACAAAGAGGCAACATGAGTAGGGTGCAATGAGTAGTGCACCTCCAGTGATTAGGGAGTATTTGAACCATCTCGTTGCGGCCATTACAAACACAATGAATGCGAAAGAAGAGAAGATGAAGAAATAAGCAATGTCCAAATTTAGTTAGGTAAACACTTGTATTGACTCTTTAATTAATGCAGTTTTGAATAAGGCACTAGAGGCAACTACTATGCAGAGGATTGGCTCAATCAGCACTGTGACGTGGATTCAGATTGTGAAAATTTTGCCGCATGCGATCGAGACCTGTCATGAGGATCTCAACGCCTCACTGCGATAGTTACATGATCTTTCGATTGACATCAACGCATTTTCCACATAGACATTGGTGCACATGCAGAGGGTTGACTATTAAGAATTGGAGGATAGAGAGAATATAATCAGTGACCAGTCATTGAGGTCGTAAGAGAAAGAGGCAGAAGCATGCAAAGATATTGAGGCATTGCAGAAGGAGCAAGAGAGCATGATAGAGGAAAATGCTAAGGCAATTGAGGAGTTGAAGAAGGATCCGGTCCACCTAACAGTGGAGAAGCCACAACTACAGGATAGCAAAGTCAGCTTACATGTAGCAGTTTCTGATGCTTGTCAGTATATCTTTGAGAGCATGGTGGATTTGGACGTGGTGGCAAGAGTAGAGCGGATCGAGGACATCATTTCCCAATTACAGCGTGACAATGTAGACTTGCAAGCTCTAGTACATCCAAACACACTAGCAGAGAAATTTGTGGAGTGGAAAATCACCATTGAGGATTTAGTGACACAGATGGAAGACATGGAGCAGGAATCAAAGAAATTTACTAAGGCAACTACACAATTTTGGGGCAGTGTAGTCTAGGATGTGTAGCTAGAAAAACTCACCAAGCAGATGCAGGAAGCTGAGGGGAAATTGGCGACATTGGAAACATCGCTATGAGTGATGCCACTAGTTGTTCATATCACAAAGTCAGCAAAGCTAAAGGATTTGCAATAGCAGATGGTGAAAGCAAGGGAGCATCAATAAAGGCGTAACACGTAGTTAGATGAGTTCCAAGACATTGGAGCACAACTTTCAGTTAAGGAATTTTTTGCACTGCAAGAGGATCAGGAAGGAAAAAAAGGATGTCACTATCAATATCATTGAGCATCCATTAGAGCATGAGTTGACAGGAAGAAAATAGATTGTCGAGAAGATCAAGGAGCGGTTTAGCACGATCACCCAGCAGTACAAGGACTTCAAAGGGAAGATCAGTACATACACCATGTCTAGCTGATGTGGCTCGAGGAAGAGCCGCAAGATTGTGTTTGGTGGCTGTTAGCAGGAATTTTTGGGGTAATTTAGCTACATAGCATTGCAGATGTTGCGCAAGGTCAAAGATGTCGCGCAAGGTGGAAAATGGTGCGCATGTCGTATTTACAATATTTTATGTATTTTGGTCATATTTTGTAGATTTGGGTTGCATTTTGTGGGTTGTGGTAATTATTTTGTAGATTCTATTAAGAAGTAGTTAGGCAGTTGGGTAAGTGGACCATGAATGTATAGGAGCAAGCCTATAAATAGATGTAGAATTGCAAGTGTTAAGTATGCTAGATGGGGATTATGCTTCTTATGTTTTGGAGAGAATTTTTGGCTATCTCTGAATTGTTGTGAAGGGCTTATTGCAGAGTGAACTATTTTAAGAACCTAAGTTTTGTTGCAAAGATTAATATGACATGACCGGAGATTGAGCAAAACCAATGTGTATTTTTTTCTTTTCTTGTTTTCTTTTTTTTCGCTATCTAAATATGAATGCAATGTGTGTTTGGGAATGATGTGATGTTTCTATGAATAATGATATACTGCAAGATCTATTATCTGTTGATGTATCTGCTACGATCTAATTATGATATGATCCAATGAATGATGATATGGTATTGTCAATGTATAATTTGAATAAATAGATTTGTTGAATAATGATGCGCTGAGTTGATAAGCAAATGTACATGGTCCTCCTTCATACTGCAGAAACTTGGTTCTGTCAGCTCTCCCTTGAACATTTTGGGTGAGACTTCATCTGCTTTGTAGGTGTTTCCAGATGGGGTAAAACCTGTCTAGGCCGTTGCTCAGGTAGATCACAGTGGTTTGGGTGTCGATAGAGAGGGAACCCTTGTCGACTGGTTCTGTGTCAACAAACATTTTTCGGTGTTAACAGTAGCTTCCTTCCAGTTTTTGTTGGTAAACAAGGTGTTGGTGCATCCTCCAGTTGTAGCTGAAAAACTTGTGTGTTGGTGCATCCAGCAAGTTGGTGCTTGCAAACTATTTGTAAATATAATTTTATAGTAATATAAAGTGTTGGTGGTTTTCCAAATTGGGCTTCCACGATAATATTGTGTGTTATGTTTATATTGCTGATTTTAATTTTTAGTGATAAAAATTAAATAAGGTAGATCAATATTGATTCACGCCGCCTCTCAATATTGGTTGATATTCCCATAGAAAAATTATTTCATTCACAAGAATTAATCACAGAGCAATTGTTTGAAGAGAAGAAAATAAAAACCAAACTCAAAGAGGTATTAGAGGAAACTCAAAGAAGTAACTTCAATATTACAGACATAAAAGACAATATAAAGGGAGTGGAAGTATGGAAAAATTAACATCCTAAAATCCCATCAAATTTTCTTAAGAGAATCATAGAAGAGATGTAGCTCAATTACGGTACCTTATATAATTGTCAAAAGGAAATTGCAAAATTACGGGAGGAGGTTACACCATCAGCGGTAAAATAATGGAATGTACACCAGAACATTGCAAGAACATTTGAGATATTCCACTTACCCCCACTAGGAAATTTCAAATATCCTATCCCAAAAGAGAAACATCTTGTGGAACTAAGGAAAATCAAGGATGAGGACTTGGGAACTATCATAAGCACTACTCAGGTCAACTCACAAGCTCTACATGAACAGATTGGGAATTCCACATTGAAGATCCAATTCATGACCATAAGGAATGTTAGTTTTTTTGTTCTAATTCAAATTGATTAGGATCTTTATCTGAAATAATAACAAGCAAAACAAGATACAGAAGATACAGAAGATACACAAGACACAAAAATATTCCTCGGGGGAACCATAAAGGAGAAAACCCCACAAAATTCCTAAGAATAATTAGGTCGCTAATACAATATCACAAGACAAAAAAACCGAAGAATAAGAAGTCCTATGCAGCTCTCTCTCTCTCCTCCTTGTCCTCTCGCTCACCTCATGCGAACTTGTGAGTGAGTGAGTGTGTGTGTGTGTGTAAATGAGGTAGGGTTCCTCTCTATTTATACGCATCAAGTGACTGACCAAAAACATGACTGGACTGACCTCTTAACCTAGCAGGGTCGTCTTCACCTAGGGAGACTCAAAAATACATTTTATTATTTTCATCTTGAGGACTATTTCCCCGAATTACAACGGAGGGTTTACCTCAATGACCATATACATCAATGACATCCTGAATGGAGGGAAACACATCTCCGATGGGTGTACAACAATATACAATGATAATATACATTAGAATATATTCCAAAGTTACAATTACAACAACAATCCCTCTTAAATAGAAAGGTATTCTCTCACCACATTCATCAACACTCTAGTCAGGTCATCATCTTTGTTTTTGTTGTAGTCCTCATCTTGTTGATAATTTAATAGTGACATATGTCGTATCTATATGTCATAGGAAATTTATACAGATCCAGCCTTATTTCATGTTGTGTGTAATCCTATCCCGCATTCAAGTCTTCATCATATCCATAAGCAATCCATCGTGTAGGTACAACCTAGGACCATACATTTCATTGCCACTATAATCACATGTGTATCCTACTGTCATCTCATCATATCCAGATCATCTCATCATTGCACACGGAGAGCATCTGAGATGCACACCACATGTCCAACACACCACCTGTGTTTTTCCAACATAAGAGCACGTCAAGACTCATTATGTCTCAAAGACAACCAACATATACCACTATGTGATAATCACCTAGGACAAAACAAAGTGCATTATTTCCCTCCATGGTCATCTCATGTTCTACCAGCATAGGAGAACACCAGTAATCATTACATCTCAAAGACAACCTACGACTACAACTATGTGAGACTTGCCTAGGTGCACACCAAGTGTCTTCATGACCAATGGACCTCTCATCATCTCCAACATGGGAACACATAAGGACTGATTATGTACAGAGATAACCTGTGTACTACACCAAGACTGATTACATCCAAGGACAACCTCAAGGACTCGTTAGCTCCAAGAATAACCCGTGTTCTACGCCAGGACTAATTACATCCGAGGACAACCTTCCAGGACTCATTCAATCCAGGGACAACCTTCATTCTATTCCATGAATGATTACATATAAGGATGACCTAACATGACTGATAACATCTCAGGAAAACCTACATTCTACACCAGGATTGATTACATCAGATGACAACCTTATGAGACTAATTATGTCTCGAGACAACCTGCATTCTAAGTCATGACTGATAACATCAGCATACAACCTATATTTCTTCCCATGTGAGATATCAGTCTAGTGCATCTGTGTCTTCCAGTCTCTTGTCATATCTACCATGGGAGCATGCCAGGACTGATTACATATAAGGAAAACATATGTCTTCCACCATGCAATATCTCATCACTCCCTCTTTCTAGGGACCTCGATCTGGATGACACCAAGTCTCTGTTTTAAGTATTTAAATATCACTATGGCTAGTGGCTTGGTTAACACATATATTCTTATTTGTCACCACGTACTAGAGATTTAGTTCTCCTCTCTATACCATATCCTGAATATAGTGATACTTGATCTCAATGTGTTTCTATTTGTCATGGAACGTCGGGTTCTCCGACAACTTCACGCAACTCTTGTTGTCGAAAAAGATACAATTATACTCTAACTTGATATCAAACAAATTAAACAATATATTTCGAATCCATACTACCTCACAACTAGCCGAACAGGATGCAACATAATCTACCTCAATTGTAATCAGCACCATGCATGATTGCTTCTTGTTAAACCAGGAGATCGTACCAGATCCCAAATTGAAGCAACACCCCAAATTTCTCTTCCTATCAATGGTGCTTCCTGCCCAATCTAAATCAACATAATCTTGTAGGTTAATATTTTGATTCGCATCATGCTTGAGCCCATAGTCAACTCTACCCTTTAGGTACCTCAATACATGCTTTGTAGCAATCAGGTGAACATTTCTTGGATCCATTAGGAACTGGATCAGGGTGTTCATAGCAAATCATATGTCCGGTCTCATATTCGTCAAGTTCATCAATGAACCAATAAACTGACAATACATTGTGGCATCAACTGTATATATTCAAGCATCACATATCATCTTCAATTTTGATTCCATAGGTGTGGTTGTCTCCTTACAATCCAACATTCTGAATCTCTTCAGAATATCCACTACATACTTTCCTTTACTAAGGAAAATCCCATCCACACTCTGCCACACCTCCATCCCTAAGAAGTAGCGCATCGTCCCTAGGTATTTCATCTTGAACTTAGTGGAAAGCTTCCCCTATGCATCTATAATGAGTTCGTCCTCTCTTCTCAGAAATAGGTCATCAACATGTAGCAGGAGCATCATCGGTCTTCTGCCTTCAACCTTGAAGTAAAGGTTGGAATCTAATTTACTCTTGGTAAATAATAAGCTCATCAAGAAGCTATCCATCATTCCATGCCATTTCCCGGGTGCTTGTTTCAATATGTACAAGGATTTCTTCAACATGCACACATGAGTCTTCATGCCATGTGTCTCAAATCACAGTGGTTTCTCCACGTAGACTTCCTCTTCAACTACATCACTCAAGAATGGTGTCTTAACATCCATCTGGTGTACCTTCCATTTCATTACTACAGCCAATGCAATTATATATTTGATGGATGTGTATATTGATACAAGTACAAATGTCTCCTTTTAGTCTATGCCTTCTTTCTGGGAGAAGCCATGTGCCACAAACCTTGCCTTGTTTCTTTCAATACTACCATTTGCATCATGCTTGATCTTGTAGATCCATTTCAAAGTCACAACAAACTTCCCTTCCATTGTTAGAACTATCTTCCAAACATCATTCTTCATAATCGATCGGTACTCCTTGATGATGGCATCCTTCCATTCTTTCTTTTCTGCAGCCTCTTCGTAGTTGGAAGGTTCTTTATCAATTATGTCACATAGAAGGTCTGCATAGTTGTTGTATAGTTTAGGTATTTTCCTTTCTCTATGCAGCCCATTTGGAGTGCCATACCTTTCTACATATTTTATTAGATCATGTGACCATGTTGGTTTTCTCTTATGGGAGTTCTTCTCGTGAAGTGGTTCTATAGGCTCTTGTGGTTCTTCCATGTTGTGATCTTCATGGTCTCCAGGAATTGTTTTTTCCATTGTCCTGTCTTAGACTCTAGTTGCTTCAGGTTCTTTTACCTCTTCACTAGGTATTTTTTTGGATCTTGAGTATGTTGATCCTTTTTGAAATGTTGCGTCTCTATCAATTTCGATATTCATAAATCCTGGGAAGTATATTCGGTATTCCTTTGAAGTTTCAAGGTATCCTATGAATATTCCCTTCATTCTTGAAGGATCGATCTTGGTCATGTTTTCCTTTGGGATGTGTATGTACACTGGGTAGCCAAGTATTCTAATATGGTTGACTTCAATCCTATTCATGATTATTGTTTTTAAGTACTCGATGAGGAGTATGGTTATGTACATACACAGTTGTTCTTGCTACTTCTTCCCACAAATGCATCGAAAGATCCTGGTCATGTAGCATTTATTGTGTTGCTTCCATTATCATTATGTTCTTTCATTCTGCAACACCATTTTGTTGAGTATTGTATGGAGTTCTCAAGTCCCTCTTAATCCCATATTCTCTACAAATTTCCTTGAATTCTTCTAAGGTGAATTCTCCGCCATTATTTGATCGCAGAGTCTTGATTTTCCTTTTAGTGCAATTTTTGACCAAGGCTTTGAATACCTTGAACTTGCTGAAGACTTCATTTTTCCCTTTTAAGAAATATATCTAATTCTTATGGGAGAAATCATCTATAAAGGAAACATAGTATACATACCCTCTTATTGAGATGGATGACATGGTACCGCAGTCATATGAGTGGATTATATCCAATATTCCTTTTTCTTTTCTTTCACTACCGGGAAATGTCTTCTTTGTGTTCTTTCCTTGTGCACATCCCTTGAAAATGACTTCATATTTTGTCTAGATTTCTGGAAGTCTTGAAACTGCTTTGCTTGCAATCAGTAGTGCTCTATAGTGCACATGTGCAAACCTTGTGTGCCATGTTTTGCTTGGTTCTATGGATTCATGAACCAATGCTTGTTCAGGTTGTCCCTTGAACGTGTACAAGCCTCCCTCTTGCTCTCCAATTATTGTTGCATCATCTATTGTATTTCATTTTGGACACATTAGGACTTGACCATCAGTGAATGCAACCCTTATTCCCTTTGCATCTAGTGTAGATATGGAGAGAAGATTATTGTCATTTGCTCCCATATTCTCTTCTCTTGTTATGAGTCGAGCTTCTTCTTGTGTGCATTCTCCTAGAGTCTATTGAAACTGATCAACTTCCTTCTAGTACATATTCCTTAGATGAATGAATCCCAATATTTTGTGAGACACTTCAAGGTGGTCATAACAATCTCTCCTTATTCTACATTCTCTTTGATTGCTTCAAGTTTTTCCTTGATTTGATAAACCCTTGTGAAGTAGGATTGCATGGTATATGAGTTTTGTATCTTCACATTCTTTAGTTGGTTCCTCAATTTCATCTTTCGGTTGATTTTCTTTCCTTCAAAAAAATTCATCAAAGCATCTAAAATTTCCTTAGGTGTCTTTAAGGATGACACATGGGGAATGAGATGATCCTTCATAGTATATCTGATGATTCTCTTGGACTTGACCAATTTCTTTTTATGGATATCCTTATCATCATCTCCCTCTAGTTCTGGAACTTCGTTGCTGATATATCGATCCAAAAAAATTTCTTCAAGGATCAAGGAGATCATATATTTCCATGGTCGGAATTTGTTAGTTCCCCCAAGCTTATCCTCAAGCTAGGTGTGATGAGTCATTTTTAAATTAGAACCTCAAAAGGTAGAGATTTAGATATTACCGATTTGAGGTGCTCAACACAGTTTCGGAGCTAGCTAACCTAAGGTTTGTTAGAGAAATGCTAATTTTCTAAAATTGGAATTTTTGAATTATATCCGGATAGAACTATGTGCATCCTTGAACCAAGTTTCTTGGTAAGTTCCCTTTCTAAAAACTATTGTGGGAATCCTTCGAAACTTGATGCCCTAGTCTCTTCCTGCAATGTCTCATAGTAAAAAAATTAAAACTTCTCCAAATTTGATTTTGATTCCACCAAAATATGTGCCCTCCTAGGGTGAGTTATCCTAGCCATATTTTCTAGGTGATCTATGGAGAGAAGAGCTTGAAGTAGGAATCCCTAGTTTCCATTGTTGCACAGTGCCTTCTTTCAGATGGGTTATGATACCATGTTAGCTTTTCTATTCTAATTCAAATTGATTAGGATCTTTATATAAAAGAATAAAAAGCACAACAAATATACATAAGATAGAGAATATACACAAGACAAAAAGATTTTCCTCGGGGAAACCATAAAGGATAAAACCCCGCAAACTTCCTTAGAATAGTTTTTTCACTAATACAATATCACAAGATGGAGAAACCAAATAATAATAAGTCTTTTGTATCTCTCTCTCTCTCTCCTCCTTGTCCTCTCTCTCACCTAATGCGACCTTGTGAGTGAGTGAGTGAGTGAGTGTGTGTGTATAAATGAGGGAGGGTTCCTCCATATTTATACACATTAAATGATTGGCATAAAACATGATTTGTCTAGCCTCTTACCCTAGCAGGGCTGACTTCGTCTAGGGAGACCCAAAATACATTTTATTATATTCATCTTGGGGACTATTGCCCTAAATTGCAATGAAGGGTTTACCTCAATGACCATATACAATAATGACATCCCGAATGGAGGGAAACACATCTCTGATGGGGGTACAACAATATACAGTGATAATATACATCAAAACATCTTCTTAAGTTACAATTACAACAACAAGGAATAGCTTGGTTACGAAGGGACTAACTACATTGGCTAAGGAGTTTGTTCTTCATGAAGTTGAATTATGTTTATTGGAGCCCAAACAATTAAATGCCATATCTTATGATTATGAGATTTGGGATGAGTTATTAAATCCCATGAAAATGCTCCTTCTTAATCATGTAATTTAAATTTTATTTTATTTTCTATAGAGAAAATATAAATGCTTAAGTGACATGTGTATTGGGATACCAATTGTAACTACCTCTGAGTAAGTCAAATATCCATTTCAAGTTATTATGTAAATTATAGAAGAAAGATAAGAGGAGGAGTAAACGACTTTAGATGGGAATTTCAATACTCACTCTCTATAAACAACTATTTATGAGATTGAATAGAAGGATTTTGGAATCAATTTTGTCATGGAGACTCTACTTGTTGTGTGGATGAGTGCTCTAGAACAAATTTCCTTTTCATCTATAGCCCATATGCAATAAGATTTTTTTTCTTACCTTTTGGATTATTCTTATGGTTAATTACCTTTTTTTATATGTGTGATTTTGTAGTATATTTTTTTTCTAAAAGTTGGAAACGCAAAGTGTGTTTAAATTGTGACTATTAGAGTAGCTAATCTCATTTTGGTATTTGTTTTATATTTCATATCAAGTGGTTATCTACTTTTGAAATGTAATCTAAATTTATTTATTGCCGCTCCTTGTTTCTTTTTCCCCTAGATAGAATATGTTAAATAATTTGTGACTTCTTCATTGATTAGGGAATATTTCATAGCATTCTTAAAATAAAACCCTAAATAGTGGCTCATTCTATAACTGGTAAAATCCCCAATTAGTGAACATTAGTTGGGCCAGAATATGGACGTGTTCTCTATTCCAAATGATTCGAGGTATAAATGGGGTTTTTTACTAGTGAGAACCCCTACTATCGATGCAAGGATTTTTTCGGGAGTCAATAGGACCACATATCAAGGTGTCAATTTCATTATTCACCATTGGAGGAGAATGTAGGACCCATAAATTCAAGTGGATATTTATTCCATTCTAACAGTTAAAATTGGATTTCACAAATTGCAAGTTAGTGGTATCTCAATTGTCTTTAATTTCATCCAATTCATTTTGTATATTAAGGTTTATGGGGACCTTGGGGAACCCCATAAGGATTTGTGATTCATGGGATTCAATTTTTTTCTTGCGACTCAGGTCACAAGAAAATATTAAACAAGTTCCATTTGGTCGGACTTGTTTGAGTAAAATCGATGACTCATAGTCGCATCTAATTAGCCATTTAAAAGATTGATTGGGTAACACTTTTTGAGAAAACATGTGAGACTCCTAGTCACAAATTATCAGGAAAAATGGTGACAACCATGATCTTTGAAGTAAAAAGTGTGACTTGATGCTAAAATATTACTTGGATGATCATGTAGTCATCACGATCAAATGGGGAGAAAGGGACCTCCCAGTTCTTAGGAGGTAGCTCAAGGATGACCCGTTAGTGTGAGATACATTAGTAGGGTACGGGTTACTCAAAAAAATTGATAACCCCATGATACATTCAATTTGTATTCCACTAATAAATATCATTCAGTATTTGGATTCAGTTGTTGGGGATTTCCTCATACATGGTGGTCGAATCAACCTCACCCTTGATGATGTTTTCTTTAAGGCCGGTATCAATACTAGGGGTCATAGGTAATTCCTAGCCCATGAGACCATGCGATGTAGATATGGAGGACATATTGGTGACCCTTTTCATTGATGGGGATAACGTTAATGAGTTATTACTTATGTTACTCTTGAAATACTTGGTTATTCCTTACATATAAAATTTTATTTAACAATTTTTTCTTCTGATAATTAAGCCTTTAATCCCGAGTTACCCATAGGTACATATATTTTAAACTTTGAGTTTTTTGATATGTAAATATTTACATTTGATATATCTTTCATATAAATGAAATAATTCAATCAACACACTCTTATGGACATACACACAACGGTCAACACATAGGGTTGCATGAGAGATTGTGGGCCTCGAGGGTTGTAGTTAGGTTTGATACCATATGTAAGATTCACATATTCTTCCTAACTATTCATATTATTAGTTAGGTGGTATTAAACCAAATAATTGTATTTGCGAGGGTTGGGCCATTGGATTATGAGTATAAACAACCTTAAACAAATAATTTGTCTTCTTAAATCGCTAGTAAAAAATGCAATAACTAACAATATGTTTAATCAATTTGATTAATGATTAATGAAATTTTGTCCAAAATAAATTAACCATTAATTATAAAGCATAATTTTGATCTTAAACTATGATAGAGTAATTATTTTTGTTAAATCTTGTACTTGCATTTCCAACAATATATCTATTTCATGGATTTCCTTGAATGATTTTTATTCTTTAAATTATAATGGTACATTCTCTAAATTGGATCTTATTGTTGACACAGATTCGTTGACAAGGGTTCATGCTTTGTTGACACCCTTAACTAGCAGATCTCCCTCAGCACTAGCCCATACATGTTTTACCCTGTTCAAAAACACCTGCGAAGCAGATGAGGTCTCACTTGAGATGTTCAAGGGAGAACTGTCGGGACCATGTTTTTGCAGTAAGAAAGAGGGTTTGTGCATATATTGTATATCTATGGCATCATCACTTCAGAGATCCAAGAATTGGTTCATTATTACTTATTCATATCAGAAATTATCATATCAACATCATCACATTCAGATCACAACAATACAAGTACTCATAAACAAATTGATCACTATAACATGATTTAAAACACAAAAACATCGCATCATTCAGGAAAAATAGTCATACTGCAGTGTTCATTCATTCACAAGGATTCATTCAACATAGGAGAAGAAAAAAGAGATAAAACACAGTAGTTCCATCAACTTTTGTTAGGTCATATTACCTTCGCACCAAAAACAGGTTCTTAAAATCATCTCCACAGTTGCAACAAAATAGAAATCGGTTTTCTGCAGAGCACAATTCAACATAAGATAATTACAATATCAAGATTGAAAGTCTCCAACTATGATCAAGCATGAGAATATGATTCAACATTAAATTTCTATCTCTCTTTATAGGCTGGCGCCTTTTACAAAATGGTCCACTTTGATAAACTTCCAACTAACTTGGATCAAAACTACAAAAGTATGACCATATCCTACAAAATCATGACCAAGCCAACTCCTTGATGGATTCTCCCTCTTGCATGCAATATTTATCCTTTTGCATCATATTCGATCTTGTGAATCACCCTTGGTGTTGTGCATCTTATCTTCATCAAAACCCGCTTGCCAATATACACCCAACACAATCTTGTGGCTCGCCCTCGAGCCACGTCAACTATAAATAGTGTAGTCATTGATTTTAATATTGAAGTCCTCATATTGTTGTGTGAATTCTTTTAATTTCTCCTTCAACTTTTCATTGAGTTCCATGCATTATGTAACCTCCCATTCCAATGGATTCTCAGCAATCTTTATGTTTACCTCTCTTTGGCCTTCCTGCACTACTTGAAGTGTCGTAACTTATTTTAGTGATAATTGCGCGCCAAAGTCCTAAAACTCTTCAAGCTGAGTTGTGCACCTCTGTTGATTCTCTCATGCCTTTGTAACTCACTATTGCAACTCCTTTAATTCCATCACCTTCATGGCATGCACCAGCAGAGGCATCGTTCTGAGCGATGTTTTTAGTGTACCAGTTGTTCTTTTTCTTCCTTAGTTATGTGTTCAACTTCTCTAATTGTTCATCCTAGACCACACTACCCCAAAATTGTGTGGTGACATATGTAATCATGTTAGCCTCTTTTTCAACTTCTTCAAGCTGCATTATGGCGTCCTCAATGGCGCCCTTGTGCTCTGCATATTTCTCTAATGGTGCATGGGTTCACCAGTGCCTGCAATTACTTCTCCTAGATTCTGTGCTTTGGCCTCAGCATCCATGTCTTCTGTGATCTCCAGAACTTCTTGACAGGTGATATAAATCTCCTTTTCCAATAGTGCTTTGTTGTCCCACAGTTTCTCCTTTTCCATAGTTAACCTATCTTTCTCCTTCTTCAAGTATTCAATCTATTTATTCCATGTCTCTTCTTGCTCCTTCAACTTCAACATGTGATCATTGATTATCTGCTCATGTTCGACCAACTCCTGAGCTTCTATCTTCTGTAGCCGCACCAAGGTGTGCATTGATAGCTTGTTTACGACTAGTGGTGTTGTTTCAAATAGTCGAAGTGAGGCATTAACATCCTCACTGTTTGCATCTAATGATCACGGTGGAATATGCATGATTCTAACCCGCTTCCTGGTATTGATATCGCTCATTCTCTGCAGCATTTTTTCTTCAGGAACTCTCTCTCATATGGCATCAACTAAAGAGTTCAATCAATTTTTTACCTCATTGAAGCCTTCAATGGACTATTGCTTCAATTGCACTTTGCTTGCACTTGTCATCGCTATGATTTCCATAACAATACGGTCTACTTGTGCATCCACCATTGGCATTGTGTCGCTGGCCTCACCTTGCTATTTCCTTTTCTTCATCTGGTTTTCCTTGAACATCTGATCCATCTTTGAATCTGTTGGAGTTATTGATTACCCCTCTTCTTAATCTTGGTCACTTTGTTGTATGGGTGCCTGATCCAATGGGGCATCAGCTGGAGGACCTGCTTCTACATCTGATACTTCCTCTGGACTAACTGGCTCTAGCCCCTCTGTAGGCCACACCACTATTGTTGAATCCAATTCCTCGTCAATTATATTATATTGTGTTTCCAACCACTATTTTATTTGGTGTCTCCTCGCTTGCACATATATTGCATGCGGTCCTATGCTAAATCTTACAACCCATTGGTATTTAGTGGTTACTTCCTAAGACAACCGGGGAACCTTCTGGGTTGCACCTTGCAATGCATGCCAATAAAACCAAAATTGGATTTTGCAATCCTTCAACTAGTCAGTCTCATTGAGATACTAAATATTCCGATACTGCGTGCCCTTGCAGATTTTGGTGATCTCCATGTACATACCCCGATAATCCTCAGGCTCCATCTATGCAACCAGGGTGATCAAACTTATCAACCAACTATAGGTGAATGGTCGCTTCCCCTCCTGGGCCAACATTGCATATTCATTCAGTTGGTTCAGCAAAAATAAATACCAATTCATTTGTATGCCTATGACGTACTTCTCGGCACATGCGATGACTCCCGAAGTACATTGATTTGGTCGATTCTTCCTCACCACCTTAATGGACATAATATTTTTTGTGACATGAACAACCTTATCGTTGATTGTATCCATGACATGTGCCCTCTCATCATGATCAAATCGATATTTCCTTTTCAAATTTGCAGCCAACCTCTTGTCATTATCTTTGCTATTAAAGTACTGCAACAAATTAGGCCTTGCATGGGAAACCCCATGATCTACGATATAAATTCAATAGTGACTGGCACTGACTAGTACAGCCATAGATATCCACCATGAAAACATTCTAACAACTATTTGGAGCATGCATTGGCTTTTGTAAACCTACCAAAATGTGGCATGTGAATGAGGCATAAAATCCCTGACTTCTCCAATCCCCATGCCCATTATTGTGGAGTGCACACTGTTGGGTCACTCTCATGCTCGGTATTCTCCTCAAATGGATTTGTTTTGCACTTTGTAGATTCCAGCAAATCGTGGTCTTCATATTGCATCTGGGTTAAACATGGAAAAATGTTGAACATGCACTGCATTCCCATCGGTAACGCGGGCATCTTTATTAGGTACCTCTGATTCTTTTTCAACTTCCTTATCTTTTCACTGGGCTTGCATGATGGAACAAATATAGGGATGTGTGTAGCAGTCATCCTATTCCATGCTATGGAACCCTCAACTTTGGTCGTCAACTGCTCCTCCTACTATTCTGCTGCTGCTGCAGCTCTGGTCAAGGTTCGTGTAGATATTTTCTTCTTAGTGGGGGACTTGGGATGACTTCCCCCCCTCTTATTCCTTTTGATTGGTGATGAACCCACTAGGATGCTATAAACTTCCTCCTCAATTGGCACACCGATGACTAGTAACCCCTTGACACTCCTGCTTGAAATCTCCTGTGGACTTGTTGCACTCTATATAACTTACACCACTCAATAAGGCTCTACTATCACTCTCTATGCTCTAGATTCAACTATGATCTACTCACTCACCAAACACAATGGTTCATTCAAGCCACACCCCTCCAATTCTTATAGCGCGGGATTGATTGTGTGAAATATTTCCCAATTATTTCGACCAAATCCGCCATTCACCACCCAAATCTGTCATTGATATTATCAATCCAATGGTCAGATCCGCCATAAATGTGTGTCTCGTCTAACAACATTGTCGATTAACTGGTTTAACTACTGCATTAACTACTTGATTTGAATTTATTGCATCCCTACGGACACCATCATACTACTTCTTAACTGTGACCTCAACTCTTTTTCGTATGTAGCCATTGGTTTCCAATGTGCCACCCTCCTCATAACCAACTCATGCAAAAAAACAAATTTTTATTTTTTATTGTGTAATGCCTCAAGCATCACGTTGCACTGGGACCTCTATGTAGGGATTGAGCTTGATTCCATTCACTAACTTAGGAAATATCACCCCATTGAGTTGTTGCAACTATACTGCACCTCCCTTGGTAATGAAATTGATAATATAAGGACCCAACCAGTGCATTTGCAACTTACCTGGATGTTTCACAAACTTACTGTCGTATAGCAGCACCAGGTATCCTTGGTGAAAGTGCTTGTTCTTGATGTGGTGATCATGCCAAGATTTATGTAGATCCTTCTCAACACGTTGATGAAATCCTGTGATGAGCCAATCTTCCTCTAGCTACGCCAACTGAGCTAGGCATTCTTGCAACGTGCCTTTGTCATCAATCCCTGTCGTTGCTGCAATGCGTGAACTTAGAATAATGTATTCCATCAGCAACACTGCTTCCTGCCCATACACCAACTTGAATGGTGTCTTCCCTGTCAAAATTTTGCAAGTACTATGATAGGCCCATAATACTGTCAAAATATTCAAATCCCAATCATTGTGGTTTGTGTTGCAGATCTTTGCAAGTGCATGCTCCAACACTTTATTGAATGCTTCAACTGTCCCGTTAGCTTGTGGATGATAGGGGTGCTCTTCTTGTTTTGTATCTGGAATTCTTCCATCAACACACTGATGGTGAAATTGATGAAGTGACTTCCCTGATTTCTCATCAAGATATTTGTACAACCAAAGTAAGTAACAACATTGTCAAATAAGAACCTTGGTGCAGTCGCAGCAGTGCAATCTACCACTGGTGCAGCTTCCGCCCATCTTGTCAAATAATCTATCGATGTGATGATATATCATGCACTAATTTGTTTCCCTAGTGGGTTGATTGGTCCCATAAAATACACTACCCATTTATCAAGCATCTATAGCATCACCTGGGGTACTAAGAGCATCTCATCCCTTCGTGACTACTTCCTTGTTCGTTGGCAAACATCACAAGTCCTAGCATAGTATATCGCATCACCATGTAGGTTTGGACACCATAGTCTTGCATGGATTACCTTCCTAGGTTTTTGGAATCTGTAATGACCCTTGTGAATAATTTTCCCAGTGTGCTCAAATTCACCAAATTTCAACTCTAGGTATATGGATACAACTGATTCCAAACTCCTCCAATTACTTTCAACTTGGTAAGTAAGGTCATGAGGGGTGATGGGACACATTAAAAAATTTATCAAACATATAATCAATTGACATACCCAACCATGGTCTGTAATTTTCAAGGGAAGAAGTTTCAGGACAAGACTAGTCAATTTGGGAGGTGGAAATCCCCCCTGGGTCCTGGAACAAATATCTTCCAAAAAATGTACAACCTCCACTAATGGTTGGTATATGAGACTTGGATCTGTTATAATATATTAATTAAATTATATTTTCAGTATTCTATGTGGGTTTGGGGTCGAATAGGTATCCAAGAGAACTCGGGGAATTTACTAGTAATTTTGAGGCTCAAACCCCCAATGGTAGATGGCTCCAAATAGATCCAAATGATATCATACTATACCATAAGGTGTATTAATGATTATAATACATACAAATTGTGTTTATAGGTGTCTTTCAACCATCAAATGACTTCTACAACTCACTTTGGCAATCTGGTCAATGTATGGAGTTTTACGAGCAACTTGTGGTTCATATCCCCTAGGGGTAGATGATGAAAATGACTTTCCAAATGCACTCAATCCAAATATAATTTATTAATGTCTGATATAACTCATATTCATAACCATTCATATTTTAATGTCTGTTATAACTCCCTTAAATCAGATGCAAAAAGACTCGTTTCAACCTTGGGGAAAATGATAGGCAATCTTCTCCAAATGGTATGAAACTCAACAAAATGACTCCAAATGCTTATTTACTGAACTTTAAACTCATAAAATTCATCAATAACAGTCCATTCATCCATAAACCATCAGTATTTTACTTATCCATTCGAATCTATCAACATTACATTGGTTCACAACAAGGTAGTGGGGAAATGACACTGTTTCTTCATTGTTTAACATTTTTACATGAAATATTTTGGTATTTCTACCTGATATTATTATTAAATTGAAATACATATCACTTAAATCATAACATAAAATAATGGGGCATTATAAGCTCCCCCAAAGAGATCAATATCTCACCAAGTGCGCCTCAATCCATAGGGTAAGAATATGATGAGAAAACTTGGAATAGATGAAAGAACAAGCTGATATTGAATTTTCCATGAGCTACCCTGTAGGTTGAACCTGTAGCTTATGAATCCATTAAATCTCCATGAAATACCCAAGTTTCCTTTTCACACACCAACTTGGATGGGAATCTTTCGCCCTCGAAATTGGCTAAGGCAAGAATACTAGTTTTCCACTAGCTCTCTCTCTTCACAAATGAAAATTCTGAAATGATCAAAAGATTCCTTAAATATTTTTTCTTGAAACTTATAAATTTTCCAAGCTCTCTATGGGTCTAATTCCTTCCAATATATGCATTCCAACTTTAGTTGGGAAGAGATTCCAAAGAATGCCACTTGTACAACAATTCCTAGTCTCCCACTTCCACCAAATCACACGTGGAAGCATCTTATCTTCCCTAACTACATTGAGCTCCCTCCTGGAGATATTTTTATCCCTGAAATGTGATATATGTCATATTTCATCCTTCAGATCTTATTTTTTTCATAGGTGCCATAGCATCTTCATCATTGTTTTCATAGAGCTAGGGAATCTAGTCCAAGTGTCTCACTAGCTCCAAAATGCCTCTTCCTCTTCCATGGGAGTTAATATTCAACTCCAATTATACCTTAATTGATTCATTCCAATTATATTTACCTTCCAACTCATCCCAAGACCCTTGGTCTTCTTATGGATTCAAAATTACAATAGGAGGATGCCATGTGGCATAGAAAATCTAGCTTGTGTGGGTCCCACATCCTCCATTTTCCTTCATGATAAATTTCCAATTTGATTTTCCCTTGTATTTATTTATTTATCTCCTTTATTAAATATTAATTCAATTCTAATGTTCATGGAGAGAAGATGGAGAGTAGCAACAAATATTATCTCCTTTATTAAATATTATCTCCTTTATTGTTGGGAGTAGCAACAAATTGGACCATTGACTCTAAATAGAAATTAACATCATGCAAGCTTGAATTTAGAATGACAACTATTTACACATAGTTGAAAGAAACAATGCCATCACATAGTCATCATAGAGAAACCTAAAATAAATTACTGACACAATAAACACAATATTTACCCTGGAAACCCAAATGGGGAAACAAATATTTGATTATATTTGGTTAGTATTTTATTTCTCAACAAGTTTGCAAGTTACAATTCAGTTTGGTTCTCTAGTTCATTCATAGTTTTCTCATAGGTATTATGTCAAAATAAACCATCTCAATAAATAAACCATACAAACTTGGTGTGCCTAAATTTATTGAAAAATAATCTCTATTAGAAGTCAATTGGAATTAAAAGCATCCCCAGCTCTTCTTCTGCCCCCAAGTCTAGCATTTCCATTCTTACTTTAAATTTTCCAACAACACTTTAATGTATGGTTCTCTCATATTTTTATATAACTATTTTTTCATTTTTTTTATTATCTTCCTTTAACCTAATGTCTCCATTATTACATTGGGAATACAACATTATGGGTTAGTATGGAAACTACTAAATTTTTCATGGGGCACTTCATGGAATTAACCTCATGTCCTGCCTTATCAACATGCTTATTCATAAACTCTTCTTCCAACGCCAAAATTCTTGATTTGTTGAGATCCTTGCATTAACCTAAGTCGATATCCATTCATTTGATTTTATATATCTAATTTAGATCAAATGTGTCCTTGTATTACTCACAAAGCAATAACTAAAGCATCAATATGCACATGAAATTCAATGCTCCCATCTAGAATGACTAGGATCATTACACCTACTAGCTTTTCTTTCATAGTGTCCATGGAGGCTTGGGATTTTGCAATCCACAAAGTATTTGGTATTCTTCAATAGTTACTCCATATTAATATGATAGTGGTGTATCCCTATATAAATATGTGTGATATGTGGAGAATCAACAGCGGAGCTAGATAGCTA
Source organism: Pseudotsuga menziesii (assembly GCA_001517045.1). Lineage (NCBI taxonomy): Eukaryota > Viridiplantae > Streptophyta > Pinopsida > Pinales > Pinaceae > Pseudotsuga > Pseudotsuga menziesii. The sequence continues at coordinate 35,304 of LPNX010478354.1, read as the reverse complement.
GGTTGATATTTCTCCCCTTTACTACTAGGTTGGTGAATTCCATTATCATCAACATAAAAATATTAATTAACAAATATCCATAGCTATATCTATAATTTATTCATGGATTTGACTAGGGTGAAAAGGAAGAAAACTGCCTCTTGTAGCATGCCATTTAGGGAATCTTTTTTGGAGAAGCCTTTACCTGTTTGTTGCTCTTAAATGTTGGTTTCTCTTCATGCTAACCTTGGTACCTGCAAATTCATCCATAATAGGTTTTCTCTATCCTAACAACAACAAAACTCATAGTATTCAAAGAAAGTTAGATCTAGCATCCTACAAAATGCTAATCACTAGAAATTGGGGGACAATTGAATCTCTTTATATACATTCAAAGAAAAAGGGAAAATTACAACATACTCATGAGTTTATCCCTTCTCCTTTTCTATAGGTTCTCTCATTTTCCATTCAATACTTTGATCACCAAAAGTGTGAATAAAAAGAGTCTCACGGAAATTCAGAATAATAACTTTTCTCTTCAACCATTCTCTTTCAAACTCTACCCCAAGTAGCTCTTAAATAGCTTTTGTCTTTTTGTGTTAAGGAGTAAAAGTGAAATGTGGGATAGAATCTCAATTCATTACTTTCATTCATTTCCTTTACACTTTTACTTTCCAGAGTTTTAAGAACTTTCATGATATTTTCATCTTTTCACTAAAATAAAATATTTCATGATATTTTGACCACTTGAAGCTTGTGGATTTTTTTTCTAAGTTAATATTAGGAAACTTCAATAATTTTAGTTACTCGTTGTTGGGCTGTGTTAATAACCATCTAAAAATTTATTCTAAAATATTAGCAGTTGGCTATGATATGTTGTCTCTCTTAGTGTTATATCTCAGTCTTCATGTTGCGAGGGAACATGGCACATGATTCCGTCTTGCACATCTAAGGGTGTTAAATATTGTGTTAACAATGTGGTCATACCAGTATGACATAGGGTCAATCCAAATATGCATTTACTAGGGTTAGGAGGGATTCCCCACAAGATATCTGATAGTTAGATGATAAGCATTGAGAAAGTACTAGGTGGCACATATTTCAGGCATGCCTAGATGTTCTTGATTTCAATGAAGTGACACCTTTTTCATTGTACGATAGAGGAAGGGGGATTTGGATTTGTCATGTTTATTTGTGTCCACTTATTTTATAAGGTTCCACCATTGTGCCCCTACATTGCTATCTGATTGGTTGGACCAATAGAGCCTTGGATGTGGTGATTTTGGGAGATGATGCTACAAAATGGAGGTGGTTTTATGGACAATGTATTCCACTAAGAATTATTCACGCAATGAAAAACAATTCTTATAGTCATTAAGGACTACCCATATGTAGGTATGGACCACTAAGGAGACCCAAATTTACCTCAGCGACTAGGTTAGAAATGAATACCCAATGTTATGTATGATTATGCCTTTGATATTTTAAGTTGTGTTTACATACTAGGATAGATGGTATTGGTATTTAGATTTATTTATGCAATAAATTTTACTAGTCATGCATTTATTATGTGTGTGTAGATGTGGGACCAATTTTACCAATAGGTTTTCAGTGAAAATAGGGAAAGATTAAAGGGGCCAATCATACTCCCTTGGCCTAGCGATGATAGACATGTATAGAGGCCATATTTGAGGGGTTGCATTGTGATGTCAATTATCTATTATACGCATTAATAATAATGGGTGGTGGTAACTTAATTAGGAGATGATTGTATTCTACTTATGGGTACCAACAAAGTGGCAAGCCACCATGAGGTAGATATTCATGGAATCTCAGGGTATATGTGATATGATGAGGGGGAACATCCCCTACATCGTAGGTCTATATAGTGATGAGGAAAATGATGTCATTTATGACTTTGAGGATCATAATAGTGAGGATGATGATGATGAGTAGGATATTTTGAGGAACTACCCATGTGCTATGGGACTATGGTTCCTTGGACTATTTATCACATGTTTTTTGGACTGAGTTGTGATATCATTGATGTAAACACTTATTTTTTTGGGACTTTTAATGATAAATTTACATGTGTATGTGGACATATTTTTATATACATAAACCTTGTTTTATGATGCAATGTGATGTATGCATAATTATACTTTATGTGCATATGGATGCACTTTATTGTTATGATATTATATGCACATGTGTGTGATTTATTTCATTGTTACTAATGATTGATATATTGCCAACCTAGAATTCGATTTGCATTATGATTTGAAAAAATATTGAGAATATGATTTGTATATGATTAAATTTAATGAATTCAAATTGTAACTCGTGGATACTTTATAAAGAAAAATGATTGCATACCTAACAGAAGTTATTCAACTATACAAAACGAAGTTTCCAATCAAGGTAAACACAAAGGTGATGAATGCACATCTATAGGGAATCATCCAAGAGGCCAATCATGACATTGTATTATACCTAATTATCTATGGTAGCACCAAACATACACCGCTAACATGGATGAGGGACTGCGGTGGGGATTATATGGCCCAGATTACCAAGGAGAGATTTTAAAAATGTATAATTTCATTGTTAGTGTAACCAAAGTGGCATCAATAATAATAATAATCCATCTAGAAATTATAAGAAAACAAACCATAAAGCTCATCCTAAGAGGAGTACTATAAAGAAATTATAATATAAGAAATGGAGAAATGGAACTAATCCCATGGATAATATTTCTTGATATATAATTCATTATGAGGGTTCTTCAAGAGTTGGTCATTTGGACCAACAAGTAAGTATGCACCCTTATCTTAGTAGTGCTTGATGACATGGGGGCCATGTCACAAAGACTCAAAATTTCCTCAACCAAGATCGACATGTGCTTAGTTGTAAACAAGGATGATATCTCCTTCTTGAAATGAGCATGGGTGGATGTGGTGGTCATAATGGGATTTAAAATGTTGCTGGGATGCTTCAATGTTTTGTAAAATTGCATGATAGTTTTCATCCTCTTTCTTAGCACCATTTGTGGGCTAAGTAATTGGTAAGGGATCTGGCCAATATGGTGGAATAAGGTTTGTAAAATTTTCATAACATATAACATTAAATATTGTTGATGAGAATCTGTAGGTGTTTGAAGGGACATTTCTAGGTTAAGAATGCCAAATACTTAAAGAAATTATGATTTTTTACCTTCAAATGCATGTAAATGAAGAAATTCTCCCTTAGCTGAATGTTGACAAGAAACAGATGGCCTGGATGTGCAACATGGGATATCAAAGGGAAATATTCATTTCCTCCCAAGGAAAGTCAGGAGCGGAAGTGTGGGAAAGAGGTAAAAAAAACTTGTTTATAAAAGTGGTAAGCCCGACTTTCGCTTTCCACAATTCAGATCCGACGGCTTAGATTGATCCCGCTAAAGATCAACGGTCAGCACAAAAAGAATAAGGGTGGGTACTATAAAGAGGAAAGATAAAAGTTTTGGTCTTGAAAAGTTGAGGTTCTGATTTTTTATATCCGCCAGATCAACGACCCAAGACGCCCCTGCTGAAGATCAACGGTTTAGAAAAGAACAAGAAGGGAGGATATCGAAAAGTGGAAAGATATAAGATTTTATCATGAAAAAGATGAAGTTATGATTTCTGATATCCGCCAGATCGACGTTTCAGGAGGATCCCTCCCAAGATTGACGGTACGGAATGAAAATGTCTAAAGCGGAAAGGCAGAAGCAAAAAGGTCAAAATTGAACTTCAAAGAAGTTAAAAATCTTGATTTTCGCTTTCTAAGGTCTAATATCTAACGGCTCTGAATTATTCTGCCCAAATCAACGGTCTAGAGGAGAAAAGAGGGGAGAGATCAGAAGGTGAAAAACTTAAGAGTTTTTCATCAAAATGTGGAATCCTACTTTATGTGATCCGCAATATCTACGGCTCAGATTGATTCCTCCTAGATCAATGGTGTGGAAAGAAAATTTGGAAGCAGAAAGGAAGAAGTGAAAAAGGTAAAGTTTTGAAGTGTAAAAATGGGAAACCCAACTTTCGCTTTCCTCGATCTGCAATATCTACGGTTCATAGAGTTCCCGCATAGATCAATAATGCAGAAAGAAAATGGTGGAGGCAGAAAGGCAGGAGTAGAAAGGTCAAAACCGAGCTCTGGATAAATTGAAAGTCTATTTTCCACAATCTATTTTCTGCTATAAGCAGAAGCAGAAGGGCAAAAACAGAAAGGCAAAAATATGAGGTTTTCGTTATGAAAATTCGGAATTCTAACTTTTTCCCTTCGCAACCTAATCTCAGATCAACGGCTATGGATGATGGACTGTCATATTTCTTCTTTTATCACAAGACCAATAGCATTTTGATTGTAACTGAGTGTTATATTTCCTTTGTAGTTCTTTCCATGCAAATTTCTTTGTAAATCATTTATATTTGTGACTCCATAGCCCAATTTATGCTTGCCTTGTTTCAACCACAAACTCAATCTGAATTTTGTTTTATTTTGATATCTGGACCTGTTAAAAATATGTAAGAGATCCCTCTCTAGAAAGGAAGAAGATAGATCCCTTTCTTAAAGTGGTTTTTTTTTTTACCTTGAGGTTCACCTTCCACAACCTTGGGAGCGATTCTAAGTGCTAATAAATTGGCGTTGTTCCCAGGGACGAAAGTGAAAATCAACCCTGGGAAAATCGACAAAGATTCCAAGAATAAATGGTTTCTATGGGAAAACAGATACTTCTGCTATTGAATAATTTTTTATAATTTTCCCTAGAGACTCCACATTGAATATGAGCAAATTTCAGAAGGCATTCTGGCTCTCAGGAGGTCATAGAGAAGAGGTATAGCTAACGTTGAAATAGTATTGAGTTTGGATAATCCAGAAACTTTTCTCATGAGTAAGGGAAAAGAAAAAATAAATATTTCTCAAGTTGGTGCATCATATTCTCAATAATTTCAAAGTATTCAATATTTTGGGTAGGAAATAAACTTTCAAAGGTCCTTAGTGAACTCTAAATATGAGTCTGATTTGAAGAAAAGTGACATTAACACCAGTAGGTTAGAATCTTACTTGCTTGATTCTCTTTGGCGCAACCTTCATAACTCTGAAAAATCTGAGGAAAGAAACCCTATGGTTCAAATTTTCCATCCTTATACCCTACCAGTTGTTCAATCGCCTCCATCCTTTCAAGCTCCTCCTCCTGTTCCAAATCCACCTAGACAAATGGTTGCTAGATTTGACCCATTGTCTTTACCTTCTCTGTTGCATGACCTTCCTCATGGTTATGCCCAAATAATTCCATTCTATGATGGGGAGGGATATTTCACAACCAGACAACATGTTGATAGCTTTGATGATTTCATAGACCTAGAGCTGGTTGATGATGATGATGTTAAGATGAGGTTGTTTGTGCTAAGTTTTTCAAGAGAGTCAAAGAAATGGTTCAAATACTTTCTTGCTAGATCCATTTTAACATTTGAAGCTTTCCAAAATGAATTATTAGGAAGCTGGGATGATAAGAAAAGTCCTTTGCAGGTGCTTTCTCAGTATAGCAGCCTGAAGAAGGGAGGTTTTGAATTTGTTCATGAATTTTCTAATAGATTTATGAGGGTGTATAACTCTATCTCTGCTGATATCAAACCATTGGTAGGTGCTGTAAAACTCCACTATGTTGACGCCTTTGACAGTGACTTTGCTCTATTGTTGAGAGAGAGAAAAACAACAAGTCTTCCGGTCATGTTTCAAGATGCCTTGGAAGTGGAATCTAACATGATGGCAAGTGGAAAAATAAAGCAAAAAGTAGAAACAAGGAAAATCAGAGAAGATGGGCCTTCTACTTCTACTGTTGCTTCTTCTAATGATGTAAAGTTTGAAATGATGATGAAAACAATGGAGAATTTGATGGATGGGATGAATGTGGATAATAGACCAATGAAAAAAGAACAAAATGAGCCTCAATCAAGAATCCAAATTTCAAAAGGCCAAATCCTCCTCAACCCCCCAAAATCATACAAAGGGATATAAGGAATCCTAGAAATACAAATGACCATCAAATACAGCCCCCTTTTCCTGAGAACTATGTTGCAAATGAAGATGAAGTTGAATCTATCAAGGATCATATTCACCATTTTGGTGACTTGGATTCTAAAATTTACCTCGATGAGGAGCAGCATAGCATGTTTTCTCAAGAAAATGATAATAAAGTTTTTTAAGAAGAATTAGAGCAATACCAGAGAGGATATTTGCATGCCATAGATGATTACAAAGAAATATAAAATTGAGAAATAAAGATGTTATTGTGAATAAAGGAAGGTTAAATCAAAATCATCCTTATAGTAGTCGAAAAAACATAGAAAAGAGAACTAAAAAGAAAAAAGATCCCATGGTGTATAAAGAACCAGATAATAAAATAGAGAAAAATAAATAAGTAAAGCAACCAGTACTGGTGGATGTCAAGAAATCTGTTTCCAATTTCAATTTGCAAACTGAGCTCTCAAAAGCGAAGATTTCCATTCCTTTTAATGAGTTATTGAGAAATACGGAATACAGAGACAAGATAACAGACATGGTTAGGAGTCAGGGAGAATTTCAACCAGATATCTTAGAGGTGGATGATGATGCTCCCACCATTGTATTTGGGTCCAAAATTGAAAATGTGGATGATGAGGAAGCTCCTCCTTTTTAGCTAAGTCTACGCATACATGATATGATTGTGCATAATTCTATGATAGAATCTGGTGCCTCTCACAATTTAATGCCTAAGGGAGTGGTAGAAATTTTGGGACTGGAAGTTACTAGACTATATAAATATTTGTATTCCTTTGATTCAGGAAGGTGAAGTGTCTTGGGTTGATCAAGGACATGGTGGTAACCTTGGCCAAAATTCCATATAAGACTGTAGCGATGGATTTTGTTGTAGCAGACATTCCTCCAAATTTTGGTGTATTGGTTTCAAGGTCTTGGACCTCTAAATTGAAAGGAAGTTTGCACATGGATATGTCATATGTGTTGGAATATAATAAACCCACTCATAAAATAATTAATCATTATTTGATTAATTTCCTACCCACTAGCTTAGATAGTTAGCATCTACTTGCACCTTAGAGTCAACACTTGCCATCTATATCCTAGGAATAATTTATTTCTAATTCTGGGTTGATCTTGACCATTTTATGGCCATCCAGAATTGGTAACTACACTTTACAGCAGATTCTGCTTTATTCTGCTTTATCCTGCTTTTATGTGGATAAGGTAAAGCTAGTCAACTAGGAAACTGGCAGCTTTTGTTGCCAACCCATCCTCCATTGATTTCTATCCATATTCTAGGATTAGCAAGTCTCTCCTTCACTCATCATCACTCATACATGCTATTGCTAATTCGTGAGGTGCTTGGTAGATTGGGAAAGTGCTTTAGTCAACTATGGGGTTTATCATAATTAGTAAGCCTCCTTTATGAGCTAGCTTGATTTGTCTTCTAGAAACTCCTTTTTCCTTTATAATGATGTATTACCTATGTAATAATATCAATTATCATTTATTTATCATTCATTAATGTGTGTTCATTAATTCTTCTTCTTCTCTCCTTATGCTAATTCTCTACAATTCTATGTGAGGTTAATTGTGTGCCTAGATCCTTAGCCTGTTTATGAAATTCCTTATGCCATCAAGGCTTTAGAATTTCTACATGGTATCAGATCTGAGGATATCAAATCTCTACATGATATCAGATCTTTGAGAGTTCATTAATTAATCCTCCTTTTCATATTTGCAGGTTTATTTTGTAGGTTAAACTTCGAATGGATTCAAGAGTATCAGTTCCTCTTCTTTCTCCATTCACAAGCTATTCAAAGTGGAAATTGAAGATGATTTCATATCTAAAGAGACAAGGTCTCTATGAGATATCTATTGGAGCTAATGAAGAGTCTTATGAAGATCCAAGTGACTAGTTAAATGACTATGATAGAGCAATTGGAGCTATTTGTCTAGATATCTCTCCATGCATGCACTACCTTATTGATTCTGTTGATTACCCAAAGGATCTCTAGACAACATTGGATAGAGTTTTGGGAAAGGGCAATGATTTATCTCTATATCCTCAATGATTTATCTCTCTCAATATGTCTCGGCCTCTACAGTCTCTAATGAAGTTGATCATGAAGAAGAAGTTTCTCATATAGTTCCTGTTACTACTACTCTCTTTGATTCGAATGCTTCCTCTTTCAATCAAGAAGCAAATATTGAAGAGCCATATTTTTCTGTGTCTCTTGAAGTAGAAGATATTGATTCATCTTCTTATGATGTTGTTGATGAAAAAGAAGGGACTAATGGAGCTGCTATTGCTATTGATGATTCACTCACACATTCAGTGTTCTCTATGTCTTCTATCATGGATTCTGAGATTTATATGCTAGACCTCTCACACTTTGTGCATGCCCCTCTTCTTGATGGTGTGCAACGCAATGACTTCCAAAATGTTTGATTAGCCAAATCAAGTTCTTCTAGTGTTTTTCCACTTACCATACTTGATCCCATGTGCTTTTGCAGCTCCTCCTTTGTTCTTGGCACTCATTCTTAGAGACTCCTTGAAGATTTTGAACATCACTATCTTTCCTCCTCTCATACTTCTACCATAGAGGATTCTTTACCAGTATATGCCCATGAGTCTATTGTTGTGCTTATTTGTGATCTCTTGGATTCTTTGGAAGCTGTATCAACCCATGGAGCTCATTCATTCACACTCTTTGATCCTATGCCTTCTCTATGTCCCTACAAGATCACTTCCACACATCCTCTCTGTGTAAATGAAGATGGAGACATTATACATTCGCTTGGATAGTTATTTCACCTATATGGAGCTCAGTTCATCTCTACTAGTTTGAATTTCAAGTCATATCATCATCTTGGGGCTGATTACAAGTCTCAAGATCCTTCAGTATTGCCTCCACACCATTGGATATCAGTTGTTCTACATGGTCCTACAGTTGTCCCTGATCAAGGTGAGCAGATTTATCTTCTTCCCAAGAAGAAGATTCCTCCAGACATCATGATTTAGCTTGGAGCAGCAGCAACACCAGCAGTTCAACATTTTTGGTATTTCTTTTCATGTCCTTTCTTGAGGGAGAATTTTCCCCTTGAGGTTTTTCCTCTTTCCTCATTTCTTTAGACAAGATAAATTTTAAAAGTGTGACCATAGATTTATTGTTGGGCCCTGTATGCATATATATTTCTAATTAGTTCAGGAATATCATCATAAAGTCAGGCTTAAAGGGGGATTTTGGAATATAATAAACCCACTCATAAAAATAATTAATCATTATTTGATTAATTTCCTACCCACTAGCTTAGATAGTTGGCATCCACTTGCACCTTAGAGTCAACACTTGCCATCTATATCCTAGGAATGATTTATTTCTGATTCTGGGTTGATCTTGACCACTTTACGGCCATCCAGAATTGGTAACTACAATTTACAGCAGATTCTGCTTTATTCTGCTTTATCCTACTTTTCTGTGGATAAGGTAAAGCTAGTCAACTAGGAAACTAGCAGCTTTTGTTGCCAACCGATCCTCCATTAATTTCTCTCCATATTCTAGGATTAGCAAGTCACATGCTATTGCTAATTCGTGAGGTGCTTGGTAGATTGGGAAAGTGCTTTAGTCAACTATGGGGTTTATCATAATTAGTAAGTCTAATTTATGGGCTAGCTTGAGTTGTCTTCTAGAAACTCCTTTTTCCTTTATAGGTATGTATTACCTATGTAATAATATTAATTATCATTTATTGATCATTCATTAATGTGTGTTCATTAATTCTTCTTCTTCTCTCCTTATGCTAATTCTCTACAATTCTCTGTGAGGTTAATTGTGTGCCTAGATCCTTAGCCTGTTTATGAAATTCCTTATGCCATCAAGGCTTTAGATTTTCTACAGTATGCTACCATTCCTATGGCTGGTGGAAACAAAAGGTTACACAGTGAGAAAATATCACCTTATGTAGTTAACAGCCAAGACAAAACTGACAGACATGCTATCTATGTTGTTGATACCAACTTAGGATATTCCATTTTCTTTCATGATGGCTTTCCCTATGATCCCAAAATTCCTATTAAAGTGAAGGAAGAGGAAGAGTATGCAAAGAAACAAGAGGCTTTGGAAAAGAAACAGAAAGAAGAGGGTCTCTGGACCATGTATTTTGATGGGTCTGTGGCTAAAATTGGTGTTGGTGCTAGTGTGTTTATTATTTCTCCCATCGGGGATTTTAAAGGTTTGTCTTATAAGATAACTTTTAAATGTACTAAGAATGTGGCAGAGTATGAGGCTTCATTTTTAGGGTTGCATGCTTTGAAATATATGGGAGCCAAAAGGGTACAAGTCATGGGAGACTTGGAGCTAGTAATAAATCAAGTAAATGACAGATATCAAACCAAACATCCCAGAATTAGGGCTTATAAAAATGAATTGTGGGATATGTTTGGTAATTATTTTATCGAGCATACAATCAGAGCAGTTCCCAGATATGAAAACAAAGTGGCTGATTCTTTAGCTATTGTTGCTGGTAAATTCAAAACTCTCACTGCTAGCCAAAGGAAGTACAAGGTTGACATTGTAAACAGACTCTCCATACCAGATAATTCCAAATACTAGCAGGTATTTGAAGATGATATGTAGATTAATATATTTTTGGAGTTATCCGGTGAGTTTGTAAATACTCAGGTAGATAATGAAAATGACAATCTTGAGAATTTCCAAGATGTGGAAGGATGTGAAGAGGAAAGTGTCGAAGGTAGAAAGTTGAAAAATTCACTAGGGGAAAGGACATAGTACAATTGAAGAGTAATGATATCCCCAGAGGCCTAATTCCCCTAGAGAAACTGTTTGATCATAATGATGTTTCTAGAGATCCAAAAGTGAAGCTTGTTGATGATGCCATTGAAGACAGAAATATACGAACTGAAGAAAATCCAAGGATCATAAAACTGTCAAAAACCCTGCCTGACAAAGAAAAAGGAGAATATATCAATATGAAGAAAAGGTACAATGATGCCTTTTCCTAGAGTTATGATGGCGTTCAATAGTATGATACTTCTATCATACAACATACCATCCCTAAAATACCTGGGGAAAAACCTTTTAGACAAAAACTTAGAAGAATAAATCCAATGCTACTACCAGTTATTGACAAAGAATTCAAAAAATTGTTTAATGCTAATATTATAGTGACTATGAGATTTTCAAAATAAAATCCAAATTTGGTGCCTATTAGGAAAAGGAATGGTGAAGTCAGGATTTTCATAGATTTTAGAAATATCAACAAAGTCTCTTTGAAGGATAATTACCCTTTGCCAAAGATGGAACATATTTTGCAGAAAGTAGTGGGGTCTAAAAGGATCTCAACTCTGGATTTTTTCTCAGGGTACAACAACTAGGTTAAAGTGTTTCACGAGGATTGAGAGAAGACTACTTTTACTACACCATGGGGTACGTTTATGTATGTAAAAATTCCTTTTGGTTAAATGAACGCAGGGGCCACTTTCCAGCGCTCCATGGACATTGCTTTAGCAGAGGAGAAGGAAAATTTTATTTTTGTTTACATGGATGAAATCACTGTGTACTCAATATCTGACAAGGAACACATTAAACACTTGGAAAAAAAATCTGAAATGCAAAAGGTATGGTATATCGTTGAACACCAGAAAATCAAATTTTGCATTGGAGGAAGGAAAACTGTTAGGGCACATTATTTCAAAAGATGGTATAAATATTGATCCATAGAGAGTTAGCATAATCCATAAGGTTGAAGAGCCAAGAAGAAAAAAAGGATATTGATAGGTAAAATTTTTGAGAAGGTTTATTCCAAGTGCAGTCATTCATTGGATAGGTAAACTTTTTGAGAAGTTTTATTCCCAGTTTTGCTGAGATATTGATGAGTATCACTAACATGCTGAAAAAGTATCATGAGATAAAATGGACAACATATGCAAGGAGATATTTCAGAGACTTTAAACAAGCTATCACAGAATCCCCAGTTTTGATAAGTCCAGATTTCAGCAAATATTTTTTGATCTTTTCTTATGCTTCTGCTCATACCATTGTTGGATTATTGTTATAGGTTACAGAAAAATGGTCATAATGTTGAACAACCCATAAGGATTTTTTATCAAAGTGTTAAGAGATGGAGAGCTGAAATATGACATCATGGAAAAACTATCATATGCTCTAATCAAATATTTCAAAGATTTAAGGGTTTATGTTCTTCATTGACATATTATTGCTTATGTTCCTAGCAATGTGGTGAAGAGCATTCTCACACAACCAAATCCAGAAGGAAAAAGAGAAAAATGGATTGTTTTTTTATTGGAGTATGACATTGAGATCAATCCCACCAAACTGATAAAAGGACAAGGACTTGCAAAGATGATGAAAAATTCCAATTGTGAATCCTTGCAACTCAATTTCTTGACCAGTGATTCAAATCAGTTTGATACAGGGGTGCAGGTAATGCATGAATTCTCTATATCTCCTTGGTATTCTGATATTGTATATGTGTTGAAAAATTTATAGGATCCTGCAGGACTAAGAAAAATAAGATCGAGGTCAATAAAGTTGAAATATTCCAAGTTCTGTATTCTGAATGAAGACCTTTATTGGAAGGATCCTGGTGATTTCCTACTCAATTACCTTTTGGAGAATGAAGCTTAGCAGACCATGAATTTTTTTTACAAGGGAGACTATGGAGGACATCATTCATGGAAAGTGACAGTTAATAAGATACTGAGAGTTGGTTTCTATTGGCCCTTAATGTTTTCAGATGTTTATAGAGAGACCACTACATGTCACCAATGTTAGATCTTTGACGATAAGAGAAAGGTGGTGTCATTCCCTCTCAATCCAATATTAGGAGAGGCACCTTTTCAGCAGTGGGGAATGGATTTTATTGGGTAAATGAATCCAAACTCTTCAGGGAAGCACAGATGAATATTAACAGCAATAGACTATTTTACAAAGTGGATTGAATCAATAGTATCAATATGTTACAGTAATCTAGGGACTCAAGCACAGTCTCATAAAAGATTAATAACAATAAGACATGAAAATGGTGTAATTGTGCTAGAAAATGAGTAGTCACTCTGTATATTCACACAAAGAATGAGTAATACAATACAATGATCATGCTGCAAGAATGAATGGCAAAATAAATTCGAATTTCCAAGGAAGTCATTCGAATTGAATGAGTGAGTCTAGCTTAATTGAATGTAAGCCACAATCAACACTTAACTTAACCACTGATCAAAACCCTAATTGACTCAACTGATCCCCAACTGAAGTTGGAGTGCAATAAATGACTGAGTCTAATTGAAAGTAGCTCAAAAATGTGTCACTGCAAGCCAACCAACAAGTGGTAGCGCATCAATGACTCCAATGAACCCCGATGAGGTTAACTGAAGTGTAACTAACCATTAAAAGTGGTTGGAGGCGCCCCTGTTGACTCCATTTCATTAAATAATAAATAAATAATCAATTTAATGAAGGAAGGTGCCTTCATTGCTCTGTTTAACTGATTGTAACCTTCAATTAGCAATATGGGGCATTAATGACACTCAGATCACCCCCAGAGTGCTCCAGTTAGCCTCCCTGAATGTAGGAGAAGGCTAAGTTATCCTCCTTGACTGAAGGTAGGCATGGGTGTGATCTAGCTGATGTCATCAAGTGCTCCTCTAATGTCAATTAAGTCAATAATAATTAGGATAGTGGTTTAACTAGGCCAAATTGACCAAAATGAGTGTGTATGGTGGTAAATGTCTCCAACACCCCCCCTTAAGCTATACTCAGAAGGAGTTAGAAAACAAAAATGCATAAAAAATGCTAGGGCCCCAGCAACTAAGGCCATAGGTCACCCTGTGCAATGTTGAAACTGAAACAATGCTCAAAACAAAGTGAGGAAAAGAGGGAAAACCCAGTGGGAAAAACCCCCCCTCAAGCTGAACACTGAAAGTAGTTGGATCACCCTGATGAACTCACCCCCAACAATGAATGGAGGTAAGTGAACTTATTTTCTAAAAATCTCTTGGTGAAGATGTCTGCAATCTGCTCATCAGTTGGGCAGTATTGGAGAATGATGGTCCTGTCATGCACTAGCTCCCTGATATAGTGCATGTGTATTTCTACATGCTTGGTCCTCTTCCTGGTAACAGGATCTGTTGATATGTTAATAGCAATTTTATTGTCACAAAAGAGGACAATGTACAAAGTACTACCAATATCAAACTCTGAAATAATTCCTTGCAACCAAACTGCTTGGATGCAAGCATTCACCGTTCCTCGATACTCGTCCTCTACTGAAGATAATGCTATGGCGGCCTGCTTTTTGCTAGACCAGAAAATGGGGCCACCACCAAACATGAATACATTTTTGGAATTATACTTCCAATCAATATAATCACATGCCCAATCGGAATCTGTGTATCCAACCAGCTCTAGCTCGGAGTCTGCAGCATAGTGAATGTCGTAGGTCCTGGTTCCCTGAATATACTGGAGGATCCTCTTGGATGCCTTCCAATGAATATCATGAGGCTGATGCATGTATATTGATACAGAATTCATGGCATAATATATATCAGGTTTATAATGTTTCAAGTACAACAAGCTACCAATCAGCTGTCGATAGATAGTGCAGTCCATGGGAGGTGTGATTTTTCCTTCTTCAAGGCTGATCCTTGAAAGGAAAGGGAATGATGCAGGCCTATATTCAGCCATGTTAAACTTGAGTAACATGTATGATATGTATTTTTACTGAGTGACCATTATCCCATCATAATTTTGCTCAATTTCGAGCCCCAAAAATTGTTTTAGGAGCCCCAAATCGCTCATTTCAAAGGCATTGTGGAGAGCAGTTTTGATGGCTGAAATGGAAGCAACTGTGCTACCTGTGATCAGTAATTCATCAACATATAAAACAATAATAATAAAATTACCATTATACTGCTATATATACACATTTTGATCTGATATACACCTTTGGAATTTTTGCGAGAGAAGGAAGGCATCCATCTTGGAATACCACTCTCTTGGGGCCTGTTTTAACCCGTATAGTGACTTTTTTAGCTTGAAAACCAAAGATGGATCAAAGATGTAGCCCTCACGATGCTTTATGTATATCTCCTCATGAATATCTCCATGCAAAAATTCTAATTTAACATCCATATGATGCACTTCCCAGTGCTTAGATGCTGAAATTGCCAAAACTAGGCGGATGGAGTCCATTTTTGCAACCGGTGCAAAGGTCTCATGGTAGTACACACCTTGGACCTAAGAGAAACATTTTGCCACTAGCCTTGCCTTATATTTCCAGGTTCTACCATCTGCAGAAACCTTGTTCCGAAACACCCACTTGCATTGAACCAATTTCCTTCCCGGAGGAAGAGAAACTAGCTCCCAAGTAGTGTTTTTCTGAAGAGAATTCATCTCTTCATCCATGGCAACTTGCCATATCAGATACTTTCGAGCATGGTAGTAGGATTTTGGGTCTGAAATAATCATCAAATAACAATTTTTGGACATAAAATTATGAGTACAAGAGAGCGCAATACTTTCTCTTTGGAAATCAGATCGGGTTCTCCTTGGATCATCCGGATTTCCAATGTTATCTCCTATGGAGGAGAGTGTCTGTCAGGCCCATGTGGGAAGATGATTTTGTACTTCAAGTTCTGATTCAACATCTGAATTTTTTTTTACACTGATATCAGAAGTTATAGGATCCAAATCAGGGTCATCACCCCCAATTTCATCATCCAAATATTCAGTAGAATAGGAAGGAAATTCAGCAGTTTTCTCCTTCACTAGTTCCACCTCCTGAAGAGGCTCATCAAACTTGACACTTCTCTCTCAATGATATGTTTTGTTTTGATATCTAGAAGCTTGAAACATTTTGATTCATTAGGATACCCAATAAACATACATTCTATGCTTTGCGGTTGCAAAGCCCTCCTTTTATCAAGTGGAATTTGGGCCCATGCATTGGACCCAAACACCTATAGGTTCAACACATCCGGCTTGTGTCCAAACTATGCTTCAAAAGGGGTCTTCCCTTTCATGGATGAGTGTGGAACTCTGTTCTGAATGTATTATGCAGCATGCATGGCTTCAGCCCACAAATTTTCAGCCAACTTCTTTGATTCCAACATATAGGTGGTCATCTCCTTGAGAGGTTGATTCTTCCTTTCCGCTACACCGTCTTGCTGGGAAGTGTAGGGAATTAAATGTTGAACCTGAATACCAATTTGGGAGCATATGTGCAGAAATTAATTACTGAAATACTCCCCACCATTATCATATCTCAATATCTTGATCTTAATCCCAGAGGCATTCTTGATCAAGGCCTTCAATTCAGAGAATTTTTCACATACTTATGACTTCTTTTTTAGAAAGAAGACCCATGTGTACTTTGAAAAATCATTAATAAAAGTCATAAGATACCTTGATCCATTCATGGATGTGATAGTAATTGGACCTATGATATCATAATGTATCATCCCCAAGATGCATGTAGCTCGGTTTTCCTTCCCCCTATTGTACTTGTGCTCAGGGTGTTTTCCAACCACACAGCCCTTGCAAATTCCAGTGGTTTCCTTGATGACCGGGAGGCCTTCAACCATGGATTTATTTTGTAATTTCTGAAAATATTTGAAATTTAGATGGAAAAATCATTCATTCCATAGCCTACTAACTTCATTTCCATGAGTTAGCAGTGCGGTGGGCTTTGCATCCGCCACAAAGTGGGAGAACTCATAGGATTTTGCATGATGGTTTGCAAGGCCTTTAGCAATGAGTTTCCCAGATGCAATTTACATTATGTCAACATCATTTGGGTTGAAAGATACTCTCTTAGGCACTCCTAGATGTGTCATATAATAGACACTAAGGAGATTTGATGCCAGAGACGGTACATACAAAACATTTGAAAAATAGCCATTCTCAAGATCAATCGTGCCTTATCCTTCTAAAATGATGGTGGAGTCATCTCCCATGTGGATGGGGATGGATTTTCCTATCTCCAAGGATGAAAAGGAGTCTCTTTCAGCCATCATGTGGTTTGAAGCTCCAGAATTAATCAAGAGTGATTTGGACTTCGAAGTGCTTGCCATGAGGGCATGACCTTTTTCATGCCGTGGTTCCCGATCTTGTTGATCCCTCCTCCGAAAGCTTATTAGAATATTGATGTGATTTCTCTCAAGGAGAGAGGTAGCTTCATCAAGATTCTTCTTCATTCAAGAATGTTCAGGGTGGAATCCCTTCCCGCAGTATGAACACTTGATTTTTTCCTTTCCATGATGCCTTTTCCCTTTGTTCTTCTTTGAGCCGGAAGACTCATCATGCTGTTGGTTTTCAACTTTAGGATTAGGAGCTTTGAATTTATTTTTTGGGTTCTTTTGCTTCTTTCCTTTACCCTTTAGATATTTGGGCCCTGAGACATGGAGGGCTTGATCATGGGAGGATTTGATGATCCCCATCTGGACAAGATTATCATGTTCACTTGTTAGGGACTCAATGAATGCATTGAGCGTAGGCATCTTCCATCCAGGGGTTGTAAGCTTCCCTGCATGGAATGTAGAGACAAAAACTGAATAATCAGCTCCAATTTTGGAGAGTATGGTGAGGATGAGCTAATCATCCTCCTTCTCCACTTTGCATTGCTTCAACAGTAAGACAATGTGGTTGAACTTTGTGAAAAATTCATTCAAGGTCTCGAAATTGGAAGGCTGGAGAGACATCAATTCATTTTCGAGCTAGTAAAATCTCAAATCATCCTGCTTTCCATACAGGGTTTCCCATTTGTACCAAATTTTCTTTGGAGTCTTCAATCTCGAAATATGGAAAAGAAGATCCCGGGAAATAGAGAGGCACAAGAATCCAAATGCTCCATCCTTCTTGTTCAAGAATATAGATTTGTCTATTGTAGAACTAGGCTCTTATTCAGTGTCCATGGTGACCCTATAGAGTCCTTTGGAATGTAGCTGGATCTCCATGTCTCCTTTCCATGAGTGGAAATTGAATGGAGTCAAAAGACCTACTGAAGAAGCCATCTGGATCTACTGGAGTGAATGCTTTCACCTGTCAAAAACTTGAAAATCACAACAAAAAGGGCAATGTAAGGTCAGACAGCCTACACATTTTAGGCTTTCATCACACCCATCATAGTCAATCAAGCAAGCTTGATCAACAAATTCTTTACTTGGGGTATTAAGTGGTAAGACTTGGATTTTGGTTTAGTGCTGGATTTTTGTGCTATTGCTCAATTTTCATGCAAGATCTATCAAAAACCTTGTTTTTGAGAGATCTGAGCTTCTTCCCACCGTGAGCTTTGATACCATATTAATTTGTCACAGTAATCTAGGGACTCAAGCACAATATCATAAAAGATTAATAACAATAAGACATGAAAATGGTGTAATTGTGCTAGAAAATGAGTAGTCGCTCTATATATTCACACAAAGAATGAGTAATACAATACAATGATCATGCTACAAGCATGAATGACAAAAGAAATTCATATTCCCAAGGAGTTCATTTGAATTGAATGAGTGAGTCTAGCTTAACTGAATGTAAGCCATTATCAACACTCAAGTTAACCACTGATCAAAACCCTAATTGACTCAACTGAGCCCTAACTAAAGTCGGAGTGTAATAATGACTGAGTCTAACTAAAAGTAGCTCAGACATGTGTCACTACAATCCAACCAACAAGTGGTAGCACATCAATCACTCCAATGAACCCCGATGAGGTTAACTGAAGTGTAACTGACCATCATAAGTGGTTGGAGGTGCCCCTGTTGACTCTAGTTCATTAAATAATCAATAAATAATCAATTTAATGAAGGAAGGCACCTTCACTGCTCTTTTTAACTGATTGTAACCATTAGTTAGCAATATGGGGCATTAATGACACTCAGATCACCCCCAGAGTGCTCCAATTAGCCTCCCCGGATGTAGGAGAAGGCTAAGTTGTCCTCCTTCACTGAAGGTAGGCATGAGTGTGATCTAGTTGATGTCATCAAGTGCTCCTATGATGTCAATTAAGTCAATAATACTTAGGATAGTGGTTTAACTACGCCAAATTGACCAAAATGAGTGTGTATGGTGGTAAATGTCTCCAACAAATAGCCACCAGGAGGGCTACTGATGCAGTGATCATGGGTTTCCTTGAAGAAAATATTATGGCCAGGTTTCGGTGCCCCAGGAGGATTGTGACAGGAAATGCTACTACCTTCAAGTATAAGAAAATTATAAGGTTTTATCACAAATATCATATCATCCTAAATCATTCCACTGCTTACTATCCACAAGGTAATGGACTGGCAGACTCCTCTAACAAAATTCTGTTAAGGATAATCAAAAAATTAGTAGAAGATAACAAAAGGGATTGGCATACAAAGATGAAATATGATTTATGGGCTGATGGTATCAGCACTAAAATGGCAATTGGAATGTCCCCATTCCAATTAGTATATGGAGATGAGGTGGCTTTTTGAGCATATTTGGGAGTACCAGTTGTTAACATAAAAAATCCCTCACTAAGCTCTCCATGACCTACACCACCCAAGGACACCACTTCACGACCCTCCATTAGACCCCCACACCCTCAAAAATGTTTAAGGATGAATAAAAAGGCTTAAAACCCACAAAAAGGAACCTAAAATACTCTCCTAGGATCTAAAGCCCCCCAAAAGGGGCTAAAACCCTAAAAGGAGCTAAAATTAGGGAAAAAGGGGCTAAAATCCCAAAAAAGGGGTTAAAGCCTGGACCAAGGGCTTAAAACCCTAAAACCCCAAAAAAGCTATAAAAGGAGGGTGGGGGTCACTCTCAAAACACTTCTCCCTTGCATACTGTTATGCTTCCCGTGGATGCCTTGAGACCCTTTGTCTCTCAAGCCACCCACACTCCCTCTCCTCCATATCCATTGAGCCATAGCTCCCCCATCCAAGAGAGAGAGGTGCTTCTTCAAGCCAGGGCATGGTGGCCCAATTCCACCCAAAGAGAAGGTATAGCTTGTTATTTTTTGTTTTTGTTTAATGATTTCTTTGTTTTCTAAAACATAGTTCATTTGCAATTTTATTGCCTAACTTGTTTTGCAAGTTTCTAGTTTCTAAAAGTTGTTTGCAGGTTATTGGAAGCGGAACCCTAACCCATTGTTTACAGAGGGGTTCTCCAGTATTTCTCTTCTTTCTATTCTTTATGTTATTTCTGTCTAATTTTATTTCTTCTTTCTTTTCAACATTTTTTACAAGCAAGAACCTACCCTTATGTCCTATAGAAAGAAGGGAGCCATTCTTGCCCCTGTAGCAAGGAGAAATCCCTACTACAGAACTGGCGACCATACCAGGTTGATTCCACAGGATCCCTGGTCCAGATTTTTTAAAATTTCAAGTTTTTTCAATTGTTGCCCTAGTTTTTAAAATTTCATGTCAAATCCAGTTTAGATCTAGTTTATTTCCAATTATTAGTGTTGTCGAAGCCTCTTCTAGGCAAATCCAAGTCAGTTTGGCCACAGTACAAGTTACTATTAGCCAGATCTGACTCAGTATCAGAAAAACCCCAAATCCAGGGCAAGTTGCACTTATCAGGCCTAAACAAGGGATGAGGTCACACTTAATGGCCTAACAGGTGCACCCAGGGCGCACTTAATCCCCTAAAAGGTGTGACTTCACTCAGAAACACAAACCGTGACTGTCTATGAAATCTATGCGACCCCCTCGCCTATTTCTGAAAAACAATTGCGACCCCCTCACCAAATTTGATCAAAAATGTGTGGTCTGTCAATCAAAAGTTCAATTTCAGTGTAATAGGGATTGTCAATACAGCTTAGCTGCCTCTGTCCAGCATACTAGTTTAATTTCAGTTTCTGTTTTAATTTCCTGTAATTGCATCAATGAATAAAGTGTAAATTCAAAGTAAATTTTAATGTCTTGATTAAATGAATTCAGCATAACTAAAATCAACATAAAACTAACTGTCTTGCTTACCCTTCCTCCTCTACCCAATCATCACCCTTTGGGGTATTCTAGGATACGACGAAGGGCAAGCTCATATAGACCTAGGCCCTTCATTGAATATTGTTCTAAACCATTAAAACCAGATGACCTAGAAGGTAGAGGGGGTAGAGAAGGAGGGCTTCTCATGGTGCTAAGCATCCTCCCTGTTGACCAACCTTGCATCCGGGAGGTGACCTGTGGATCTACAGATGGGATTAGTCCCATTGTGTTGAGATCCCAGCACCTTCTCTTGGTTGAAGAGTAATATCAGTGTGAGGTAGTCATCTAGTTAGGCCATAAACATTCAGGGTTAAAAACTGTATTTGTTTACAAATTTCTGATTACTCAATGCTTGCATACATAATGACATGAACTCTACCACAATATGATGAAGTCATAAACCATTTGAAGCTATCAATTACTAGAAAGACAGACAAACAAATACACCATACCAAGTAATCAACCCAACTCAGTTCATGATGCTGAGAGAGCCTTAAAATTCATCAATTTACACTAAGTTCAAATAATCTGCAGTCTTTGAGGACATAAGTCCCTGAATGCTTCAACTATGGGAAGTACTTGGGCTCTGCCTAGAAAGTCATTGTGAGGAGTACCACAGGAACACCAAAGTAGCTAGCCGCTGAGAGGAATTTCCAAGCGAAACAGGCAACGATCCCTTTCGATTTAGTAGAAACACCTGTGAGGAAAAATCCAAGTGTTGTCTTTTGGCAGTCTTAGTGGTTGAGTGACCACCTACAGCCAATAGGAAGCCACTGAAACTGGGGTCCAAATATCATTCCCATCAGTTTGATAGACATCTAACACAATTGATCCCTCACGCTCTTCCTCATACCTAAGAGGCGAATCACCATAATTTGGAACACTCAATCGACACCGTCGAAACCGTTCTTAGCGATTTCCCACACCATCAGAAGGCCACACAACCTCTGATTCAGATTCAGACCCATATCAGTCTGAACCAGACCTCCATACTGCACCATCAATCCCCATGGCTGGTGCCAACCTGGATCCATTTTTTGGCATCTCCATAGCAAGTGGACCGATGTCCACACCACAACCTGTCACCAATAACCCTGTAAGTGGCCCAAGCATAATCATGCAAACTGTCATTAGTCAATTGCCACCACCTAAAGTGACCAGCCAAGCTGGCCCACTTGCAACACACGGGGGCGATGGCCCCTCCACACACACTGCCCCTCCTTCCACCCAGGGGGGTAGTGGACCGTCCACTTACATTGCCCCTACTATCATACATGGGGGCAATGTCCCTTCCACCCACACGATCCCTCCCACCACACTTGAGGGAATTGGCCCATCTACAATGGCACCACCAACACCCTCAGCTATGCAAGTACATTATGCACCTGCAAACCCCACCACCATCCCTCCCCCATCTCACATAAACCTGGGGTCAAATCTGCCTTTCATGGCTCATCTTAACTTTCCTGATTTGGCTCAATTGTCAAATGACCCCATTATCCATCAATCTTTTTGGAATCTAATGCCAACTAAGCTACCATCAGACATCCCCAAGTTTGAAGGCAAGGCAAGCGAATGTCCCCAAAACCATATTATGACATTCCATCTATGGTGCTCGTCCAACGGCATCGTAGATGATTCCATCAGGCTGAGGCTATTCCAATGCACCCTTACAGGTACCACGACCAAATGGTTCATCGATCTACCGCAGGCCAAATACCCAGACTTCAACTCCCTAGCTTTCATGTTCCTATAGTATTTTCAACTCCCTGTCAGATATGATGAGGGGCTGGAGATCCTGCTATCCTGCCGTCAGAACACTGCCACTCATATAACTGACCACATCCATGAGTGGTGGCCACGCCGTAGCCTATGTAAAATCCAACTTGACGACATGATCTTCTTAGATTGGTACCTTAAGCCCTTGCTCCCACCCATAGAAAAGGACGTCGCATCCGAATGTACCCAATCCAAAGAAGAGGCCATACTCAAAGCTCAATAGTTTGACCTTATCTATGCTCAGTCTAGATACCTATACACCATCATCCCAGACGCTCCCCGCATAGGCACCTCCTACTATGATGCATCGGGGGTGTCTCTCTCATGTCAGGGTGACATATTCACATTATAAACTCATGACTATGCACCAGTGAGTGTCTCTTCCATGAGACATTCTTATGTTTATTTTTTTTTCTGTGAGACTCTCATTTATTTACTTTTTACCAGTTTTGCAACAATCTTGTAGCCCCATTGTTGCTCACTAATGAAGTAGAAATAAGTTAACTTGCAATAGTTACTTTTGTTTTTATCAATTATATCATATAAACTAAGATTAGGAAGTAAATAGGTCACCCCTCGAAATCTACTCAAGTATCCACCCTTAAGGATTTTAATGAGCCTCATTGGTGTCACTAGTATTCAAGATTTTTATGTTTCTTTGCTTAATTAACATCTTTAGTTAAAGTAGTGTAAATCCACTTTTGCACAAAATAAAGGACTTGAAGACTCTCCTCGACCAACATATTCTATTAACCTCACATTCCATACGATCTTGGTGAATCATAAACGGGAGTGAAGTGTGAAATACCTCCTTTGCACACTTAGCATTTGTTTATTTTTTCAACCATCGTTAGCATATTTATAGCTCAAGTTACAATATCCATTTTATTATTTTGATCACTTTAGTTAATTGCAATAATATGATTTTTCTTACATCACGTGTGATTTCCCACTTGCACACATTAAGATACCTAAATCTCTTTCAATCCTAATATTCCCTTCACCTCGCATTCCATATGATCTTGGTCAATTAAAAAGGAGGGGAATTGTAAAATACCTCCTTTGCACACCTTAATTCAATCAAAACCCAAAAAATAAACCCTTGTAATGAAACATTGGCCCCATTGTTGATAGAACTAGCTCTTTGTTACCTTCACTAGTGAATTGTTGCATGGATCCCATTGTCACCAACAATTATGCTTTTGGAATTCCCATTTAAATATAAGAGGAAGGAGGTTAGGTATTTAGGTAATCTACACTTTATTCCTCTTTTTTAAATACAAGTTCACTTAACTCATAATTTAAAAAGAACCTACATCTGGACATATTTGCACTAAGCCGTCTTTGCACATATCACTCACTTATTCCACTATTTTCCATATGTTGTGGTTGGAATATTTTCCATATGTTCAATTGTATTTATTTCCCACACATCACTCTCACTTTGACACTATACTTCCATCATAGAGGAACAAAACCCCCCCTAAGGCAGTCACATGCGCTGTGAGGATTCTTCCCTCTCTCGAGGGGTGTTTTCCCATTTTCTCCCCATGGAATAGGATGGAGATCACTTAGTTGACGTTGTTGCAAGGCCACATTAATTGGATCCTCCCTACAAATTTACACCTTGACTAACTCATTATCTCCCCTCAGAGAGGGATTGGACCCTTTTGCTTCCTCCTCTCACAAAACAAATTCACTTTTATTTTCTCCCCATGGAGGAAACACCACCCCACCTTCTTCTCCCTATTTGTGGAGAGACCATACAACATATTCATCTTTCGATAAAAAATAAATATCACTGAAATTTCCCCCATTCTACCCCTCACTAAAACAACGCACAAAATACAATGGAGACACCCAACCCAAACCTATCATTCATGGCTATCCTAAATCTCCTTGAACTAGAAAATTTGGTCAATGATCCCATTGGTCATTATACAACCTGGCATGATGTGCCTAAAAATATCCCCTTGGTATTCCTAAGTTTGAAGGAAAACAAGGAGATGATCCTTCCAACCATATCATGTCGTTTCATCTATGGTTTTTGTCAAACAACATAGTAGCAGATTTAGTAAGGCTCTGTATCTTCCAAATAACCCTCAAAGGTACAACTACAAAGTGGTACATGAATCTCACCAAGGTATTTCATACCACTTTTGAGACAATAGCCACAAAATTTCTCATTTACTTTCAATTACCAATACGACATGACCTAGGCCTTCAAATTCTCAAAGAATTTTGGCAAAGCATTGCAACCCACATCATAGACCACATCCACGAGTGGCATCATCTCTGCATTTTGTGCAAAATCAATATTCAACCTCAATTCCTTTTGGATTTCTTTCTTAAGTTACTCCAACTAGCTATTACAATGGATGTGGAAACCTCCATGCCACAATATGAGGAAGAGGCCATTTAAAGGCCCAAAACTTTGATCTCATCTATGCCCAATTATGGCACCTATACATTGTCCTTCCCAATTCCCTTTAGAATCATTCTTTAGATCCGCCCATTACATGGATGTCACATTTAGCCGATGGGATTATAGGGTCCATTTCCTCCTAATATAAATTTCCCCCACAACCATCACCTACCACACCTCCTATGGTGGTGCAGTATCCACCCATCCTTGTTGTGTCGTCTCCCCCTACTATTGTTCTAAATCATCTATTTGGCCAATTATAGTATGGAACCTATAGTCCTACATACCCAAATGCAAGTCAAGCACAAATGGTTCCTCCAGCACAAATGTAACAAACTACTTCTACATCCACATTGTATGAAGCATAACCAGAATATATCTCATTGTTGGGATACACCCTTACTGTCCTTACCCATGTCATCCTAGTTCTTCCCCTGTGCCTCACATGGGGGTCAATTTATTCCAACCTTCTTTCCAACAAAAAAAATCAACAGTTTGAGCAGCTGAAAATTGCAAATCCCCCAACTCCTCATAATCAGGGGAGAAAGAAGGGAAAGAACAAACAACCCTAGCAAAAATGAAAAGGGATTAATCCCCCTCCCCAGCAGAACCATAAATCTGGGCAATCCATAAGGCCAAGGAGGAAACCCCCCAAACAAGGAAAAAATGCAAACCGTAGGACCAAATACTCTTGTTCGATATGTAGCGAGTATGGCCACTATACTTATCATTTCCCACTTATCCCCGACTGTCAACAGTTGGTGGAAGCAAAGAAAAATACCATAGACAACCCTTCTCATGCACCTCCCACAACATAATGCCAACAAGTTGTCTTGTAAAATACCTTTTCTAATCAAGGATTTTTCAACCAACAAACGGACCCTCACCCTTAAGGAGATGGTTCATTTCATAAAAAAATCATGAAATTGACATCAGTTAACCTCCAAACTCGTGCCAAAGGGTATACCAGTATCGATCCCTCCTTTATTATTTAAGAGGCTCCCATCCCTTTGGGAGGCCCTTTGCAGATCTTGCCACCAAGTATGTACCAAATACCATGGATACCAAAGGAACCACTTTAGCATACACCTCATAACCCTCATATGGAATCCACCTACAATTTAAAAATTGTGGACGACTTGTCACAATCTCCTGTTTCTATGACCACCATGGAGGTGATTCAGTCTTGTACCACACAATTCAAGTCACTCTTGAATTCACTTGGCATCGTCGACCCTTCAGACTCATTCCTTGTGACTTTCAATATAGACAAAGGTGAACCATGACTACCCTCATCGGACGCATTTCAAATCTCATACATCGTAAAGAAAATTATAATTCATTGGTGTATCATTAATGAAGGAGCATCCACTTGCGTCTTGTGCTCTAATGTTTGGAAAATATTAGGATCACCTGTGTTAGCCCCATCCTCTATCACTCTCCATGCATATATGATGGGCGGCCATCCCAACCACGAGGATTGTACCAGAATGTTCCCATCGATCTAGGGGGGAATTGGTAATTAACAATATTGAAGTAGTTGATGCACAACTCAACTACAATATCCTCTTTGGTTGTAGTTACATGTACGCCATGAAGGTGGTGGCATCATTAATATTCTACATCATGATGTTTCCCTTCAACGGGAAGGTGTTCACCCTTGACAAACTTAACTACTATGACCTCCATTCCACTACTAATCCCGAGAACATCCTACCCACTATAGGATAATTTAACCAACCCCCTTATGTTGACATTTTTTGGGTGTATATAAATATTCCAACCTCCTAGGGGCTTATTCAAGCCCTCCACTTGAAATCCCCACCTCGACAGACGGTCTTAAGTGCACCATTTTCACCTCTAAGAATGAGTCTCCCCACCCAATGGCACCATCGTCAACTCCCCCCACCATTCATGGATTATAACAAACATTGATCCCCTAAGTACATCCCATGTTGCAGATAACATTCATATACCACTCCACAAGAGTACAACGAACACTAGTTATGGATTAGTTAACCCTATCGAAACTCGCTTTGGGAATCCTTGTGTGGTACCTTATGCCACCATATCCCAAGATGGCCTCAAAACCCCTTGTGCACTATAAAATGGTGTCAGTTCGATGAGTTACTCTCATAGATCCACACGTCAAACTAGTGCCACATGTGACTAAGCCATCACCAATTATCACAAAAACTCCAAACAGGGGCATCATTCAACCCAAGTTGAAATCCCCTACCAATGGGGGCATTACCCAACCCAAGTTGAAATCCCCCGCCAAAAATCATGCTCTTGGATATTCATCAGGAACTACTAAACCTAAATTTATGGGAACCCCACAACAAATATTGAAGTCCCCAATCAAGCATAATACACCAAGTATGAGAGTCGCCCCACTATGCTATATGTGGTCAACAAGGTCATGCGACAAACATGTGTCCTACCTTACCAGAGCTCAGGAATTTACTAATAAGACCTCTGATATTCATGCACGCATCCCAAGCTATGAATGGGGGCACATCAACCTCTTCCACTCCCAAGTCCAAATCATTACACACCAATAAAGCATGCTATATTTGCAATCAGTTTTGGCATCACACATACCATTGCCTTGATCTCCCTCAATTTTGGGAAGCATTTTAATTGCTCGTCTCACCCGTTCTCTAGTCAAGGACCTTTCACCTCAAAAAAAAGTGATTGCTTTTATTAATATGGTTACTACATCAGTATCAAAAATAGTTGTATGTAACACGAAGATGGTCATCATAGCAACCACTCCCTGTGGGCCACCTACTCCACAACCAATTGAACTGAAAGCACATAATTATGGATGTACATCCTGTTGGAATCACTCCCATGTGGATCCCTAAACTAGTCCTAGTATGGTCCATGGTATTTTCCTCAAGGGAGGATCCTATCCTCCCCATTCCTCTCATGCCACATGACACGTAATTTCCACTCGCTGCATCACCAACCTCAAGCCTATTCTACACGATATTGGGAGCTACAATCTCTGTCCAAGCTCCTTGTCATCGACATCCTCGATATGTCCATCACTGATCCCCAAGTTCATCTAACTAAAGTGTATCTCTAACTCCACTAACGTTTTAGCCGAAGCATATCCATCGACGGCTCCCCCAACTGGAGCATCACCACCGGTTGCCGCATTATTCTGTCTAGCATTGGCTCCCAAGCAACTTATTTCCCAAATATCACTCTCTCAACCAGTAGAATATGACCACCTATAATCCTATGTGGAGAGGTCAAACCAAATATCCTCAGAACCACCATGGCTATAGTTTGAATCATAAGACTCTGCATATGCCTCACTGAAACCTTCCCTGAGTATAGGGCATCCTTATCACCACCATAATATTGATCGATCAACCCTAATATTATGCGGGCTCTTCTCATAACCAAACGGATCAACTCCCGAACCCCACGATGGCACAAACCCGACAAGTATATATCTTGAGTTTTAATTCTCAGTTTCTCCACCCCTACATGGAACATCGATTGATCTGGGTCCCACGTTTGGATTATCTCCCTAAGTAGATAATCTAATGAACGTAGAAAATGTAAACTAAAAAAATTTAGGAGCCTTGTCTTTGTCTATGCCTATGTATCCTAAAGGACCCCTTTGATATCCTATAGTAGTCCCTCATATATACGTTCATGACACTCCACATCCATATGCACATGCAAGCCAATATGGTTAACCTCAATACTATCTAGTCATCATGAGAAAACTAAAATACATCCCTCAATCCTATTTCACACAACTACTTTTCATAAACTCACACTATAGGATGACTAAACCACAAACAAATCGTGCCTCACATGTATGTTATATTTTCCCCCACATGGATTATTTGCACAGGAATTACATACTTCGACCACACTCTAGCATGACAGAACTAAGAAGTGTCATGCAGAAAGCAACACGATATTCATGAACTCGACTGCGCACCCAGGCGACTATCCATTATACACTCACATAGGACATTCGCGCAACCAAAACTTGAAAATACCGTGCTCTACACGGTCATAACCCGTTACCTCGCACTAGACCAGTGTACGATACATACATTTTTTTGTGCCCCTATGTGTTAAAAGGAAAAAATCTCACACTAATGGTTTTGATCGTCTAAAATTGTATGTACAAGTATTTAGAACTCCCTACCCTATATCTACTCTGACAAAAATACAGAGGATAGGGTTTAGGTTTAATTGGCTCTCGTTGCTCTCAATATAGTTGAATCACGCTCCCAAAATCCACAAAATAACCTCAAAATGCATAATTCAAATAGCACAAATTATTTTGAAACATGGGTCCCACCCCAATTTTAAAAGAGTTTGTCCCAAACTTCAAAACCTCCCCACACCAAAACCATAATTCCATTTGAAGACCCATTTACACCATCAATACCATCACACTACAAAATACATAGTGGCATATACTTCTCCTCCATTGGGATCACTTCATCTAGAAATAAATTTCCACCATTCCCCATAAGTGCACCATGTTTTGGGATTTATTTATGCATTGTCTATACCTTTGTCATGTCCTTTACTAAAATTGTGTGTGTACATCATGTGTGCAGAATTACTCCCAAACATGAATATTTTCACTCATCATTGGAAATAATGTAAAATTTTTCTCACATGTATTTCCATGGAACTATCCTATCAGCCCCCTCTTCCTCTCTGATAAACACATACCTACCATAATTTTTGCATTATAAGAGCAAGAACCCATCCGATCAAGTCATCAAATTTATTGTCTTAATGTGCCATCAACATCATTTTTTTGAATAAAAAATCTCCACATGGGTGTTCACCCCACTGCAAACCTTGTCATTATTTGACACCCATGATGTTGATCACCCCACAAGTCTAAGGAATTTGTCTCACCTATGACAAGACCCACCCATGAGCCAATCATTTCATAGTTTTGCATTTACTCCTCCACCTCTAGAAGTTCATGCCACCAAATTCCTCATCACACATTACAAGCAATATTTATCATGGTATTCTCATGCCTCCATGAGTATTCACCCCTCTACAAATATTCTTCATCATCATCACCCCCACAAACACACCAATTGGGCCCCTTCCCTCCGAAGAAACCGATTCTATTCATTTATTCACGTAGGAACAATCTGCATGACATTTATTCGTGGGGAAATTGTCTTTACATTTGCATATGAATCCCCACATCATTTTGGAAATTGTTCCCTGATTCAATCGAAACCAAATTGACTCCCTGAGTCACTAAAAACCATGGGATTCCCACCCATCATCAAATTGGTCCCTCGACATGCACAAAACCATGGTGACCCCACCAATTATTATTTATGTACAAACGATTCCCCAATATGCTCAAACCCGTGTGAGCCCCTTAATCTATTTAGAAGCAACCCCTTGGTCTCCTTTGATCGATGTAGTTGAGTCCCTATACCCACAACATTGTAAGTTTTTTCATTCACCATTCCCTCGGTATTGTGTGTCTCCAACAAAACCCTTCATCTATATTTTTTCTACCTCCATTACAATTTTTCCCTACACTCTGAAGAATGTTGTCGTCAATTACTCCCTAAGTTTGCATCAATCAGAGGAATTCATGAGCCCCGCACTTACTAGCTAGTATTGCATCACATCACTCAATCACACATTTGGTGTCACATACCCCAATTTTGTAAAATTATGTAATTGTTTTATTTTATTTTCTGAGACATTATGTTAAACTTAATACTAAGTAGGGATTGATGACTCAGCAGAGTCAACAGCTATGGAGTGTAATTGAAAATATATTATTAATAATAAATATATTATGGAGACAACAGCATGGGAGAGCTGTTAAAAGAGGTTACTGGTCAAACTGGATATTGGAACTAGGTGGAGAGGCAAAGGACAAGTGGCAGCATCCTCAAGCACTTCCTAAGTTGCAGGTGGCAACTTCCCTATATTTGGGGTCATGATTCCCCAAGAAAGTGGAATGTGGGCAGGTGGCTCATTAAATGACAGTTATCCCAATTAAGACCTAGGCAATATTTAAAAGTACTCAATGAAGAGAGCTGAGGCTGCTCAGTTTTTTACTCCAGGAAGAATTCATTCAGCTGAATGTGATTCAGGAGTTTTCATTTGAGGAAAAGGGAAAATAGTAAGGAAGTGATTGTGAGTGAATGTTTGCAGGAACTTGAAGCTGAGTACAGTTAGTTGAGC